>CM065921.1:16595689-16968452 GCA_033439105.1 Magallana nippona
CTAACCCCTGGTATAAAATTCGAAATAATAGTAAATACTCACAACACACATAATTCAACACATTATGAACATGTATATCACAGATTCTTAGCAACAATTCGCCGCAAACAGCATAGATTAGTGTGGAGACAATTAATTTTGTAAATATGTATAACTATTTATTTTTACATGTAACTACTCGTGGCATTAGTATATCTACTTTTGTTGAAATAGTGTTGGTAAATTGGATGATGTGTGTGCTAATATTAATTTTGTTTTAGATGTAAACATTACTGTTCCACTGACAGGCAAATTTTCCGTGTGATCAGCATCAGTTCGCGATATTTCACAAGGCTCGTGCAAAGGAAAATTAGGAGTTGCTTCCCTTTGACTGTGGACCCTTGTGTATGCGTATATTTCATTGTGACGTCGATCTCGTGACAACAAAGTTTGAAAATTGTCATTCGATGTGATTTTATGTGAAGCAGAGTGAAAAACCGGCTTCGCTTTAGTTTAACGGGGGAATGGAATATGCTACATGTAGTCATTGGGCGCTCTTTGGACATACACCGGGTACATTCTGTTGGATTATATATGTTTCTAGGATCAAACGCGGTAAGATTAATATATTTCAATATCTTAGATACTACAATAATCTCTCATTCAGCATGTATTTGTACCTAGTTTATTCAAACTGAAGCAACCGTCTTCATTAGTAACGCGCATTGCACTGTGTGTGTGAATATACAATGGTGGGCGTGTCTGGGGTAAATAGGGAGTGTGGGGTTGAAATTGTTGATATGATGCTTAGGGAAAAAATCTACGTACCACAAGAAAGAGAATTAAATTTCCTATCGAACAGACATTTCACTTTACAAGGTCACTGGAATGGATTTTTTGTAATCAATCGCTAAACGCAGGCCAAAAATTGAATACCTCCCCCACCCCAACCGCCGTCCGTCTCTTTATCCCACTAGTGCTTAGTTTTACTATACTTATTCTATGACTATGCCACATGTATATAGGCCACAGTTATCGTTCCTGTTACGTTCTACATACGTAATCATGGTGTTTACAGTATTTTGATATTTAAACCCGCTATTTCATTATACTACTCAAAGCATAGTACTTATACTCGGGGAAGGATACTAGTACTTGTACTTGCTTTTCGGCAGTACATATATTAAAATTGGAACGATACAGAGAAGATTAGCATGGCCCCTGCGCAAGGATGACACGCAAATTCGTGAAGCGTTCCATATTTTTTCATTTATTCCAATTTTCACTCCTAAAAAAAATAGACCCCACCCCGCACCCGAATAGGCTGGTCCTTGTTTTACACGATGCTATTTGAGATTATGATGCTATTGACAAGATATATGTGTAAGTCTATTTTTTTGAACGGACATGTAGTTTTTAGAAAATTATTTGTCCATGAAATGGTACATTTATTTCAAACAAAATTTCCATTTTTCTCCCAATACATGTGTACAAGTACGCGGCGAAACGTTTACCATACGTTGTGTTAAGAAAAATCGGACGGGGCGTATGAAAACAATACAGGGGCGTATGTGAGCTGCTAAATTAATGCAGAGATGTGAGAAAATGTTGTAGACTGTGTAATTGTGTAGACAAAATGTATTATTTGGGGGTGATTTGTGTTTGAAATTTGCTATAGCGGTACATGTAGTTCACTAAACACTTCTTTTTATTACAACTTCATAGCTTGAAATTCTTCTTTCTCGGCATTGAAATCATACTTACCTGGTGCAGAGGGCACCCTGATCATCAAGGGGGTCCCTCCAGGGCGAGGCCATTCCATTGCACTCCGGATAGGCTGAACCCTGCGATCGCCCCAAATGCGGGCGACTCGGGCACGTAATTTTTTAGTGTGGGGGTCTGCGTTCGCGCTAACCCCTGGTATAAAATTCGAAATAATAGTAAATACTCACAACACACATAATTCAACACATTATGAACATGTATATCACAGATTCTTAGCAACAATTCGCCGCAAACAGCATAGATTAGTGTGGAGACAATTAATTTTGTAAATATGTATAACTATTTATTTTTACATGTAACTACTCGTGGCATTAGTATATCTACTTTTGTTGAAATAGTGTTGGTAAATTGGATGATGTGTGTGCTAATATTAATTTTGTTTTAGATGTAAACATTACTGTTCCACTGACAGGCAAATTTTCCGTGTGATCAGCATCAGTTCGCGATATTTCACAAGGCTCGTGCAAAGGAAAATTAGGAGTTGCTTCCCTTTGACTGTGGACCCTTGTGTATGCGTATATTTCATTGTGACGTCGATCTCGTGACAACAAAGTTTGAAAATTGTCATTCGATGTGATTTTATGTGAAGCAGAGTGAAAAACCGGCTTCGCTTTAGTTTAACGGGGGAATGGAATATGCTACATGTAGTCATTGGGCGCTCTTTGGACATACACCGGGTACATTCTGTTGGATTATATATGTTTCTAGGATCAAACGCGGTAAGATTAATATATTTCAATATCTTAGATACTACAATAATCTCTCATTCAGCATGTATTTGTACCTAGTTTATTCAAACTGAAGCAACCGTCTTCATTAGTAACGCGCATTGCACTGTGTGTGTGAATATACAATGGTGGGCGTGTCTGGGGTAAATAGGGAGTGTGGGGTTGAAATTGTTGATATGATGCTTAGGGAAAAAATCTACGTACCACAAGAAAGAGAATTAAATTTCCTATCGAACAGACATTTCACTTTACAAGGTCACTGGAATGGATTTTTTGTAATCAATCGCTAAACGCAGGCCAAAAATTGAATACCTCCCCCACCCCAACCGCCGTCCGTCTCTTTATCCCACTAGTGCTTAGTTTTACTATACTTATTCTATGACTATGCCACATGTATATAGGCCACAGTTATCGTTCCTGTTACGTTCTACATACGTAATCATGGTGTTTACAGTATTTTGATATTTAAACCCGCTATTTCATTATACTACTCAAAGCATAGTACTTATACTCGGGGAAGGATACTAGTACTTGTACTTGCTTTTCGGCAGTACATATATTAAAATTGGAACGATACAGAGAAGATTAGCATGGCCCCTGCGCAAGGATGACACGCAAATTCGTGAAGCGTTCCATATTTTTTCATTTATTCCAATTTTCACTCCTAAAAAAAATAGACCCCACCCCGCACCCGAATAGGCTGGTCCTTGTTTTACACGATGCTATTTGAGATTATGATGCTATTGACAAGATATATGTGTAAGTCTATTTTTTTGAACGGACATGTAGTTTTTAGAAAATTATTTGTCCATGAAATGGTACATTTATTTCAAACAAAATTTCCATTTTTCTCCCAATACATGTGTACAAGTACGCGGCGAAACGTTTACCATACGTTGTGTTAAGAAAAATCGGACGGGGCGTATGAAAACAATACAGGGGCGTATGTGAGCTGCTAAATTAATGCAGAGATGTGAGAAAATGTTGTAGACTGTGTAATTGTGTAGACAAAATGTATTATTTGGGGGTGATTTGTGTTTGAAATTTGCTATAGCGGTACATGTAGTTCACTAAACACTTCTTTTTATTACAACTTCATAGCTTGAAATTCTTCTTTCTCGGCATTGAAATCATACTTACCTGGTGCAGAGGGCACCCTGATCATCAAGGGGGTCCCTCCAGGGCGAGGCCATTCCATTGCACTCCGGATAGGCTGAACCCTGCGATCGCCCCAAATGCGGGCGACTCGGGCACGTAATTTTTTAGTGTGGGGGTCTGCGTTCGCGCTAACCCCTGGTATAAAATTCGAAATAATAGTAAATACTCACAACACACATAATTCAACACATTATGAACATGTATATCACAGATTCTTAGCAACAATTCGCCGCAAACAGCATAGATTAGTGTGGAGACAATTAATTTTGTAAATATGTATAACTATTTATTTTTACATGTAACTACTCGTGGCATTAGTATATCTACTTTTGTTGAAATAGTGTTGGTAAATTGGATGATGTGTGTGCTAATATTAATTTTGTTTTAGATGTAAACATTACTGTTCCACTGACAGGCAAATTTTCCGTGTGATCAGCATCAGTTCGCGATATTTCACAAGGCTCGTGCAAAGGAAAATTAGGAGTTGCTTCCCTTTGACTGTGGACCCTTGTGTATGCGTATATTTCATTGTGACGTCGATCTCGTGACAACAAAGTTTGAAAATTGTCATTCGATGTGATTTTATGTGAAGCAGAGTGAAAAACCGGCTTCGCTTTAGTTTAACGGGGGAATGGAATATGCTACATGTAGTCATTGGGCGCTCTTTGGACATACACCGGGTACATTCTGTTGGATTATATATGTTTCTAGGATCAAACGCGGTAAGATTAATATATTTCAATATCTTAGATACTACAATAATCTCTCATTCAGCATGTATTTGTACCTAGTTTATTCAAACTGAAGCAACCGTCTTCATTAGTAACGCGCATTGCACTGTGTGTGTGAATATACAATGGTGGGCGTGTCTGGGGTAAATAGGGAGTGTGGGGTTGAAATTGTTGATATGATGCTTAGGGAAAAAATCTACGTACCACAAGAAAGAGAATTAAATTTCCTATCGAACAGACATTTCACTTTACAAGGTCACTGGAATGGATTTTTTGTAATCAATCGCTAAACGCAGGCCAAAAATTGAATACCTCCCCCACCCCAACCGCCGTCCGTCTCTTTATCCCACTAGTGCTTAGTTTTACTATACTTATTCTATGACTATGCCACATGTATATAGGCCACAGTTATCGTTCCTGTTACGTTCTACATACGTAATCATGGTGTTTACAGTATTTTGATATTTAAACCCGCTATTTCATTATACTACTCAAAGCATAGTACTTATACTCGGGGAAGGATACTAGTACTTGTACTTGCTTTTCGGCAGTACATATATTAAAATTGGAACGATACAGAGAAGATTAGCATGGCCCCTGCGCAAGGATGACACGCAAATTCGTGAAGCGTTCCATATTTTTTCATTTATTCCAATTTTCACTCCTAAAAAAAATAGACCCCACCCCGCACCCGAATAGGCTGGTCCTTGTTTTACACGATGCTATTTGAGATTATGATGCTATTGACAAGATATATGTGTAAGTCTATTTTTTTGAACGGACATGTAGTTTTTAGAAAATTATTTGTCCATGAAATGGTACATTTATTTCAAACAAAATTTCCATTTTTCTCCCAATACATGTGTACAAGTACGCGGCGAAACGTTTACCATACGTTGTGTTAAGAAAAATCGGACGGGGCGTATGAAAACAATACAGGGGCGTATGTGAGCTGCTAAATTAATGCAGAGATGTGAGAAAATGTTGTAGACTGTGTAATTGTGTAGACAAAATGTATTATTTGGGGGTGATTTGTGTTTGAAATTTGCTATAGCGGTACATGTAGTTCACTAAACACTTCTTTTTATTACAACTTCATAGCTTGAAATTCTTCTTTCTCGGCATTGAAATCATACTTACCTGGTGCAGAGGGCACCCTGATCATCAAGGGGGTCCCTCCAGGGCGAGGCCATTCCATTGCACTCCGGATAGGCTGAACCCTGCGATCGCCCCAAATGCGGGCGACTCGGGCACGTAATTTTTTAGTGTGGGGGTCTGCGTTCGCGCTAACCCCTGGTATAAAATTCGAAATAATAGTAAATACTCACAACACACATAATTCAACACATTATGAACATGTATATCACAGATTCTTAGCAACAATTCGCCGCAAACAGCATAGATTAGTGTGGAGACAATTAATTTTGTAAATATGTATAACTATTTATTTTTACATGTAACTACTCGTGGCATTAGTATATCTACTTTTGTTGAAATAGTGTTGGTAAATTGGATGATGTGTGTGCTAATATTAATTTTGTTTTAGATGTAAACATTACTGTTCCACTGACAGGCAAATTTTCCGTGTGATCAGCATCAGTTCGCGATATTTCACAAGGCTCGTGCAAAGGAAAATTAGGAGTTGCTTCCCTTTGACTGTGGACCCTTGTGTATGCGTATATTTCATTGTGACGTCGATCTCGTGACAACAAAGTTTGAAAATTGTCATTCGATGTGATTTTATGTGAAGCAGAGTGAAAAACCGGCTTCGCTTTAGTTTAACGGGGGAATGGAATATGCTACATGTAGTCATTGGGCGCTCTTTGGACATACACCGGGTACATTCTGTTGGATTATATATGTTTCTAGGATCAAACGCGGTAAGATTAATATATTTCAATATCTTAGATACTACAATAATCTCTCATTCAGCATGTATTTGTACCTAGTTTATTCAAACTGAAGCAACCGTCTTCATTAGTAACGCGCATTGCACTGTGTGTGTGAATATACAATGGTGGGCGTGTCTGGGGTAAATAGGGAGTGTGGGGTTGAAATTGTTGATATGATGCTTAGGGAAAAAATCTACGTACCACAAGAAAGAGAATTAAATTTCCTATCGAACAGACATTTCACTTTACAAGGTCACTGGAATGGATTTTTTGTAATCAATCGCTAAACGCAGGCCAAAAATTGAATACCTCCCCCACCCCAACCGCTCGTCCGTCTCTTTATCCCACTAGTGCTTAGTTTTACTATACTTATTCTATGACTATGCCACATGTATATAGGCCACAGTTATCGTTCCTGTTACGTTCTACATACGTAATCATGGTGTTTACAGTATTTTGATATTTAAACCCGCTATTTCATTATACTACTCAAAGCATAGTACTTATACTCGGGGAAGGATACTAGTACTTGTACTTGCTTTTCGGCAGTACATATATTAAAATTGGAACGATACAGAGAAGATTAGCATGGCCCCTGCGCAAGGATGACACGCAAATTCGTGAAGCGTTCCATATTTTTTCATTTATTCCAATTTTCACTCCTAAAAAAAATAGACCCCACCCCGCACCCGAATAGGCTGGTCCTTGTTTTACACGATGCTATTTGAGATTATGATGCTATTGACAAGATATATGTGTAAGTCTATTTTTTTGAACGGACATGTAGTTTTTAGAAAATTATTTGTCCATGAAATGGTACATTTATTTCAAACAAAATTTCCATTTTTCTCCCAATACATGTGTACAAGTACGCGGCGAAACGTTTACCATACGTTGTGTTAAGAAAAATCGGACGGGGCGTATGAAAACAATACAGGGGCGTATGTGAGCTGCTAAATTAATGCAGAGATGTGAGAAAATGTTGTAGACTGTGTAATTGTGTAGACAAAATGTATTATTTGGGGGTGATTTGTGTTTGAAATTTGCTATAGCGGTACATGTAGTTCACTAAACACTTCTTTTTATTACAACTTCATAGCTTGAAATTCTTCTTTCTCGGCATTGAAATCATACTTACCTGGTGCAGAGGGCACCCTGATCATCAAGGGGGTCCCTCCAGGGCGAGGCCATTCCATTGCACTCCGGATAGGCTGAACCCTGCGATCGCCCCAAATGCGGGCGACTCGGGCACGTAATTTTTTAGTGTGGGGGTCTGCGTTCGCGCTAACCCCTGGTATAAAATTCGAAATAATAGTAAATACTCACAACACACATAATTCAACACATTATGAACATGTATATCACAGATTCTTAGCAACAATTCGCCGCAAACAGCATAGATTAGTGTGGAGACAATTAATTTTGTAAATATGTATAACTATTTATTTTTACATGTAACTACTCGTGGCATTAGTATATCTACTTTTGTTGAAATAGTGTTGGTAAATTGGATGATGTGTGTGCTAATATTAATTTTGTTTTAGATGTAAACATTACTGTTCCACTGACAGGCAAATTTTCCGTGTGATCAGCATCAGTTCGCGATATTTCACAAGGCTCGTGCAAAGGAAAATTAGGAGTTGCTTCCCTTTGACTGTGGACCCTTGTGTATGCGTATATTTCATTGTGACGTCGATCTCGTGACAACAAAGTTTGAAAATTGTCATTCGATGTGATTTTATGTGAAGCAGAGTGAAAAACCGGCTTCGCTTTAGTTTAACGGGGGAATGGAATATGCTACATGTAGTCATTGGGCGCTCTTTGGACATACACCGGGTACATTCTGTTGGATTATATATGTTTCTAGGATCAAACGCGGTAAGATTAATATATTTCAATATCTTAGATACTACAATAATCTCTCATTCAGCATGTATTTGTACCTAGTTTATTCAAACTGAAGCAACCGTCTTCATTAGTAACGCGCATTGCACTGTGTGTGTGAATATACAATGGTGGGCGTGTCTGGGGTAAATAGGGAGTGTGGGGTTGAAATTGTTGATATGATGCTTAGGGAAAAAATCTACGTACCACAAGAAAGAGAATTAAATTTCCTATCGAACAGACATTTCACTTTACAAGGTCACTGGAATGGATTTTTTGTAATCAATCGCTAAACGCAGGCCAAAAATTGAATACCTCCCCCACCCCAACCGCCGTCCGTCTCTTTATCCCACTAGTGCTTAGTTTTACTATACTTATTCTATGACTATGCCACATGTATATAGGCCACAGTTATCGTTCCTGTTACGTTCTACATACGTAATCATGGTGTTTACAGTATTTTGATATTTAAACCCGCTATTTCATTATACTACTCAAAGCATAGTACTTATACTCGGGGAAGGATACTAGTACTTGTACTTGCTTTTCGGCAGTACATATATTAAAATTGGAACGATACAGAGAAGATTAGCATGGCCCCTGCGCAAGGATGACACGCAAATTCGTGAAGCGTTCCATATTTTTTCATTTATTCCAATTTTCACTCCTAAAAAAAATAGACCCCACCCCGCACCCGAATAGGCTGGTCCTTGTTTTACACGATGCTATTTGAGATTATGATGCTATTGACAAGATATATGTGTAAGTCTATTTTTTTGAACGGACATGTAGTTTTTAGAAAATTATTTGTCCATGAAATGGTACATTTATTTCAAACAAAATTTCCATTTTTCTCCCAATACATGTGTACAAGTACGCGGCGAAACGTTTACCATACGTTGTGTTAAGAAAAATCGGACGGGGCGTATGAAAACAATACAGGGGCGTATGTGAGCTGCTAAATTAATGCAGAGATGTGAGAAAATGTTGTAGACTGTGTAATTGTGTAGACAAAATGTATTATTTGGGGGTGATTTGTGTTTGAAATTTGCTATAGCGGTACATGTAGTTCACTAAACACTTCTTTTTATTACAACTTCATAGCTTGAAATTCTTCTTTCTCGGCATTGAAATCATACTTACCTGGTGCAGAGGGCACCCTGATCATCAAGGGGGTCCCTCCAGGGCGAGGCCATTCCATTGCACTCCGGATAGGCTGAACCCTGCGATCGCCCCAAATGCGGGCGACTCGGGCACGTAATTTTTTAGTGTGGGGGTCTGCGTTCGCGCTAACCCCTGGTATAAAATTCGAAATAATAGTAAATACTCACAACACACATAATTCAACACATTATGAACATGTATATCACAGATTCTTAGCAACAATTCGCCGCAAACAGCATAGATTAGTGTGGAGACAATTAATTTTGTAAATATGTATAACTATTTATTTTTACATGTAACTACTCGTGGCATTAGTATATCTACTTTTGTTGAAATAGTGTTGGTAAATTGGATGATGTGTGTGCTAATATTAATTTTGTTTTAGATGTAAACATTACTGTTCCACTGACAGGCAAATTTTCCGTGTGATCAGCATCAGTTCGCGATATTTCACAAGGCTCGTGCAAAGGAAAATTAGGAGTTGCTTCCCTTTGACTGTGGACCCTTGTGTATGCGTATATTTCATTGTGACGTCGATCTCGTGACAACAAAGTTTGAAAATTGTCATTCGATGTGATTTTATGTGAAGCAGAGTGAAAAACCGGCTTCGCTTTAGTTTAACGGGGGAATGGAATATGCTACATGTAGTCATTGGGCGCTCTTTGGACATACACCGGGTACATTCTGTTGGATTATATATGTTTCTAGGATCAAACGCGGTAAGATTAATATATTTCAATATCTTAGATACTACAATAATCTCTCATTCAGCATGTATTTGTACCTAGTTTATTCAAACTGAAGCAACCGTCTTCATTAGTAACGCGCATTGCACTGTGTGTGTGAATATACAATGGTGGGCGTGTCTGGGGTAAATAGGGAGTGTGGGGTTGAAATTGTTGATATGATGCTTAGGGAAAAAATCTACGTACCACAAGAAAGAGAATTAAATTTCCTATCGAACAGACATTTCACTTTACAAGGTCACTGGAATGGATTTTTTGTAATCAATCGCTAAACGCAGGCCAAAAATTGAATACCTCCCCCACCCCAACCGCCGTCCGTCTCTTTATCCCACTAGTGCTTAGTTTTACTATACTTATTCTATGACTATGCCACATGTATATAGGCCACAGTTATCGTTCCTGTTACGTTCTACATACGTAATCATGGTGTTTACAGTATTTTGATATTTAAACCCGCTATTTCATTATACTACTCAAAGCATAGTACTTATACTCGGGGAAGGATACTAGTACTTGTACTTGCTTTTCGGCAGTACATATATTAAAATTGGAACGATACAGAGAAGATTAGCATGGCCCCTGCGCAAGGATGACACGCAAATTCGTGAAGCGTTCCATATTTTTTCATTTATTCCAATTTTCACTCCTAAAAAAAATAGACCCCACCCCGCACCCGAATAGGCTGGTCCTTGTTTTACACGATGCTATTTGAGATTATGATGCTATTGACAAGATATATGTGTAAGTCTATTTTTTTGAACGGACATGTAGTTTTTAGAAAATTATTTGTCCATGAAATGGTACATTTATTTCAAACAAAATTTCCATTTTTCTCCCAATACATGTGTACAAGTACGCGGCGAAACGTTTACCATACGTTGTGTTAAGAAAAATCGGACGGGGCGTATGAAAACAATACAGGGGCGTATGTGAGCTGCTAAATTAATGCAGAGATGTGAGAAAATGTTGTAGACTGTGTAATTGTGTAGACAAAATGTATTATTTGGGGGTGATTTGTGTTTGAAATTTGCTATAGCGGTACATGTAGTTCACTAAACACTTCTTTTTATTACAACTTCATAGCTTGAAATTCTTCTTTCTCGGCATTGAAATCATACTTACCTGGTGCAGAGGGCACCCTGATCATCAAGGGGGTCCCTCCAGGGCGAGGCCATTCCATTGCACTCCGGATAGGCTGAACCCTGCGATCGCCCCAAATGCGGGCGACTCGGGCACGTAATTTTTTAGTGTGGGGGTCTGCGTTCGCGCTAACCCCTGGTATAAAATTCGAAATAATAGTAAATACTCACAACACACATAATTCAACACATTATGAACATGTATATCACAGATTCTTAGCAACAATTCGCCGCAAACAGCATAGATTAGTGTGGAGACAATTAATTTTGTAAATATGTATAACTATTTATTTTTACATGTAACTACTCGTGGCATTAGTATATCTACTTTTGTTGAAATAGTGTTGGTAAATTGGATGATGTGTGTGCTAATATTAATTTTGTTTTAGATGTAAACATTACTGTTCCACTGACAGGCAAATTTTCCGTGTGATCAGCATCAGTTCGCGATATTTCACAAGGCTCGTGCAAAGGAAAATTAGGAGTTGCTTCCCTTTGACTGTGGACCCTTGTGTATGCGTATATTTCATTGTGACGTCGATCTCGTGACAACAAAGTTTGAAAATTGTCATTCGATGTGATTTTATGTGAAGCAGAGTGAAAAACCGGCTTCGCTTTAGTTTAACGGGGGAATGGAATATGCTACATGTAGTCATTGGGCGCTCTTTGGACATACACCGGGTACATTCTGTTGGATTATATATGTTTCTAGGATCAAACGCGGTAAGATTAATATATTTCAATATCTTAGATACTACAATAATCTCTCATTCAGCATGTATTTGTACCTAGTTTATTCAAACTGAAGCAACCGTCTTCATTAGTAACGCGCATTGCACTGTGTGTGTGAATATACAATGGTGGGCGTGTCTGGGGTAAATAGGGAGTGTGGGGTTGAAATTGTTGATATGATGCTTAGGGAAAAAATCTACGTACCACAAGAAAGAGAATTAAATTTCCTATCGAACAGACATTTCACTTTACAAGGTCACTGGAATGGATTTTTTGTAATCAATCGCTAAACGCAGGCCAAAAATTGAATACCTCCCCCACCCCAACCGCCGTCCGTCTCTTTATCCCACTAGTGCTTAGTTTTACTATACTTATTCTATGACTATGCCACATGTATATAGGCCACAGTTATCGTTCCTGTTACGTTCTACATACGTAATCATGGTGTTTACAGTATTTTGATATTTAAACCCGCTATTTCATTATACTACTCAAAGCATAGTACTTATACTCGGGGAAGGATACTAGTACTTGTACTTGCTTTTCGGCAGTACATATATTAAAATTGGAACGATACAGAGAAGATTAGCATGGCCCCTGCGCAAGGATGACACGCAAATTCGTGAAGCGTTCCATATTTTTTCATTTATTCCAATTTTCACTCCTAAAAAAAATAGACCCCACCCCGCACCCGAATAGGCTGGTCCTTGTTTTACACGATGCTATTTGAGATTATGATGCTATTGACAAGATATATGTGTAAGTCTATTTTTTTGAACGGACATGTAGTTTTTAGAAAATTATTTGTCCATGAAATGGTACATTTATTTCAAACAAAATTTCCATTTTTCTCCCAATACATGTGTACAAGTACGCGGCGAAACGTTTACCATACGTTGTGTTAAGAAAAATCGGACGGGGCGTATGAAAACAATACAGGGGCGTATGTGAGCTGCTAAATTAATGCAGAGATGTGAGAAAATGTTGTAGACTGTGTAATTGTGTAGACAAAATGTATTATTTGGGGGTGATTTGTGTTTGAAATTTGCTATAGCGGTACATGTAGTTCACTAAACACTTCTTTTTATTACAACTTCATAGCTTGAAATTCTTCTTTCTCGGCATTGAAATCATACTTACCTGGTGCAGAGGGCACCCTGATCATCAAGGGGGTCCCTCCAGGGCGAGGCCATTCCATTGCACTCCGGATAGGCTGAACCCTGCGATCGCCCCAAATGCGGGCGACTCGGGCACGTAATTTTTTAGTGTGGGGGTCTGCGTTCGCGCTAACCCCTGGTATAAAATTCGAAATAATAGTAAATACTCACAACACACATAATTCAACACATTATGAACATGTATATCACAGATTCTTAGCAACAATTCGCCGCAAACAGCATAGATTAGTGTGGAGACAATTAATTTTGTAAATATGTATAACTATTTATTTTTACATGTAACTACTCGTGGCATTAGTATATCTACTTTTGTTGAAATAGTGTTGGTAAATTGGATGATGTGTGTGCTAATATTAATTTTGTTTTAGATGTAAACATTACTGTTCCACTGACAGGCAAATTTTCCGTGTGATCAGCATCAGTTCGCGATATTTCACAAGGCTCGTGCAAAGGAAAATTAGGAGTTGCTTCCCTTTGACTGTGGACCCTTGTGTATGCGTATATTTCATTGTGACGTCGATCTCGTGACAACAAAGTTTGAAAATTGTCATTCGATGTGATTTTATGTGAAGCAGAGTGAAAAACCGGCTTCGCTTTAGTTTAACGGGGGAATGGAATATGCTACATGTAGTCATTGGGCGCTCTTTGGACATACACCGGGTACATTCTGTTGGATTATATATGTTTCTAGGATCAAACGCGGTAAGATTAATATATTTCAATATCTTAGATACTACAATAATCTCTCATTCAGCATGTATTTGTACCTAGTTTATTCAAACTGAAGCAACCGTCTTCATTAGTAACGCGCATTGCACTGTGTGTGTGAATATACAATGGTGGGCGTGTCTGGGGTAAATAGGGAGTGTGGGGTTGAAATTGTTGATATGATGCTTAGGGAAAAAATCTACGTACCACAAGAAAGAGAATTAAATTTCCTATCGAACAGACATTTCACTTTACAAGGTCACTGGAATGGATTTTTTGTAATCAATCGCTAAACGCAGGCCAAAAATTGAATACCTCCCCCACCCCAACCGCCGTCCGTCTCTTTATCCCACTAGTGCTTAGTTTTACTATACTTATTCTATGACTATGCCACATGTATATAGGCCACAGTTATCGTTCCTGTTACGTTCTACATACGTAATCATGGTGTTTACAGTATTTTGATATTTAAACCCGCTATTTCATTATACTACTCAAAGCATAGTACTTATACTCGGGGAAGGATACTAGTACTTGTACTTGCTTTTCGGCAGTACATATATTAAAATTGGAACGATACAGAGAAGATTAGCATGGCCCCTGCGCAAGGATGACACGCAAATTCGTGAAGCGTTCCATATTTTTTCATTTATTCCAATTTTCACTCCTAAAAAAAATAGACCCCACCCCGCACCCGAATAGGCTGGTCCTTGTTTTACACGATGCTATTTGAGATTATGATGCTATTGACAAGATATATGTGTAAGTCTATTTTTTTGAACGGACATGTAGTTTTTAGAAAATTATTTGTCCATGAAATGGTACATTTATTTCAAACAAAATTTCCATTTTTCTCCCAATACATGTGTACAAGTACGCGGCGAAACGTTTACCATACGTTGTGTTAAGAAAAATCGGACGGGGCGTATGAAAACAATACAGGGGCGTATGTGAGCTGCTAAATTAATGCAGAGATGTGAGAAAATGTTGTAGACTGTGTAATTGTGTAGACAAAATGTATTATTTGGGGGTGATTTGTGTTTGAAATTTGCTATAGCGGTACATGTAGTTCACTAAACACTTCTTTTTATTACAACTTCATAGCTTGAAATTCTTCTTTCTCGGCATTGAAATCATACTTACCTGGTGCAGAGGGCACCCTGATCATCAAGGGGGTCCCTCCAGGGCGAGGCCATTCCATTGCACTCCGGATAGGCTGAACCCTGCGATCGCCCCAAATGCGGGCGACTCGGGCACGTAATTTTTTAGTGTGGGGGTCTGCGTTCGCGCTAACCCCTGGTATAAAATTCGAAATAATAGTAAATACTCACAACACACATAATTCAACACATTATGAACATGTATATCACAGATTCTTAGCAACAATTCGCCGCAAACAGCATAGATTAGTGTGGAGACAATTAATTTTGTAAATATGTATAACTATTTATTTTTACATGTAACTACTCGTGGCATTAGTATATCTACTTTTGTTGAAATAGTGTTGGTAAATTGGATGATGTGTGTGCTAATATTAATTTTGTTTTAGATGTAAACATTACTGTTCCACTGACAGGCAAATTTTCCGTGTGATCAGCATCAGTTCGCGATATTTCACAAGGCTCGTGCAAAGGAAAATTAGGAGTTGCTTCCCTTTGACTGTGGACCCTTGTGTATGCGTATATTTCATTGTGACGTCGATCTCGTGACAACAAAGTTTGAAAATTGTCATTCGATGTGATTTTATGTGAAGCAGAGTGAAAAACCGGCTTCGCTTTAGTTTAACGGGGGAATGGAATATGCTACATGTAGTCATTGGGCGCTCTTTGGACATACACCGGGTACATTCTGTTGGATTATATATGTTTCTAGGATCAAACGCGGTAAGATTAATATATTTCAATATCTTAGATACTACAATAATCTCTCATTCAGCATGTATTTGTACCTAGTTTATTCAAACTGAAGCAACCGTCTTCATTAGTAACGCGCATTGCACTGTGTGTGTGAATATACAATGGTGGGCGTGTCTGGGGTAAATAGGGAGTGTGGGGTTGAAATTGTTGATATGATGCTTAGGGAAAAAATCTACGTACCACAAGAAAGAGAATTAAATTTCCTATCGAACAGACATTTCACTTTACAAGGTCACTGGAATGGATTTTTTGTAATCAATCGCTAAACGCAGGCCAAAAATTGAATACCTCCCCCACCCCAACCGCCGTCCGTCTCTTTATCCCACTAGTGCTTAGTTTTACTATACTTATTCTATGACTATGCCACATGTATATAGGCCACAGTTATCGTTCCTGTTACGTTCTACATACGTAATCATGGTGTTTACAGTATTTTGATATTTAAACCCGCTATTTCATTATACTACTCAAAGCATAGTACTTATACTCGGGGAAGGATACTAGTACTTGTACTTGCTTTTCGGCAGTACATATATTAAAATTGGAACGATACAGAGAAGATTAGCATGGCCCCTGCGCAAGGATGACACGCAAATTCGTGAAGCGTTCCATATTTTTTCATTTATTCCAATTTTCACTCCTAAAAAAAATAGACCCCACCCCGCACCCGAATAGGCTGGTCCTTGTTTTACACGATGCTATTTGAGATTATGATGCTATTGACAAGATATATGTGTAAGTCTATTTTTTTGAACGGACATGTAGTTTTTAGAAAATTATTTGTCCATGAAATGGTACATTTATTTCAAACAAAATTTCCATTTTTCTCCCAATACATGTGTACAAGTACGCGGCGAAACGTTTACCATACGTTGTGTTAAGAAAAATCGGACGGGGCGTATGAAAACAATACAGGGGCGTATGTGAGCTGCTAAATTAATGCAGAGATGTGAGAAAATGTTGTAGACTGTGTAATTGTGTAGACAAAATGTATTATTTGGGGGTGATTTGTGTTTGAAATTTGCTATAGCGGTACATGTAGTTCACTAAACACTTCTTTTTATTACAACTTCATAGCTTGAAATTCTTCTTTCTCGGCATTGAAATCATACTTACCTGGTGCAGAGGGCACCCTGATCATCAAGGGGGTCCCTCCAGGGCGAGGCCATTCCATTGCACTCCGGATAGGCTGAACCCTGCGATCGCCCCAAATGCGGGCGACTCGGGCACGTAATTTTTTAGTGTGGGGGTCTGCGTTCGCGCTAACCCCTGGTATAAAATTCGAAATAATAGTAAATACTCACAACACACATAATTCAACACATTATGAACATGTATATCACAGATTCTTAGCAACAATTCGCCGCAAACAGCATAGATTAGTGTGGAGACAATTAATTTTGTAAATATGTATAACTATTTATTTTTACATGTAACTACTCGTGGCATTAGTATATCTACTTTTGTTGAAATAGTGTTGGTAAATTGGATGATGTGTGTGCTAATATTAATTTTGTTTTAGATGTAAACATTACTGTTCCACTGACAGGCAAATTTTCCGTGTGATCAGCATCAGTTCGCGATATTTCACAAGGCTCGTGCAAAGGAAAATTAGGAGTTGCTTCCCTTTGACTGTGGACCCTTGTGTATGCGTATATTTCATTGTGACGTCGATCTCGTGACAACAAAGTTTGAAAATTGTCATTCGATGTGATTTTATGTGAAGCAGAGTGAAAAACCGGCTTCGCTTTAGTTTAACGGGGGAATGGAATATGCTACATGTAGTCATTGGGCGCTCTTTGGACATACACCGGGTACATTCTGTTGGATTATATATGTTTCTAGGATCAAACGCGGTAAGATTAATATATTTCAATATCTTAGATACTACAATAATCTCTCATTCAGCATGTATTTGTACCTAGTTTATTCAAACTGAAGCAACCGTCTTCATTAGTAACGCGCATTGCACTGTGTGTGTGAATATACAATGGTGGGCGTGTCTGGGGTAAATAGGGAGTGTGGGGTTGAAATTGTTGATATGATGCTTAGGGAAAAAATCTACGTACCACAAGAAAGAGAATTAAATTTCCTATCGAACAGACATTTCACTTTACAAGGTCACTGGAATGGATTTTTTGTAATCAATCGCTAAACGCAGGCCAAAAATTGAATACCTCCCCCACCCCAACCGCCGTCCGTCTCTTTATCCCACTAGTGCTTAGTTTTACTATACTTATTCTATGACTATGCCACATGTATATAGGCCACAGTTATCGTTCCTGTTACGTTCTACATACGTAATCATGGTGTTTACAGTATTTTGATATTTAAACCCGCTATTTCATTATACTACTCAAAGCATAGTACTTATACTCGGGGAAGGATACTAGTACTTGTACTTGCTTTTCGGCAGTACATATATTAAAATTGGAACGATACAGAGAAGATTAGCATGGCCCCTGCGCAAGGATGACACGCAAATTCGTGAAGCGTTCCATATTTTTTCATTTATTCCAATTTTCACTCCTAAAAAAAATAGACCCCACCCCGCACCCGAATAGGCTGGTCCTTGTTTTACACGATGCTATTTGAGATTATGATGCTATTGACAAGATATATGTGTAAGTCTATTTTTTTGAACGGACATGTAGTTTTTAGAAAATTATTTGTCCATGAAATGGTACATTTATTTCAAACAAAATTTCCATTTTTCTCCCAATACATGTGTACAAGTACGCGGCGAAACGTTTACCATACGTTGTGTTAAGAAAAATCGGACGGGGCGTATGAAAACAATACAGGGGCGTATGTGAGCTGCTAAATTAATGCAGAGATGTGAGAAAATGTTGTAGACTGTGTAATTGTGTAGACAAAATGTATTATTTGGGGGTGATTTGTGTTTGAAATTTGCTATAGCGGTACATGTAGTTCACTAAACACTTCTTTTTATTACAACTTCATAGCTTGAAATTCTTCTTTCTCGGCATTGAAATCATACTTACCTGGTGCAGAGGGCACCCTGATCATCAAGGGGGTCCCTCCAGGGCGAGGCCATTCCATTGCACTCCGGATAGGCTGAACCCTGCGATCGCCCCAAATGCGGGCGACTCGGGCACGTAATTTTTTAGTGTGGGGGTCTGCGTTCGCGCTAACCCCTGGTATAAAATTCGAAATAATAGTAAATACTCACAACACACATAATTCAACACATTATGAACATGTATATCACAGATTCTTAGCAACAATTCGCCGCAAACAGCATAGATTAGTGTGGAGACAATTAATTTTGTAAATATGTATAACTATTTATTTTTACATGTAACTACTCGTGGCATTAGTATATCTACTTTTGTTGAAATAGTGTTGGTAAATTGGATGATGTGTGTGCTAATATTAATTTTGTTTTAGATGTAAACATTACTGTTCCACTGACAGGCAAATTTTCCGTGTGATCAGCATCAGTTCGCGATATTTCACAAGGCTCGTGCAAAGGAAAATTAGGAGTTGCTTCCCTTTGACTGTGGACCCTTGTGTATGCGTATATTTCATTGTGACGTCGATCTCGTGACAACAAAGTTTGAAAATTGTCATTCGATGTGATTTTATGTGAAGCAGAGTGAAAAACCGGCTTCGCTTTAGTTTAACGGGGGAATGGAATATGCTACATGTAGTCATTGGGCGCTCTTTGGACATACACCGGGTACATTCTGTTGGATTATATATGTTTCTAGGATCAAACGCGGTAAGATTAATATATTTCAATATCTTAGATACTACAATAATCTCTCATTCAGCATGTATTTGTACCTAGTTTATTCAAACTGAAGCAACCGTCTTCATTAGTAACGCGCATTGCACTGTGTGTGTGAATATACAATGGTGGGCGTGTCTGGGGTAAATAGGGAGTGTGGGGTTGAAATTGTTGATATGATGCTTAGGGAAAAAATCTACGTACCACAAGAAAGAGAATTAAATTTCCTATCGAACAGACATTTCACTTTACAAGGTCACTGGAATGGATTTTTTGTAATCAATCGCTAAACGCAGGCCAAAAATTGAATACCTCCCCCACCCCAACCGCCGTCCGTCTCTTTATCCCACTAGTGCTTAGTTTTACTATACTTATTCTATGACTATGCCACATGTATATAGGCCACAGTTATCGTTCCTGTTACGTTCTACATACGTAATCATGGTGTTTACAGTATTTTGATATTTAAACCCGCTATTTCATTATACTACTCAAAGCATAGTACTTATACTCGGGGAAGGATACTAGTACTTGTACTTGCTTTTCGGCAGTACATATATTAAAATTGGAACGATACAGAGAAGATTAGCATGGCCCCTGCGCAAGGATGACACGCAAATTCGTGAAGCGTTCCATATTTTTTCATTTATTCCAATTTTCACTCCTAAAAAAAATAGACCCCACCCCGCACCCGAATAGGCTGGTCCTTGTTTTACACGATGCTATTTGAGATTATGATGCTATTGACAAGATATATGTGTAAGTCTATTTTTTTGAACGGACATGTAGTTTTTAGAAAATTATTTGTCCATGAAATGGTACATTTATTTCAAACAAAATTTCCATTTTTCTCCCAATACATGTGTACAAGTACGCGGCGAAACGTTTACCATACGTTGTGTTAAGAAAAATCGGACGGGGCGTATGAAAACAATACAGGGGCGTATGTGAGCTGCTAAATTAATGCAGAGATGTGAGAAAATGTTGTAGACTGTGTAATTGTGTAGACAAAATGTATTATTTGGGGGTGATTTGTGTTTGAAATTTGCTATAGCGGTACATGTAGTTCACTAAACACTTCTTTTTATTACAACTTCATAGCTTGAAATTCTTCTTTCTCGGCATTGAAATCATACTTACCTGGTGCAGAGGGCACCCTGATCATCAAGGGGGTCCCTCCAGGGCGAGGCCATTCCATTGCACTCCGGATAGGCTGAACCCTGCGATCGCCCCAAATGCGGGCGACTCGGGCACGTAATTTTTTAGTGTGGGGGTCTGCGTTCGCGCTAACCCCTGGTATAAAATTCGAAATAATAGTAAATACTCACAACACACATAATTCAACACATTATGAACATGTATATCACAGATTCTTAGCAACAATTCGCCGCAAACAGCATAGATTAGTGTGGAGACAATTAATTTTGTAAATATGTATAACTATTTATTTTTACATGTAACTACTCGTGGCATTAGTATATCTACTTTTGTTGAAATAGTGTTGGTAAATTGGATGATGTGTGTGCTAATATTAATTTTGTTTTAGATGTAAACATTACTGTTCCACTGACAGGCAAATTTTCCGTGTGATCAGCATCAGTTCGCGATATTTCACAAGGCTCGTGCAAAGGAAAATTAGGAGTTGCTTCCCTTTGACTGTGGACCCTTGTGTATGCGTATATTTCATTGTGACGTCGATCTCGTGACAACAAAGTTTGAAAATTGTCATTCGATGTGATTTTATGTGAAGCAGAGTGAAAAACCGGCTTCGCTTTAGTTTAACGGGGGAATGGAATATGCTACATGTAGTCATTGGGCGCTCTTTGGACATACACCGGGTACATTCTGTTGGATTATATATGTTTCTAGGATCAAACGCGGTAAGATTAATATATTTCAATATCTTAGATACTACAATAATCTCTCATTCAGCATGTATTTGTACCTAGTTTATTCAAACTGAAGCAACCGTCTTCATTAGTAACGCGCATTGCACTGTGTGTGTGAATATACAATGGTGGGCGTGTCTGGGGTAAATAGGGAGTGTGGGGTTGAAATTGTTGATATGATGCTTAGGGAAAAAATCTACGTACCACAAGAAAGAGAATTAAATTTCCTATCGAACAGACATTTCACTTTACAAGGTCACTGGAATGGATTTTTTGTAATCAATCGCTAAACGCAGGCCAAAAATTGAATACCTCCCCCACCCCAACCGCCGTCCGTCTCTTTATCCCACTAGTGCTTAGTTTTACTATACTTATTCTATGACTATGCCACATGTATATAGGCCACAGTTATCGTTCCTGTTACGTTCTACATACGTAATCATGGTGTTTACAGTATTTTGATATTTAAACCCGCTATTTCATTATACTACTCAAAGCATAGTACTTATACTCGGGGAAGGATACTAGTACTTGTACTTGCTTTTCGGCGAGTACATATATTAAAATTGGAACGATACAGAGAAGATTAGCATGGCCCCTGCGCAAGGATGACACGCAAATTCGTGAAGCGTTCCATATTTTTTCATTTATTCCAATTTTCACTCCTAAAAAAAATAGACCCCACCCCGCACCCGAATAGGCTGGTCCTTGTTTTACACGATGCTATTTGAGATTATGATGCTATTGACAAGATATATGTGTAAGTCTATTTTTTTGAACGGACATGTAGTTTTTAGAAAATTATTTGTCCATGAAATGGTACATTTATTTCAAACAAAATTTCCATTTTTCTCCCAATACATGTGTACAAGTACGCGGCGAAACGTTTACCATACGTTGTGTTAAGAAAAATCGGACGGGGCGTATGAAAACAATACAGGGGCGTATGTGAGCTGCTAAATTAATGCAGAGATGTGAGAAAATGTTGTAGACTGTGTAATTGTGTAGACAAAATGTATTATTTGGGGGTGATTTGTGTTTGAAATTTGCTATAGCGGTACATGTAGTTCACTAAACACTTCTTTTTATTACAACTTCATAGCTTGAAATTCTTCTTTCTCGGCATTGAAATCATACTTACCTGGTGCAGAGGGCACCCTGATCATCAAGGGGGTCCCTCCAGGGCGAGGCCATTCCATTGCACTCCGGATAGGCTGAACCCTGCGATCGCCCCAAATGCGGGCGACTCGGGCACGTAATTTTTTAGTGTGGGGGTCTGCGTTCGCGCTAACCCCTGGTATAAAATTCGAAATAATAGTAAATACTCACAACACACATAATTCAACACATTATGAACATGTATATCACAGATTCTTAGCAACAATTCGCCGCAAACAGCATAGATTAGTGTGGAGACAATTAATTTTGTAAATATGTATAACTATTTATTTTTACATGTAACTACTCGTGGCATTAGTATATCTACTTTTGTTGAAATAGTGTTGGTAAATTGGATGATGTGTGTGCTAATATTAATTTTGTTTTAGATGTAAACATTACTGTTCCACTGACAGGCAAATTTTCCGTGTGATCAGCATCAGTTCGCGATATTTCACAAGGCTCGTGCAAAGGAAAATTAGGAGTTGCTTCCCTTTGACTGTGGACCCTTGTGTATGCGTATATTTCATTGTGACGTCGATCTCGTGACAACAAAGTTTGAAAATTGTCATTCGATGTGATTTTATGTGAAGCAGAGTGAAAAACCGGCTTCGCTTTAGTTTAACGGGGGAATGGAATATGCTACATGTAGTCATTGGGCGCTCTTTGGACATACACCGGGTACATTCTGTTGGATTATATATGTTTCTAGGATCAAACGCGGTAAGATTAATATATTTCAATATCTTAGATACTACAATAATCTCTCATTCAGCATGTATTTGTACCTAGTTTATTCAAACTGAAGCAACCGTCTTCATTAGTAACGCGCATTGCACTGTGTGTGTGAATATACAATGGTGGGCGTGTCTGGGGTAAATAGGGAGTGTGGGGTTGAAATTGTTGATATGATGCTTAGGGAAAAAATCTACGTACCACAAGAAAGAGAATTAAATTTCCTATCGAACAGACATTTCACTTTACAAGGTCACTGGAATGGATTTTTTGTAATCAATCGCTAAACGCAGGCCAAAAATTGAATACCTCCCCCACCCCAACCGCCGTCCGTCTCTTTATCCCACTAGTGCTTAGTTTTACTATACTTATTCTATGACTATGCCACATGTATATAGGCCACAGTTATCGTTCCTGTTACGTTCTACATACGTAATCATGGTGTTTACAGTATTTTGATATTTAAACCCGCTATTTCATTATACTACTCAAAGCATAGTACTTATACTCGGGGAAGGATACTAGTACTTGTACTTGCTTTTCGGCAGTACATATATTAAAATTGGAACGATACAGAGAAGATTAGCATGGCCCCTGCGCAAGGATGACACGCAAATTCGTGAAGCGTTCCATATTTTTTCATTTATTCCAATTTTCACTCCTAAAAAAAATAGACCCCACCCCGCACCCGAATAGGCTGGTCCTTGTTTTACACGATGCTATTTGAGATTATGATGCTATTGACAAGATATATGTGTAAGTCTATTTTTTTGAACGGACATGTAGTTTTTAGAAAATTATTTGTCCATGAAATGGTACATTTATTTCAAACAAAATTTCCATTTTTCTCCCAATACATGTGTACAAGTACGCGGCGAAACGTTTACCATACGTTGTGTTAAGAAAAATCGGACGGGGCGTATGAAAACAATACAGGGGCGTATGTGAGCTGCTAAATTAATGCAGAGATGTGAGAAAATGTTGTAGACTGTGTAATTGTGTAGACAAAATGTATTATTTGGGGGTGATTTGTGTTTGAAATTTGCTATAGCGGTACATGTAGTTCACTAAACACTTCTTTTTATTACAACTTCATAGCTTGAAATTCTTCTTTCTCGGCATTGAAATCATACTTACCTGGTGCAGAGGGCACCCTGATCATCAAGGGGGTCCCTCCAGGGCGAGGCCATTCCATTGCACTCCGGATAGGCTGAACCCTGCGATCGCCCCAAATGCGGGCGACTCGGGCACGTAATTTTTTAGTGTGGGGGTCTGCGTTCGCGCTAACCCCTGGTATAAAATTCGAAATAATAGTAAATACTCACAACACACATAATTCAACACATTATGAACATGTATATCACAGATTCTTAGCAACAATTCGCCGCAAACAGCATAGATTAGTGTGGAGACAATTAATTTTGTAAATATGTATAACTATTTATTTTTACATGTAACTACTCGTGGCATTAGTATATCTACTTTTGTTGAAATAGTGTTGGTAAATTGGATGATGTGTGTGCTAATATTAATTTTGTTTTAGATGTAAACATTACTGTTCCACTGACAGGCAAATTTTCCGTGTGATCAGCATCAGTTCGCGATATTTCACAAGGCTCGTGCAAAGGAAAATTAGGAGTTGCTTCCCTTTGACTGTGGACCCTTGTGTATGCGTATATTTCATTGTGACGTCGATCTCGTGACAACAAAGTTTGAAAATTGTCATTCGATGTGATTTTATGTGAAGCAGAGTGAAAAACCGGCTTCGCTTTAGTTTAACGGGGGAATGGAATATGCTACATGTAGTCATTGGGCGCTCTTTGGACATACACCGGGTACATTCTGTTGGATTATATATGTTTCTAGGATCAAACGCGGTAAGATTAATATATTTCAATATCTTAGATACTACAATAATCTCTCATTCAGCATGTATTTGTACCTAGTTTATTCAAACTGAAGCAACCGTCTTCATTAGTAACGCGCATTGCACTGTGTGTGTGAATATACAATGGTGGGCGTGTCTGGGGTAAATAGGGAGTGTGGGGTTGAAATTGTTGATATGATGCTTAGGGAAAAAATCTACGTACCACAAGAAAGAGAATTAAATTTCCTATCGAACAGACATTTCACTTTACAAGGTCACTGGAATGGATTTTTTGTAATCAATCGCTAAACGCAGGCCAAAAATTGAATACCTCCCCCACCCCAACCGCCGTCCGTCTCTTTATCCCACTAGTGCTTAGTTTTACTATACTTATTCTATGACTATGCCACATGTATATAGGCCACAGTTATCGTTCCTGTTACGTTCTACATACGTAATCATGGTGTTTACAGTATTTTGATATTTAAACCCGCTATTTCATTATACTACTCAAAGCATAGTACTTATACTCGGGGAAGGATACTAGTACTTGTACTTGCTTTTCGGCAGTACATATATTAAAATTGGAACGATACAGAGAAGATTAGCATGGCCCCTGCGCAAGGATGACACGCAAATTCGTGAAGCGTTCCATATTTTTTCATTTATTCCAATTTTCACTCCTAAAAAAAATAGACCCCACCCCGCACCCGAATAGGCTGGTCCTTGTTTTACACGATGCTATTTGAGATTATGATGCTATTGACAAGATATATGTGTAAGTCTATTTTTTTGAACGGACATGTAGTTTTTAGAAAATTATTTGTCCATGAAATGGTACATTTATTTCAAACAAAATTTCCATTTTTCTCCCAATACATGTGTACAAGTACGCGGCGAAACGTTTACCATACGTTGTGTTAAGAAAAATCGGACGGGGCGTATGAAAACAATACAGGGGCGTATGTGAGCTGCTAAATTAATGCAGAGATGTGAGAAAATGTTGTAGACTGTGTAATTGTGTAGACAAAATGTATTATTTGGGGGTGATTTGTGTTTGAAATTTGCTATAGCGGTACATGTAGTTCACTAAACACTTCTTTTTATTACAACTTCATAGCTTGAAATTCTTCTTTCTCGGCATTGAAATCATACTTACCTGGTGCAGAGGGCACCCTGATCATCAAGGGGGTCCCTCCAGGGCGAGGCCATTCCATTGCACTCCGGATAGGCTGAACCCTGCGATCGCCCCAAATGCGGGCGACTCGGGCACGTAATTTTTTAGTGTGGGGGTCTGCGTTCGCGCTAACCCCTGGTATAAAATTCGAAATAATAGTAAATACTCACAACACACATAATTCAACACATTATGAACATGTATATCACAGATTCTTAGCAACAATTCGCCGCAAACAGCATAGATTAGTGTGGAGACAATTAATTTTGTAAATATGTATAACTATTTATTTTTACATGTAACTACTCGTGGCATTAGTATATCTACTTTTGTTGAAATAGTGTTGGTAAATTGGATGATGTGTGTGCTAATATTAATTTTGTTTTAGATGTAAACATTACTGTTCCACTGACAGGCAAATTTTCCGTGTGATCAGCATCAGTTCGCGATATTTCACAAGGCTCGTGCAAAGGAAAATTAGGAGTTGCTTCCCTTTGACTGTGGACCCTTGTGTATGCGTATATTTCATTGTGACGTCGATCTCGTGACAACAAAGTTTGAAAATTGTCATTCGATGTGATTTTATGTGAAGCAGAGTGAAAAACCGGCTTCGCTTTAGTTTAACGGGGGAATGGAATATGCTACATGTAGTCATTGGGCGCTCTTTGGACATACACCGGGTACATTCTGTTGGATTATATATGTTTCTAGGATCAAACGCGGTAAGATTAATATATTTCAATATCTTAGATACTACAATAATCTCTCATTCAGCATGTATTTGTACCTAGTTTATTCAAACTGAAGCAACCGTCTTCATTAGTAACGCGCATTGCACTGTGTGTGTGAATATACAATGGTGGGCGTGTCTGGGGTAAATAGGGAGTGTGGGGTTGAAATTGTTGATATGATGCTTAGGGAAAAAATCTACGTACCACAAGAAAGAGAATTAAATTTCCTATCGAACAGACATTTCACTTTACAAGGTCACTGGAATGGATTTTTTGTAATCAATCGCTAAACGCAGGCCAAAAATTGAATACCTCCCCCACCCCAACCGCCGTCCGTCTCTTTATCCCACTAGTGCTTAGTTTTACTATACTTATTCTATGACTATGCCACATGTATATAGGCCACAGTTATCGTTCCTGTTACGTTCTACATACGTAATCATGGTGTTTACAGTATTTTGATATTTAAACCCGCTATTTCATTATACTACTCAAAGCATAGTACTTATACTCGGGGAAGGATACTAGTACTTGTACTTGCTTTTCGGCAGTACATATATTAAAATTGGAACGATACAGAGAAGATTAGCATGGCCCCTGCGCAAGGATGACACGCAAATTCGTGAAGCGTTCCATATTTTTTCATTTATTCCAATTTTCACTCCTAAAAAAAATAGACCCCACCCCGCACCCGAATAGGCTGGTCCTTGTTTTACACGATGCTATTTGAGATTATGATGCTATTGACAAGATATATGTGTAAGTCTATTTTTTTGAACGGACATGTAGTTTTTAGAAAATTATTTGTCCATGAAATGGTACATTTATTTCAAACAAAATTTCCATTTTTCTCCCAATACATGTGTACAAGTACGCGGCGAAACGTTTACCATACGTTGTGTTAAGAAAAATCGGACGGGGCGTATGAAAACAATACAGGGGCGTATGTGAGCTGCTAAATTAATGCAGAGATGTGAGAAAATGTTGTAGACTGTGTAATTGTGTAGACAAAATGTATTATTTGGGGGTGATTTGTGTTTGAAATTTGCTATAGCGGTACATGTAGTTCACTAAACACTTCTTTTTATTACAACTTCATAGCTTGAAATTCTTCTTTCTCGGCATTGAAATCATACTTACCTGGTGCAGAGGGCACCCTGATCATCAAGGGGGTCCCTCCAGGGCGAGGCCATTCCATTGCACTCCGGATAGGCTGAACCCTGCGATCGCCCCAAATGCGGGCGACTCGGGCACGTAATTTTTTAGTGTGGGGGTCTGCGTTCGCGCTAACCCCTGGTATAAAATTCGAAATAATAGTAAATACTCACAACACACATAATTCAACACATTATGAACATGTATATCACAGATTCTTAGCAACAATTCGCCGCAAACAGCATAGATTAGTGTGGAGACAATTAATTTTGTAAATATGTATAACTATTTATTTTTACATGTAACTACTCGTGGCATTAGTATATCTACTTTTGTTGAAATAGTGTTGGTAAATTGGATGATGTGTGTGCTAATATTAATTTTGTTTTAGATGTAAACATTACTGTTCCACTGACAGGCAAATTTTCCGTGTGATCAGCATCAGTTCGCGATATTTCACAAGGCTCGTGCAAAGGAAAATTAGGAGTTGCTTCCCTTTGACTGTGGACCCTTGTGTATGCGTATATTTCATTGTGACGTCGATCTCGTGACAACAAAGTTTGAAAATTGTCATTCGATGTGATTTTATGTGAAGCAGAGTGAAAAACCGGCTTCGCTTTAGTTTAACGGGGGAATGGAATATGCTACATGTAGTCATTGGGCGCTCTTTGGACATACACCGGGTACATTCTGTTGGATTATATATGTTTCTAGGATCAAACGCGGTAAGATTAATATATTTCAATATCTTAGATACTACAATAATCTCTCATTCAGCATGTATTTGTACCTAGTTTATTCAAACTGAAGCAACCGTCTTCATTAGTAACGCGCATTGCACTGTGTGTGTGAATATACAATGGTGGGCGTGTCTGGGGTAAATAGGGAGTGTGGGGTTGAAATTGTTGATATGATGCTTAGGGAAAAAATCTACGTACCACAAGAAAGAGAATTAAATTTCCTATCGAACAGACATTTCACTTTACAAGGTCACTGGAATGGATTTTTTGTAATCAATCGCTAAACGCAGGCCAAAAATTGAATACCTCCCCCACCCCAACCGCCGTCCGTCTCTTTATCCCACTAGTGCTTAGTTTTACTATACTTATTCTATGACTATGCCACATGTATATAGGCCACAGTTATCGTTCCTGTTACGTTCTACATACGTAATCATGGTGTTTACAGTATTTTGATATTTAAACCCGCTATTTCATTATACTACTCAAAGCATAGTACTTATACTCGGGGAAGGATACTAGTACTTGTACTTGCTTTTCGGCAGTACATATATTAAAATTGGAACGATACAGAGAAGATTAGCATGGCCCCTGCGCAAGGATGACACGCAAATTCGTGAAGCGTTCCATATTTTTTCATTTATTCCAATTTTCACTCCTAAAAAAAATAGACCCCACCCCGCACCCGAATAGGCTGGTCCTTGTTTTACACGATGCTATTTGAGATTATGATGCTATTGACAAGATATATGTGTAAGTCTATTTTTTTGAACGGACATGTAGTTTTTAGAAAATTATTTGTCCATGAAATGGTACATTTATTTCAAACAAAATTTCCATTTTTCTCCCAATACATGTGTACAAGTACGCGGCGAAACGTTTACCATACGTTGTGTTAAGAAAAATCGGACGGGGCGTATGAAAACAATACAGGGGCGTATGTGAGCTGCTAAATTAATGCAGAGATGTGAGAAAATGTTGTAGACTGTGTAATTGTGTAGACAAAATGTATTATTTGGGGGTGATTTGTGTTTGAAATTTGCTATAGCGGTACATGTAGTTCACTAAACACTTCTTTTTATTACAACTTCATAGCTTGAAATTCTTCTTTCTCGGCATTGAAATCATACTTACCTGGTGCAGAGGGCACCCTGATCATCAAGGGGGTCCCTCCAGGGCGAGGCCATTCCATTGCACTCCGGATAGGCTGAACCCTGCGATCGCCCCAAATGCGGGCGACTCGGGCACGTAATTTTTTAGTGTGGGGGTCTGCGTTCGCGCTAACCCCTGGTATAAAATTCGAAATAATAGTAAATACTCACAACACACATAATTCAACACATTATGAACATGTATATCACAGATTCTTAGCAACAATTCGCCGCAAACAGCATAGATTAGTGTGGAGACAATTAATTTTGTAAATATGTATAACTATTTATTTTTACATGTAACTACTCGTGGCATTAGTATATCTACTTTTGTTGAAATAGTGTTGGTAAATTGGATGATGTGTGTGCTAATATTAATTTTGTTTTAGATGTAAACATTACTGTTCCACTGACAGGCAAATTTTCCGTGTGATCAGCATCAGTTCGCGATATTTCACAAGGCTCGTGCAAAGGAAAATTAGGAGTTGCTTCCCTTTGACTGTGGACCCTTGTGTATGCGTATATTTCATTGTGACGTCGATCTCGTGACAACAAAGTTTGAAAATTGTCATTCGATGTGATTTTATGTGAAGCAGAGTGAAAAACCGGCTTCGCTTTAGTTTAACGGGGGAATGGAATATGCTACATGTAGTCATTGGGCGCTCTTTGGACATACACCGGGTACATTCTGTTGGATTATATATGTTTCTAGGATCAAACGCGGTAAGATTAATATATTTCAATATCTTAGATACTACAATAATCTCTCATTCAGCATGTATTTGTACCTAGTTTATTCAAACTGAAGCAACCGTCTTCATTAGTAACGCGCATTGCACTGTGTGTGTGAATATACAATGGTGGGCGTGTCTGGGGTAAATAGGGAGTGTGGGGTTGAAATTGTTGATATGATGCTTAGGGAAAAAATCTACGTACCACAAGAAAGAGAATTAAATTTCCTATCGAACAGACATTTCACTTTACAAGGTCACTGGAATGGATTTTTTGTAATCAATCGCTAAACGCAGGCCAAAAATTGAATACCTCCCCCACCCCAACCGCCGTCCGTCTCTTTATCCCACTAGTGCTTAGTTTTACTATACTTATTCTATGACTATGCCACATGTATATAGGCCACAGTTATCGTTCCTGTTACGTTCTACATACGTAATCATGGTGTTTACAGTATTTTGATATTTAAACCCGCTATTTCATTATACTACTCAAAGCATAGTACTTATACTCGGGGAAGGATACTAGTACTTGTACTTGCTTTTCGGCAGTACATATATTAAAATTGGAACGATACAGAGAAGATTAGCATGGCCCCTGCGCAAGGATGACACGCAAATTCGTGAAGCGTTCCATATTTTTTCATTTATTCCAATTTTCACTCCTAAAAAAAATAGACCCCACCCCGCACCCGAATAGGCTGGTCCTTGTTTTACACGATGCTATTTGAGATTATGATGCTATTGACAAGATATATGTGTAAGTCTATTTTTTTGAACGGACATGTAGTTTTTAGAAAATTATTTGTCCATGAAATGGTACATTTATTTCAAACAAAATTTCCATTTTTCTCCCAATACATGTGTACAAGTACGCGGCGAAACGTTTACCATACGTTGTGTTAAGAAAAATCGGACGGGGCGTATGAAAACAATACAGGGGCGTATGTGAGCTGCTAAATTAATGCAGAGATGTGAGAAAATGTTGTAGACTGTGTAATTGTGTAGACAAAATGTATTATTTGGGGGTGATTTGTGTTTGAAATTTGCTATAGCGGTACATGTAGTTCACTAAACACTTCTTTTTATTACAACTTCATAGCTTGAAATTCTTCTTTCTCGGCATTGAAATCATACTTACCTGGTGCAGAGGGCACCCTGATCATCAAGGGGGTCCCTCCAGGGCGAGGCCATTCCATTGCACTCCGGATAGGCTGAACCCTGCGATCGCCCCAAATGCGGGCGACTCGGGCACGTAATTTTTTAGTGTGGGGGTCTGCGTTCGCGCTAACCCCTGGTATAAAATTCGAAATAATAGTAAATACTCACAACACACATAATTCAACACATTATGAACATGTATATCACAGATTCTTAGCAACAATTCGCCGCAAACAGCATAGATTAGTGTGGAGACAATTAATTTTGTAAATATGTATAACTATTTATTTTTACATGTAACTACTCGTGGCATTAGTATATCTACTTTTGTTGAAATAGTGTTGGTAAATTGGATGATGTGTGTGCTAATATTAATTTTGTTTTAGATGTAAACATTACTGTTCCACTGACAGGCAAATTTTCCGTGTGATCAGCATCAGTTCGCGATATTTCACAAGGCTCGTGCAAAGGAAAATTAGGAGTTGCTTCCCTTTGACTGTGGACCCTTGTGTATGCGTATATTTCATTGTGACGTCGATCTCGTGACAACAAAGTTTGAAAATTGTCATTCGATGTGATTTTATGTGAAGCAGAGTGAAAAACCGGCTTCGCTTTAGTTTAACGGGGGAATGGAATATGCTACATGTAGTCATTGGGCGCTCTTTGGACATACACCGGGTACATTCTGTTGGATTATATATGTTTCTAGGATCAAACGCGGTAAGATTAATATATTTCAATATCTTAGATACTACAATAATCTCTCATTCAGCATGTATTTGTACCTAGTTTATTCAAACTGAAGCAACCGTCTTCATTAGTAACGCGCATTGCACTGTGTGTGTGAATATACAATGGTGGGCGTGTCTGGGGTAAATAGGGAGTGTGGGGTTGAAATTGTTGATATGATGCTTAGGGAAAAAATCTACGTACCACAAGAAAGAGAATTAAATTTCCTATCGAACAGACATTTCACTTTACAAGGTCACTGGAATGGATTTTTTGTAATCAATCGCTAAACGCAGGCCAAAAATTGAATACCTCCCCCACCCCAACCGCCGTCCGTCTCTTTATCCCACTAGTGCTTAGTTTTACTATACTTATTCTATGACTATGCCACATGTATATAGGCCACAGTTATCGTTCCTGTTACGTTCTACATACGTAATCATGGTGTTTACAGTATTTTGATATTTAAACCCGCTATTTCATTATACTACTCAAAGCATAGTACTTATACTCGGGGAAGGATACTAGTACTTGTACTTGCTTTTCGGCAGTACATATATTAAAATTGGAACGATACAGAGAAGATTAGCATGGCCCCTGCGCAAGGATGACACGCAAATTCGTGAAGCGTTCCATATTTTTTCATTTATTCCAATTTTCACTCCTAAAAAAAATAGACCCCACCCCGCACCCGAATAGGCTGGTCCTTGTTTTACACGATGCTATTTGAGATTATGATGCTATTGACAAGATATATGTGTAAGTCTATTTTTTTGAACGGACATGTAGTTTTTAGAAAATTATTTGTCCATGAAATGGTACATTTATTTCAAACAAAATTTCCATTTTTCTCCCAATACATGTGTACAAGTACGCGGCGAAACGTTTACCATACGTTGTGTTAAGAAAAATCGGACGGGGCGTATGAAAACAATACAGGGGCGTATGTGAGCTGCTAAATTAATGCAGAGATGTGAGAAAATGTTGTAGACTGTGTAATTGTGTAGACAAAATGTATTATTTGGGGGTGATTTGTGTTTGAAATTTGCTATAGCGGTACATGTAGTTCACTAAACACTTCTTTTTATTACAACTTCATAGCTTGAAATTCTTCTTTCTCGGCATTGAAATCATACTTACCTGGTGCAGAGGGCACCCTGATCATCAAGGGGGTCCCTCCAGGGCGAGGCCATTCCATTGCACTCCGGATAGGCTGAACCCTGCGATCGCCCCAAATGCGGGCGACTCGGGCACGTAATTTTTTAGTGTGGGGGTCTGCGTTCGCGCTAACCCCTGGTATAAAATTCGAAATAATAGTAAATACTCACAACACACATAATTCAACACATTATGAACATGTATATCACAGATTCTTAGCAACAATTCGCCGCAAACAGCATAGATTAGTGTGGAGACAATTAATTTTGTAAATATGTATAACTATTTATTTTTACATGTAACTACTCGTGGCATTAGTATATCTACTTTTGTTGAAATAGTGTTGGTAAATTGGATGATGTGTGTGCTAATATTAATTTTGTTTTAGATGTAAACATTACTGTTCCACTGACAGGCAAATTTTCCGTGTGATCAGCATCAGTTCGCGATATTTCACAAGGCTCGTGCAAAGGAAAATTAGGAGTTGCTTCCCTTTGACTGTGGACCCTTGTGTATGCGTATATTTCATTGTGACGTCGATCTCGTGACAACAAAGTTTGAAAATTGTCATTCGATGTGATTTTATGTGAAGCAGAGTGAAAAACCGGCTTCGCTTTAGTTTAACGGGGGAATGGAATATGCTACATGTAGTCATTGGGCGCTCTTTGGACATACACCGGGTACATTCTGTTGGATTATATATGTTTCTAGGATCAAACGCGGTAAGATTAATATATTTCAATATCTTAGATACTACAATAATCTCTCATTCAGCATGTATTTGTACCTAGTTTATTCAAACTGAAGCAACCGTCTTCATTAGTAACGCGCATTGCACTGTGTGTGTGAATATACAATGGTGGGCGTGTCTGGGGTAAATAGGGAGTGTGGGGTTGAAATTGTTGATATGATGCTTAGGGAAAAAATCTACGTACCACAAGAAAGAGAATTAAATTTCCTATCGAACAGACATTTCACTTTACAAGGTCACTGGAATGGATTTTTTGTAATCAATCGCTAAACGCAGGCCAAAAATTGAATACCTCCCCCACCCCAACCGCCGTCCGTCTCTTTATCCCACTAGTGCTTAGTTTTACTATACTTATTCTATGACTATGCCACATGTATATAGGCCACAGTTATCGTTCCTGTTACGTTCTACATACGTAATCATGGTGTTTACAGTATTTTGATATTTAAACCCGCTATTTCATTATACTACTCAAAGCATAGTACTTATACTCGGGGAAGGATACTAGTACTTGTACTTGCTTTTCGGCAGTACATATATTAAAATTGGAACGATACAGAGAAGATTAGCATGGCCCCTGCGCAAGGATGACACGCAAATTCGTGAAGCGTTCCATATTTTTTCATTTATTCCAATTTTCACTCCTAAAAAAAATAGACCCCACCCCGCACCCGAATAGGCTGGTCCTTGTTTTACACGATGCTATTTGAGATTATGATGCTATTGACAAGATATATGTGTAAGTCTATTTTTTTGAACGGACATGTAGTTTTTAGAAAATTATTTGTCCATGAAATGGTACATTTATTTCAAACAAAATTTCCATTTTTCTCCCAATACATGTGTACAAGTACGCGGCGAAACGTTTACCATACGTTGTGTTAAGAAAAATCGGACGGGGCGTATGAAAACAATACAGGGGCGTATGTGAGCTGCTAAATTAATGCAGAGATGTGAGAAAATGTTGTAGACTGTGTAATTGTGTAGACAAAATGTATTATTTGGGGGTGATTTGTGTTTGAAATTTGCTATAGCGGTACATGTAGTTCACTAAACACTTCTTTTTATTACAACTTCATAGCTTGAAATTCTTCTTTCTCGGCATTGAAATCATACTTACCTGGTGCAGAGGGCACCCTGATCATCAAGGGGGTCCCTCCAGGGCGAGGCCATTCCATTGCACTCCGGATAGGCTGAACCCTGCGATCGCCCCAAATGCGGGCGACTCGGGCACGTAATTTTTTAGTGTGGGGGTCTGCGTTCGCGCTAACCCCTGGTATAAAATTCGAAATAATAGTAAATACTCACAACACACATAATTCAACACATTATGAACATGTATATCACAGATTCTTAGCAACAATTCGCCGCAAACAGCATAGATTAGTGTGGAGACAATTAATTTTGTAAATATGTATAACTATTTATTTTTACATGTAACTACTCGTGGCATTAGTATATCTACTTTTGTTGAAATAGTGTTGGTAAATTGGATGATGTGTGTGCTAATATTAATTTTGTTTTAGATGTAAACATTACTGTTCCACTGACAGGCAAATTTTCCGTGTGATCAGCATCAGTTCGCGATATTTCACAAGGCTCGTGCAAAGGAAAATTAGGAGTTGCTTCCCTTTGACTGTGGACCCTTGTGTATGCGTATATTTCATTGTGACGTCGATCTCGTGACAACAAAGTTTGAAAATTGTCATTCGATGTGATTTTATGTGAAGCAGAGTGAAAAACCGGCTTCGCTTTAGTTTAACGGGGGAATGGAATATGCTACATGTAGTCATTGGGCGCTCTTTGGACATACACCGGGTACATTCTGTTGGATTATATATGTTTCTAGGATCAAACGCGGTAAGATTAATATATTTCAATATCTTAGATACTACAATAATCTCTCATTCAGCATGTATTTGTACCTAGTTTATTCAAACTGAAGCAACCGTCTTCATTAGTAACGCGCATTGCACTGTGTGTGTGAATATACAATGGTGGGCGTGTCTGGGGTAAATAGGGAGTGTGGGGTTGAAATTGTTGATATGATGCTTAGGGAAAAAATCTACGTACCACAAGAAAGAGAATTAAATTTCCTATCGAACAGACATTTCACTTTACAAGGTCACTGGAATGGATTTTTTGTAATCAATCGCTAAACGCAGGCCAAAAATTGAATACCTCCCCCACCCCAACCGCCGTCCGTCTCTTTATCCCACTAGTGCTTAGTTTTACTATACTTATTCTATGACTATGCCACATGTATATAGGCCACAGTTATCGTTCCTGTTACGTTCTACATACGTAATCATGGTGTTTACAGTATTTTGATATTTAAACCCGCTATTTCATTATACTACTCAAAGCATAGTACTTATACTCGGGGAAGGATACTAGTACTTGTACTTGCTTTTCGGCAGTACATATATTAAAATTGGAACGATACAGAGAAGATTAGCAGATTAGCATGGCCCCTGCGCAAGGATGACACGCAAATTCGTGAAGCGTTCCATATTTTTTCATTTATTCCAATTTTCACTCCTAAAAAAAATAGACCCCACCCCGCACCCGAATAGGCTGGTCCTTGTTTTACACGATGCTATTTGAGATTATGATGCTATTGACAAGATATATGTGTAAGTCTATTTTTTTGAACGGACATGTAGTTTTTAGAAAATTATTTGTCCATGAAATGGTACATTTATTTCAAACAAAATTTCCATTTTTCTCCCAATACATGTGTACAAGTACGCGGCGAAACGTTTACCATACGTTGTGTTAAGAAAAATCGGACGGGGCGTATGAAAACAATACAGGGGCGTATGTGAGCTGCTAAATTAATGCAGAGATGTGAGAAAATGTTGTAGACTGTGTAATTGTGTAGACAAAATGTATTATTTGGGGGTGATTTGTGTTTGAAATTTGCTATAGCGGTACATGTAGTTCACTAAACACTTCTTTTTATTACAACTTCATAGCTTGAAATTCTTCTTTCTCGGCATTGAAATCATACTTACCTGGTGCAGAGGGCACCCTGATCATCAAGGGGGTCCCTCCAGGGCGAGGCCATTCCATTGCACTCCGGATAGGCTGAACCCTGCGATCGCCCCAAATGCGGGCGACTCGGGCACGTAATTTTTTAGTGTGGGGGTCTGCGTTCGCGCTAACCCCTGGTATAAAATTCGAAATAATAGTAAATACTCACAACACACATAATTCAACACATTATGAACATGTATATCACAGATTCTTAGCAACAATTCGCCGCAAACAGCATAGATTAGTGTGGAGACAATTAATTTTGTAAATATGTATAACTATTTATTTTTACATGTAACTACTCGTGGCATTAGTATATCTACTTTTGTTGAAATAGTGTTGGTAAATTGGATGATGTGTGTGCTAATGTTAATTTTGTTTTAGATGTAAACATTACTGTTCCACTGACAGGCAAATTTTCCGTGTGATCAGCATCAGTTCGCGATATTTCACAAGGCTCGTGCAAAGGAAAATTAGGAGTTGCCTCCCTTTGACTGTGGACCCTTGTGTATGCGTATATTTCATTGTGACGTCGATCTCGTGACAACAAAGTTTGAAAATTGTCATTCGATGTGATTTTATGTGAAGCAGAGTGAAAAACCGGCTTCGCTTTAGTTTAACGGGGGAATGGAATATGCTACATGTAGTCATTGAGCGCTCTTTGGACATACACCGGGTACATTCTGTTGGATTATATATGTTTCTAGGATCAAACGCGGTAAGATTAATATATTTCAATATCTTAGATACTACAATAATCTCTCATTCAGCATGTATTTGTACCTAGTTTATTCAAACTGAAGCAACCGTCTTCATTAGTAACGCGCATTGCACTGTGTGTGTGAATATACAATGGTGGGCGTGTCTGGGGTAAATAGGGAGTGTGGGGTTGAAATTGTTGATATGATGCTTAGGGAAAAAATCTACGTACCACAAGAAAGAGAATTAAATTTCCTATCGAACAGACATTTCACTTTACAAGGTCACTGGAATGGATTTTTTGTAATCAATCGCTAAACGCAGGCCAAAAATTGAATACCTCCCCCACCCCCAACCGCCGTCCGTCTCTTTATCCCACTAGTGCTTAGTTTTACTATACTTATTCTATGACTATGCCACATGTATATAGGCCACAGTTATCGTTCCTGTTACGTTCTACATACGTAATCATGGTGTTTACAGTATTTTGATATTTAAACCCGCTATTTCATTATACTACTCAAAGCATAGTACTTATACTCGGGGAAGGATACTAGTACTTGTACTTGCTTTTCGGCAGTACATATATTAAAATTGGAACGATACAGAGAAGATTAGCATGGCCCCTGCGCAAAGGATCCTACGCAATCTTCGTGGTATTGTTCCAATTCCCGGCCTGCAGTAATAAGAAGGAAGGAAGGGAAAAAGGAGAAAAAAGGGAGAAAAAACCGGTCGATCGACCGCCGCAAGGGGGCGCTCGAAAGAATGCACTGTTCTGCTTCATTTGAATTAATTTACACAGTTCTGGCTGCGTTATTTAATTAATTAAAGGGGTTTTAATGGCCCAATTTGGCTGATATTTGGGGGTACACATTTGGTTCCTTTTCTAGACCCCATGGGACCCTTTTTCTGCGGATTTTTCGCCAGGAACTGATTTTACAGGGTCAATTCTAGGCTTGTTTCGCCTTTCATTCTTCAAATTAAATTTATTTCTATTTTTTATACGGCTTATTTATGCTGATTTTTACTCCAATTTTTCTGCTTCATTTCAGCAGTCCCTGTGGCCCTTTTTCTACCAGAATCTGATCCTTTTAGGACATAATCAAGTTCATTTAGGCTCATTCTGCCTTTATTCATTGAAAATTGGAACCTTTTATCAATTTTAACAGTAAATAATCCTTGTATATTGTGTCATTTCTAATTCCTATGGTGTAATGGTAACACACTTGCCTAAGTTACTGGCAAGGGATCTGGGTTCGAATCCCGGTGGGTTTTTAACTCTTGACACATGCTGCAAGTGATTTCTCCTCTCCATTTCAAATAAAGAGACATAGAATTATTTTTTTATCAATTTTTTTAACTTTAATGGCCCAATTTGGCTGATATTTGGGGGTACACATTTGGTTCCTTTTCTAGACCCCATGGGGCCCTTTTTCTGCGGATTTTTCGCCAGGAACTGATTTTACAGGGTCAATTCTAGGCTTATTTCACCTTTCATTCATCAAATTAAATTTTTTTATTTTTTTATACAGCTTATTTATGCTGATTTTTACTCCATTTTTCTGCTTTATTTCAGCAGTCCCTGTGGCCCTTTTTCTACCAGAATTTGATCCTTTTAGGGCATAATCAAGTTCATTTAGGCTCATTCTGCCTTTATTCATTGAAAATTGGAACCTTTATCAATTTTAACAGTAAATAATCCTTGTATATTGTGTCATTTCTAATTCCTATGGTGTAATGGTAACACACTTGCCTAAGTTACTGGCAAGGGATCTGGGTTCGAATCCCGGTGGGTTTTTAACTCTTGACACATGCTGCAAGTGATTTCTCCTCTCCATTTCAAATAAAGAGACATAGAATGATTTTTTTTTTATCAATTTATTAACTTTAATGGTTTTAATGGCCCAATTTGGCTGATATTTGGGGGTACACATTTGGTTCCTTTTCTAGACCCCATGGGACCCTTTTTCTGCGGAATTTTCACCAGGAACTGATTTTACAGGGTCAATTCTAGGCTTATTTTGCCTTTCATTCATCAAATTAAATTTTCTTTTTTTTATATACAGCTTATTTATGCTGTTTTTACTCCATTTTTTCTGCTTTATTTCAGCAGTCCCTGTGGCCCTTTTTCTACCAGAATTTGATCCTTTTAGGGCATAATCAAGTACATTTAGGCTCATTCTGCCTTTATTCATTGAAAATTAGAACCTTTATCAATTTTAACAGTAAATAATCCTTGTATATTGTGTCATTTCTAATTCCTATGGTGTAATGGTAACACACTTGCCTAAGTTACTGGCAAGGGATCTGGGTTCGAATCCCGGTGGGTTTTTAACTCTTGACACATGCTGCAAGTGATTTCTCCTCTCCATTTCAAATAAAGAGACATAGAATGATTTTTTTATCAATTTATTAACTTTCCCTCTGCTTTTTACAAGGGCTTGGGACCTTCTAAATTACAAGATACAAAGTAAGATGAATGATACAAAATACAGAGTAATATCATAATCAGGCAGCATTAAAAGTTTTTTTTTTGGTTTTTTCTTGGTTTTGGTGTTTTTGTTTTCTTTTTCTGCTTGTATATGTCTTTTTTTTTTGGTTTTTTTTGGGTTTTGTTGTCAAGGCGGATCAGCCGTCGGGGTCCTCTTCGTCTGGCGGGGGCTGTCTCCTCTTCCGGCTGCTGTACCCCCTGAGCCGCATCCTCTCTGCCCAGTCCTCGTAGCTCTCCACTGAGGTGTCCTCGCAGTACCAGTTGCCGAAGTACTGCTGGTGGCTGGGTGCAGCTTTGGGCTTCTTGCACTTGCTGCACCGGTTCGGTCCACGGCGGGGGGAGTACTGGCGGACGTACTCCCCCATCCTCTTCCTCTTCTCCACCTTCCTTCGGTAGGAGGCCGTGGAACTGGCCACCAGCGGGGGCAGGGCCCGGGCTGTGAACTCCGGTTCCTGGTACTGGGGACAGGCTGGCTGTGGGGTCTGGCTAGGTGGCACCTGGGGAGGCAGGGCGACGACGTAGCGCAACGGGACTGGGGCGGGGGCCAGGAAGGGCTGTCCGATGATCCTGGGCGGGGACGGCAACCTCGGGGGAGAGGGCAGCCTGGGCGGGGACCTGATCCGGACGCGGGACTGGCCTGCCGTGTTGGGCGGCAGCTGGTACCTGTGGGCCGGGGCACTGGAGGTCACTAGGGTGGCCGGCCTGGTTAGCGGCGGGGGAAGGGTCATCGGGGCTGTCACCGGGGGATTCGAGATCTCAATTCCCTGCGAAAGCACCACTTCCTCCTGTCTGGTCTGGCGCCTGCGGTCCCTGTAACCGATAGAGCACACATTTTAGAACACGCGCACACACAATTACAAAGTAAGCATACTATGAATGCATTTTCTATCGAGACACTCACCAGAGTATAAGCGTGAACTGGTTGATCGGCAACAGCTGTATGCCGGTCAACGCAGACACTCTGGGGTCCTCCATCACCACTTCCCTGATCCTGTTGTACGCCTCCAGGATCAGGCTCCATCTGGTGAGGGTGGGGGCGCCTGGGCGACGGACGGCTGAGGGAAAGACCTCCGTCAGCCTCTTCACAAGTGCCTCCATGTACCGGTTGGCATCGGGGTAGCTGGCCGGTCCGGTACCTGTGCCCACAAAGGACCTGTAACGAAAAGAGTAGACATTTCAAACGCTGTACTACAGTAGACGTGCAAATCTTAACACCGTTCGTTGGAAACACGCTCTTACCGTTTGGTCTTCTCCACATTGGCCTTGGCAGGGGTCTTTCCTGTCTTTGACGCCATGAATCTGCCTTTTGGAGAGGACCTGGTCCTGGCCTGGAAAACCGCTGGCCTCTGGTCGTGGGGCTCCAGCTTGTCCCACAGGAGGACAAGCTGGTCCTGCTGTGTCCGGGTCAGGGTCCTGCACGTCCTGAGCTGAAGCAGGTAGTCAGCCAGGTCGTGCACTGGCTGCATGCCAGACGTGGGCTCCGGCAGCTGATCCTCGTCGCTCTGTAAGAGAAGGAAATAGTCAGTGTTTGTTTGTTTGCTTGCACGTGGCTAACGTTAGAGAGTGGTAATTGGTTAGACGACGTGTTCTACTTACAGTCTCCTCTTCCCGAGGGACAGAAGCTCCTCCTGGGCGTTGGGTCCTGGGGTCCTGGGGGTCCTGGGTGGGGGTCCGCGACTCCGGGGCGACAGCCGGTGTTGGCGTCCCGGTAGGCCTGACGGCACGGGCCGGTGACCTGGAAGCACTGCGTTGCCTGACAACCCGAGGGCTGGATGGTGGCCTTGCAGTGCTGGGGCCAGGTCCCGTGGCGCTGGCCGCAGGCTTCCCGGTCGGCCTCACAACTGCCACCTCGAAGTCGGCATCCGGGACGGTGGGATCGTCTTCCGCGTCTTCTTCTTCGAACCCCTCGTCGTGGTCCTCTTCCGTGGTCTGGTCCTCCTCCGCTGGTTCCTCTGGGATGGCTTGAAGGGCCTTGCCTGTCTGGGAGTACAGGTACTCCACCCCGATCAGCTCTCCTGTGTAGGCCCGGGGGTGCTGGAAGGCTGGGTCCAGAGGTTTCCCCAGGACAGTCTGCGACAGCTGGTTCACAGCGTGGCGTAGAAGTCCGCTGTACGTGTGGCACAGCGGAGCCTCCACCTCCACGGCCTGGGAAGCCCTGTCCTGGTTCCACCTGTAGAGACCCTCCAGGAGGAACGCCTGATAATTGACGTCGTTGGCGCTGGTACCTGTAAGATAAGAGTCAGAGTCAGTGCACGTCAACAAAAACAACACAGATTTGTTTGGGTTCGAGCCATGCACAGTAAACTCACCGGGAATGAACCTGTTCAGGTGCAGGTGGAAGGACTCCAGGGACGTGGATCCTCTCGCACAGCGGTACGTGGGTAGGGTCTTGGTGCCCTTCAAGAGGGTGCCCGTCTGAGTGTACAAGGACACGCTGGGTGGGTCCTGTATACAGTCCACGTGTCGCTGCTGGGTCTCCCACACGTCCCTGGCCTTGTCTGCGTCCAGGAGCGGCGTCCCTAGCATGTCTCGGCCCTGTTCCCCGGAGAATACTTCGAGCAGCTCCTTTATCTGCTGACAGATCTCGACGGGGCATCTGGTAGTACGTCTGCAGTGTAGGGCCAGCTCTTTCTTCGTCAGCCACTCCTGTTCCTTCCCCTGAACGGTGACTCCCTCCTTCAATGCCTGGGTCTCCTTGGCCAGTTTCAGGGCGGCAAGGTCCTCCTCACTCCACTGGAAGATGCAGCCGGAGAGACGGCGCATGAACTGGGGGTAGAGGGCATGGCTCTCGGTGGTGCAGGCGCTGGAAATCCGACGCATGAAATGCCAGATGTCCAGTCTCACCTGAAAAAAACACAAGTAAACATAAGTTTAAACAAAGTACCTAAAAAAACACAAGTAAACATAAGTTTAAACAAAGTACCTAAAAAAAAACACAAGTAAACATAAGTTTAAACAAAGTACCTAAAAAAAACACAAGTAAACATAAGTTTAAACAAAGTACCTAAAAAAAACACAAGTAAACATTGTCACCAAACAGATATCTTTCCAAAAAAATGTCAGTTTCATCCTTAAACACATACATACCTGTGTGGCGCTCCAGGACTGGAATTTCTTCCCAATGTAGTTGGGGCCACAGCAGTCCCGGTCCACGTACACCACCTCGGGCGGGTTCACATTGGCTTCTTCGTACCGCTTCTGTATGCCCTCGAACATGGAATCCAGTCCAGCTCCCTCTCCGGCGGTCAGCACAGACATCAGCACCTGGCCGTGCTCGTTCCCCACGTTGGTGGCCCACGCAGCTGTCTCTCCGCGGCAGACCCCTGAAGTTTTCTCGCTACCTTCTTGGTGGAGTCCACCTTCAGAATCCGTCCGTAGACCGAGGTTATTGCAGCCTTGACCTCCTCCAGTCTCGACAGAACGTCTTGGCAGTAGACCGAGGTAAGCCACTGGCAGGACGGGATCCTGGGGGGCGTGGGCGTGGGGGTGAAGACGGTCCTCGTGACTAGTCCTCTCTTCTGGGCGGCGCTGAAAGTCTGGCAGTCGCTCAGGTACTGTGCCGTCCTCTTCAGGTTTTCCTCCCCGTGCAGTTCGGCGAGGTTCTGCCCGAGTCTGGCGACACTGTTCCCGAGTCCCCGCTGCCTCAGCATCTTCACCACTTCCAGGTCGCAGGCCATCAGTCTGGTCAGGATGCAGGGAAACTGCAGTCTGTGCCCCACATCCAGCTGCTCCAGGAGGTCCTGGCTCCAACTGCTCAGCTTCTTCTTGCAGACCGGGCACTCCAGGTATTCTGTTGCCATGTAGTAGAATCCTGAGAGGTTCAGGACTCTACGGAGCGTCCGGTAAATGCCTGACGAGATCAGCTCCTGCTTGTTGCAGTCGTCACCAGGACAAGTCAGCTTGACTTTCCAGAGCTTCTTCGGCATCCACAGACAGATGGACCTGGCAAAGTACCTAAAAACCACACAGATCATTTAGTAACGGGAAGTAATAACATTTGTACGAGTTGAGTCTTTTTTCATCAGAATCACTGCCTTACCTATCCATGGCTGGTGGCTGGCTGCATACAAGGGCTGGCTTCGGAGGGTGGAACCACATCCGGTCGATGCTGTCAAAGCACATCTCTGCTTTTCCCTGTCGGTTCACTCGGAAGAGGGCCTTGGAGATCCACTTCAGGTCACACGGGTCCAGCACCTGCTTCCAGGAACTGTACACCACGTCTACAATGTTGCAAGACAAAATAAGCAAGTCGTACATACATGCATCACAGACATAACAACAATACTTTGAATTTTAAACTTCAATTACTCGTTTTATATCATGTCTAGATAAAAATCATTATTATTGAATAATCATTAATAAGCTGCCATGTAATAGAATCCTGAGGGATTACTGTAGAGGATATGCCTGAAACATTACGTGACCTTTAACAATAAGCTGCATAATTAATGGATGGTAAGTTACTCTATAGACACAGTAAAAAACATGATTTTGGAAGAGGGTAAAACCTTAACTTTTCAGAGTGGCATCGTACAACATTTCAAGTTGTATCAATCTTATGACAATTACCTCCATCACTGCCTCTAAATTGTCTGCCTTTCTTCGTTCCTTATCTTTGATCTGGAACTTCCATTGGTCGTTCAGGTGGGACTGTCTCCAGCATCTTTTTTCTTTTCCAACAGCCTTTGGAACTTCCTGAATTTCTGAAAATCAAGAGGCTTCATGTGTATCACTCATTTCCTATCAATGAGCATGCTTGTAATTCATAACCAGGGATTACACATGTGTAGAGTGAGAACTGCCTTATGATATACACGTACAAATTATGCTTTCTGTCAATTTGAATTCGTAACCTTCAAGCACAGTTATGTCATACTTTAGGTTACAAACTTGAAATCGATATCAAGATGAAATCATACACGTGCAAATAAATTCTAATGTGCAAGCTGAAGTGTCACTACATCGTGCTTTCTCTCCAGACACTAAACTGCTACAGTGCAGTACCGTGTATATACGTGTGTCGCATGCTTTCGGGCGGCGTTAGTGACAATACTAGTGTTCACGAATGTCAAGTAAGACCTCATCATAGTTTTTAACAAATCGGTTGCACATATCTTACTGTAGCATCAAACTAATTAGCATTAAATTCACGCACCTTGTATCGTTACACATATTTTTTCGCTCAAACACCTTCACACATGTCAAACGCCCGATATTGTTTACGCGTTCCCCTCCTTTTTCTACGGCTAGCATCCGTGGCCAACGTCTAATTTTGATATCACACTCGCCTTACATGACAATCAACTCTAGTTACTTTGGGAAGTCTCAATTCAGAGTCTGGGTCCTCCTCGTCTTGAGCCGATTACAGCAATGGCGGACCATCACTCCGATTGGCTGAGACCAGCAAATTGGAACCATACTGAGGTGAAATTGGAGTAAAATTGGAATGAAACGACAATTTGATTGGTCGACGCTAGAGAATTGGGATGGATTGGAAAGCACCGTGCTGGTTAGGCCTACATGTATCTGATTGGTCAAGGTGAATGAATTTGGAATAAAACTGGAATGAATTGGAATATAATTGGAATGATTCCGACAACATCATTGGTCTTGCAAGAGAAATGGAATAAAATTGGCACAAAATGGAATGAAAGACTAGAACGAGGCACGATACTATCTGATTGATTTGTCAAAGCGAATGGGAATTAAATTGGAAGAAAAATGGAATGCTTGAGTTAATATAATTGGGTCCAATTAAACGAAATTGAAAAAAAAAATTAGAATGTGTCTAAAAATATTAGTGCGCATAGTCCAAGCATGAATAACTTATATGAAAGAATTATGTGGAGGTACTGATTGCAGATCGAAGCCGTTTAGATCAAAACAATTTGAAGTAAATGCAGTGCAAGATTTGTATGTCAATAACATCAATATTCGTACCATAAATTCCCACTTAGCCAACATTTTGAAAAACGTAAAAAAAAAAAAAAAAAAAAATAAGTGTTGGCTATTAAAATGGGAAATGGGTGTTATTTAGAACAACAGATGTTTCAAATTACAGGTTAATAAAAAGACATAGTTTGTTTCTTACATACACATGTGCTAAATACCTCTCTGCAAAGACAAATATTTGTATCTTTATTATCAAAACTAAACTAAAATACCTTTAAATCTTAAGGTAGTCCATCCTAACTGAGGGGAATTTAGCAATTTTGATTGATCTAAACTACATTAAATACTTATTTCAAAATTATTATGAGGCTGACATAAACCAAACTCGGGAGTATGTATAAAGTCAATTGAATGAACTTTTTGCACTTAAAATATTTTTAAAGAGTTGTCTGCCCTTTACAAAAATAAGGAAAAATCGTTTTCTTAAAATATGTATTGTAAATTATGAATTTTTTTGACATTTTCAATGAAAAGGTAAGCTTTTGCAACCATTTACCAAGAGATTTGTGAGAAAATTACTTGTACTAAAAAGATATATTTAAAAATGCATTATTCCCATAGACTTCAATGTTAACTTCAATATGAGATTATTTTAGTAATAATCAACATTTTTAAAAATTTCAAAGATGAATCTTTATAATTTAATAAACCCCTTAAAATCACACTAAGATTTTAGTGATCAAACTTGCTATCTATTAAATATGAAATATGATAGTTATGGATGGACTACCTTAAGATCAATTCTCTGTAAATATCAAAATTGTATATAGAGGTTTCGCCACGCATAGTCACCAATTTTCTTTATACATGTATTGCATACAATGATACATATTGATGTTATAAGTAGCAAGACACCATAAATGTGTTGCTAAGGGCTACCGTTGCCATGGTAACAGAGATCAAAGATAGAGAAATGGAAAATCTTAGCAACTTCAAAGCAATATAGAAAGTAATTGCAGCTTATCTAAGTTATGAAATACAAAATATTAAATTGACTATATGGTCATTTTTCAAATTTAAGATAAACATTTGTGGGCAAATCAAAATCTTAAGAATATCACCATGGAAACCGAAAAATATTCTCAAAACATTATTTTTTCATATTATTGAAATATCATAGAAGTTATCATTGAACCGAACTCATATATTCATAGCTCCATCTAAAATATACATGTTATAAAAAAAAAATGACCCTTGTTGCTATGGCACTATGGAAACTAATCTTTGTGCAAAATAATGAGTAAATATCAGATTTTTCGTTTTCCAGAGAGCTAGCTACCCCTAGGATCTAGGATGGTACGCATTCTTCGTGGTATCGTTCCTGCAGTGTAAAGAATAGGGATGTCAATTTTACTCGGTTGGCTTAGTCGATTAATCGGGGGCTTTATAGTCCAGCGATAGTCGAGTACTCGATCATTTATTTGAAACTGTGTCCTTTTCAAATCAAATAATTCTACTGTCAAATGCATCTTATCTTAAACTAAAAAACATTTAAAACGTATGATAATATGTACTAAATGTATTTGATTTGAAGTAAATTGAAAAGCATTTTATCTAAATATCCGTTAACAATTAAATGTCCTGGTTTTCCTTTTTTCTTGTGGCGCTAGTAAAAAACATAATTGAGCTCCATATCATCTTAAGCAAATCAAATGTGACCTGTTCCATGTTAAGTAATTGTCCGTGCCTAAACAACAATCATAGCTTAATGATTATAAAAAAAAAAACGCCTTAAATAATTATTGATATTAGATTTCTGATTGTACAACATCTAATCCAATAAATAACTGATTAGAAGAAACACAAATTGTTCTCCTCAAGTACATATCTGCCTAAGTAAATCAAAAGAGATAAATTATTAGCCGCTTAAAAAAATACACCAGGGACACCGATGGAAAAAAAGTGTAACTTACGGATCAAACAAGCCGAGAAAATCGTATCATTCGTAGCCCAAAAACTGCAGCGTTAAGAAATTCTTTTTTAATTTTTTTTTATATTTTATTCACTTTATTACGAGTAATCGACTAAGAAAATTTTAGTCGCTGATCGGTGTGAGTACTCTTTGACATCCCTAGTAAAGAAGGAAAGAAGGGAAAAATCGGTGGCCTCCACGAGGCGTTAATGAAATACATGTTTTACGCCATTTGCATCTTTTTAGAGAGAAGTAGCTGCATTATTTAATCCTTTAAATTTTTTGCTGATATTTGGGGGTATCTTTTTGGTTTATTTTCTAGATCCCATGTGGCCCCTTTTCTCCGGATTTTCACCAGGATCTAATTTTATAGAGTCAATTCTAGGCTTATTTCGCCTTTCATTCATTAAATTTATTTTTTTTTCTATTTTTTATAGAGCTTATATATATGCTGATTTTTACTCCATTTTTTCTGCTTTATTTCAGCAGTCCCTGTGCCCTTTTTCTACCAGAATTTGATCCTTTTAGGACATAATCAAGTTCATTTAGGCTCATTCTGCCTTTATTCATTGAAAATTCGAGCCTTTATCAATTTTAACAGTAAATAATCCTTGTATATTGTGTCATTTCTAATTCCTATGGTGTAATGGTAACACACTTGCCTAAGTTACTGGCAAGGGATCTGGGTTCGAATCCCGGTGGGTTTTTAACTCTTGACACATGTTGCAAGTCATTTCTCCTCTCCATTTCAAATAAAGAGACATAGAATGATTTTTTTTTATCAATTTATTAACTTTAATGGTTTTAATGGCCCAATTTGGCTGATATTTGGGGGTACACATTTGGTTCCTTTTCTAGACCCCATGGGGCCCTTTTTCTGCGGATTTTTCACCAGGAACTGATTTTACAGGGTCAATTCTAGGCTTATTTCGCCTTTCATTCATCAAATTAAATTTATTTCTATTTTTTATACAGCTTATTTATGCTGATTTTTACTCCATTTTTTCTGCTTTATTTCAGCAGTCCCTGTGGCCCTTTTTCTACCAGAATTTGATCCTTTTAGGACATAATCAAGTTCATTTAGGCTCATTCTGCCTTTATTCATTGAAAATTAGAACCTTTATCAATTTTAACAGTAAATAATCCTTGTATATTGTGTCATTTCTAATTCCTATGGTGTAATGGTAACACACTTGCCTAAGTTACTGGCAAGGGATCTGGGTTCGAATCCCGGTGGGTTTTTAACTCTTGACACATGCTGCAAGTCATTTCTCCTCTCCATTTCAAATAAAGAGACATAGAATGATTTTTTTTATCAATTTATTAACTTTAATGGTTTTAATGGCCCAATTTGGCTGATATTTGGGGGTACACATTTGGTTCCTTTTCTAGACCCCATGGGGCCCTTTTTCTGCGGATTTTTCACCAGGAACTGATTTTACAGGGTCAATTCTAGGCTTATTTCGCCTTTCATTCATCAAATTAAATTTATTTCTATTTTTTATACAGCTTATTTATGCTGATTTTTACTCCATTTTTTCTGCTTTATTTCAGCAGTCCCTGTGGCCCTTTTTCTACCAGAATTTGATCCTTTTAGGGCATAATCAAGTTCATTTAGGCTCATTCTGCCTTTATTCATTGAAAATTGGAACCTTTATCAATTTTAACAGTAAATAATCCTTGTATATTGTGTCATTTCTAATTCCTATGGTGTAATGGTAACACACTTGCCTAAGTTACTGGCAAGGGATCTGGGTTCGAATCCCGGTGGGTTTTTAACTCTTGACACATGCTGCAAGTGATTTCTCCTCTCCATTTCAAATAAAGAGACATAAAATTATTTTTTTATCAATTTTTTAACTTTAATGGCCCAATTTGGCTGATATTTGGGGGTACACATTTGGTTCCTTTTCTAGACCCCATGGGACCCTTTTTCTGCGGAATTTTCACCAGGAACTGATTTTACAGGGTCAATTCTAGGCTAATTTCGCCTTTCATTCATCAAATTAATTTTTCTTTTTTTTATATACAGCTTATTTATGCTGTTTTTACTCCATTTTTTCTGCTTTATTTCAGCAGTCCCTGTGGCCCTTTTTCTACCAGAATTTGATCCTTTTAGGGCATAATCAAGTACATTTAGGCTCATTCTGCCTTTATTCATTGAAAATTAGAACATTTATCAATTTTAACAGTAAATAATCCTTGTATATTGTGTCATTTCTAATTCCTATGGTGTAATGGTAACACACTTGCCTAAGTTACTGGCAAGGGATCTGGGTTCGAATCCCGGTGGGTTTTTAACTCTTGACACATGCTGCAAGTGATTTCTCCTCTCCATTTCAAATAAAGAGACATAGAATGATTTTTTTATCAATTTTTTAACTTTAATGGCCCAATTTGGCTGATATTTGGGGGTACACATTTGGTTCCTTTTCTAGACCCCATGGGACCCTTTTTCTGCGGAATTTTCACCAGGAACTGATTTTACAGGGTCAATTCTAGGCTTATTTCGCCTTTCATTCATCAAATTAATTTTTCTTTTTTTTATATACAGCTTATTTATGCTGTTTTTACTCCATTTTTTCTGCTTTATTTCAGCAGTCCCTGTGGCCCTTTTTCTACCAGAATTTGATCCTTTTAGGGCATAATCAAGTACATTTAGGCTCATTCTGCCTTTATTCATTGAAAATTAGAACCTTTATCAATTTTAACAGTAAATAATCCTTGTATATTGTGTCATTTCTAATTCCTATGGTGTAATGGTAACACACTTGCCTAAGTTACTGGCAAGGGATCTGGGTTCGAATCCCGGTGGGTTTTTAACTCTTGACACATGCTGCAAATGATTTCTCCTCTCCATTTCAAATAAAGAGACATAGAATGATTTTTTTATCAATTTATTAACTTTCCCTCTGCTTTTTACAAGGGCTTGGGACCTTCTAAATTACAAGATACAAAGTAAGATGAATGATACAAAATACAGAGTAATATCATAATCAGGCAGCATTAAAAGTTTTTTTTTGGTTTTTTCTTGGTTTTGGTGTTTTTGTTTTCTTTTTCTGCTTGTATATGTCTTTTTTTTTTGTTTTTTTTTGGGTTTTGTTGTCAAGGCGGATCAGCCGTCGGGGTCCTCTTCGTCTGGCGGGGGCTGTCTCCTCCTCCGGCTGCTGTACCCCCTGAGCCGCATCCTCTCTGCCCAGTCCTCGTAGCTCTCCACTGTGGTGTCCTCGCAGTACCAGTTGCCGAAGTACTGCTGGTGGCTGGGTGCAGCTTTGGGCTTCTTGAACTTGCTGCACCGGTTCGGTCCACGGCGGGGGGAGTACTGGCGGACGTACTCCCCCATCCTCTTCCTCTTCTCCACCTTCCTTCGGTAGGAGGCCGTGGAACTGGCCACCAGCGGGGGCAGGGCCCGGGCTGTGAACTCCGGTTCCTGGTACTGGGGATAGGCTGGCTGTGGGGTCTGGCTAGGTGGCACCTGGGGAGGCAGGGCGACGACGTAGCGCAACGGGACTGGGGCGGGGGCCAGGAAGGGCTGTCCGATGATCCTGGGCGGGGACGGCAACCTCGGGGGAGAGGGCAGCCTGGGCGGGGACCTGATCCGGACGCGGGACTGGCCTGCCGTGTTGGGCGGCAGCTGGTACCTGTGGGCCGGGGCACTGGAGGTCACTAGGGTGGCCGGCCTGGTGAGCGGCGGGGGAAGGGTCGTCGGGGCTGTCACCGGGGGATTCGAGATCTCAATTCCCTGCGAAAGCACCACTTCCTCCTGTCTGGTCTGGCGCCTGCGGTCCCTGTAACCGATAGAGCACACATTTTAGAACACGCGCACACACAATTACAACGTAAGCATACTATGAATGCATTTTTATCGAGACACTCACCAGAGTATCAGCGTGAACTGGTTGATCGGCAACAGCTGTATGCCGGTCAACGCAGACACTCTGGGGTCCTCCATCACCACTTCCCTGATCCTGTTGTACGCCTCCAGGATCAGGCTCCATCTGGTGAGGGTGGGGGCGCCTGGGCGACGGACGGCTGAGGGAAAGACCTCCGTCAGCCTCTTCACAAGTGCCTCCATGTACCGGTTGGCATCGGAGTAGCTGGCCGGTCCGGTACCTGTGCCCACGAAGGACCTGTAACGAAAAGAGTAGACATTTCAAACGCTGCACTACAGTAGACGTGCAAATCTTAACACCGTTCGTTTGAAACACGCTCTTACCGTTTGGTCTTCTCCACGTTGGCCTTGGCAGGGGTCTTTCCCGTCTTTGACGCCATGAATCTGCCTTTTGGAGAGGACCTGGTCCTGGCCTGGAAAACCGCTGGCCTCTGGTCGTGGGGCTCCAGCTTGTCCCACAGGAGGACAAGCTGGTCCTGCTGCGTCCGGGTCAGGGTCCTGCACGTCCTGAGCTGAAGCAGGTAGTCAGCCAGGTCGTGCACTGGTTGCATGCCAGACTTGGGCTCCGGCAGCTGATCCTCATCGCTCTGTAAGAGAAGGAAATAGTCAGAGTTTGTTTGCTTGCTTGTTTGCTTGCACGTGGCTAACGTTAGAGAGTGGTAATTGGTTAGACGACGTGTTCTACTTACAGTCTCCTCTTCCCGAGGGACAGAAGCTCCTCCTGGGCGTTGGGTCCTGGGGTCCTGGGGGTCCTGGGTGGGGGTCCGCGACTCCGGGGCGACAGCTGGTGTTGGCGTCCCGGTAGGCCTGACGGCACGGGCCGGTGACCTGGAAGCACTGCGTTGCCCGACAACCCGAGGGTTGGATGGTGGCCTTGCAGTGCTGGGGCCAGGTCCCGTGGCGCTGGCCGCAGGCTTCCCAGTCGGCCTCACAACTGCCACCTCGAAGTCGGCATCCGGGACGGTGGGATCGTCTTCTGCGTCTTCTTCCTCGAACCCCTCGTCGTGGTCCTCTTCCGTGGTCTGGTCCTCCTCCGCTGGTTCCTCTGGGATGGCTTGAAGGGCCTTGCCTGTCTGGGAGTACAGGTACTCCACCCCGATCAGCTCTCCTGTGTAGGCCCGGGGGTGCTGGAAGGCTGGGTCCAGAGGTTTCCCCAGGACAGTCTGCGACAGCTGGTTCACAGCGTGGCGTAGAAGTCCGCTGTACGTGTGGCACAGCGGAGCCTCCACCTCCACGGCCTGAGAAGCCCTGTCCTGGTTCCACCTGTAGAGACCTTCGAGGAGGAACGCCTGATAGTTCACGTCGTTGGCGCTGGTACCTGTAAGATAAGAGTCAGAGTCAGTGCACGTCAACAGAAACAACACAGATTTGTTCGGGTCCGAGCCGTGCACAGTAAACTCACCGGGAATGAACCTGTTCAGGTGCAGGTGGAAGGACTCCAGGGACGTGGATCCTCTCGCACAGCGGTACGTGGGTAGGGTCTTGGTGCCCTTCAAGAGGGTGCCCGTCTGGGTGTACAAGGACACGCTGGGTGGGTCCTGTATACAGTCCACGTGTCGCTGCTGGCTCTCCCACACGTCCCTGGCCTTGTCTGCGTCCAGGAGCGGCGTCCCTAGCATGTCTCGGCCCTGTTCCCCGGAGAATACTTCGAGCAGCTCCTTTATCTGCTGACAGATCTCGACGGGGCATCTGGTAGTACGTCTGCAGTGTAGGGCCAGCTCTTTCTTCGTCAGCCACTCCTGTTCCTTCCCCTGAACGGTGACTCCCTCCTTCAATGCCTGGGTCTCCTTGGCCAGTTTCAGGGCGGCAAGGTCCTCCTCACTCCACTGGAAGATGCAGCCGGAGAGACGGCGCATGAACTGGGGGTAGAGGGCATGGCTCTCGGTGGTGCAGGCGCTGGAAATCCGACGCATGAAATGCCAGATGTCCAGTCTCACCTAAAAAAAACGCAAGTAAACATAAGTTTAAACAAAGTACCTAAAAAAAACACAAGTAAACATAAGTTTAAACAAAGTACCTAAAAAAAACACAAGTAAACATAAGTTTAAACAAAGTACCTAAAAAAACACAAGTAAACATAAGTTTAAACAAAGTACCTAAAAAAAACACAAGTAAACATTGTCACCAAACAGATATCTTTCAAAAAAAATGTCAGTTTCATCCTTAAACACATACATACCTGTGTGGCGCTCCAGGACTGGAATTTCTTCCCAATGTAGTTGGGGCCACAGCAGTCCCGGTCCACGTACACCACCTCGGGCGGGTTCACATTGGCTTCTTCGTACCGCTTCTGTATGCCCTCGAACATGGAATCCAGTCCAGCTCCCTCTCCGGCGGTCAGCACAGACATCAGCACCTGGCCGTGCTCGTTCCCCACGTTGGTGGCCCACGCAGCTGTCTCTCCGCGGCAGACCCCTGAAGTTTTCTCGCTACCTTCTTGGTGGAGTCCACCTTCAGAATCCGTCCGTAGACCGAGGTTATTGCAGCCTTGACCTCCTCCAGTCTCGACAGAACGTCTTGGCAGTAGACCGAGGTAAGCCACTGGCAGGACGGGATCCTGGGGGGCGTGGGCGTGGGGGTGAAGACGGTCCTCGTGACTAGTCCTCTCTTCTGGGCGGCGCTGAAAGTCTGGCAGTCGCTCAGGTACTGTGCCGTCCTCTTCAGGTTTTCCTCCCCGTGCAGTTCGGCGAGGTTCTGCCCGAGTCTGGCGACACTGTTCCCGAGTCCCCGCTGCCTCAGCATCTTCACCACTTCCAGGTCGCAGGCCATCAGTCTGGTCAGGATGCAGGGAAACTGCAGTCTGTGCCCCACATCCAGCTGCTCCAGGAGGTCCTGGCTCCAACTGCTCAGCTTCTTCTTGCAGACCGGGCACTCCAGGTATTCTGTTGCCATGTAGTAGAATCCTGAGAGGTTCAGGACTCTACGGAGCGTCCGGTAAATGCCTGACGAGATCAGCTCCTGCTTGTTGCAGTCGTCACCAGGACAAGTCAGCTTGACTTTCCAGAGCTTCTTCGGCATCCACAGACAGATGGACCTGGCAAAGTACCTAAAAACCACACAGATCATTTAGTAACGGGAAGTAATAACATTTGTACGAGTTGAGTCTTTTTTCATCAGAATCACTGCCTTACCTATCCATGGCTGGTGGCTGGCTGCATACAAGGGCTGGCTTCGGAGGGTGGAACCACATCCGGTCGATGCTGTCAAAGCACATCTCTGCTTTTCCCTGTCGGTTCACTCGGAAGAGGGCCTTGGAGATCCACTTCAGGTCACACGGGTCCAGCACCTGCTTCCAGGAACTGTACACCACGTCTACAATGTTGCAAGACAAAATAAGCAAGTCGTACATACATGCATCACAGACATAACAACAATACTTTGAATTTTAAACTTCAATTACTCGTTTTATATCATGTCTAGATAAAAATCATTATTATTGAATAATCATTAATAAGCTGCCATGTAATAGAATCCTGAGGGATTACTGTAGAGGATATGCCTGAAACATTACGTGACCTTTAACAATAAGCTGCATAATTAATGGGAGGTAAGTTACTCTATAGACACAGTAAAAAACATGATTTTGGAAGAGGGTAAACCTTAACTTTTCAGAGTGGCATCATACAACAGTTGTATCAATCTTATGACAATTACCTCCATCACTGCCTCTAAATTGTCTGCCTTTCTTCGTTCCTTATCTTTGATCTGGAACTTCCATTGGTTGTTCAGGTGGGACTGTCTCCACCATCTTTTTTCTTTTCCAACAACCTTTGGAACATCCTGAATTTCTGAAAATCAAGAGGCTTCATGTGTATCACTCATTTCCTATCAATGAGCATGCTTGTAATTCATAACCAGGGATCACACATGTGTAGAGTGAGAACTGCCTTATGATATACACGTACAAATTGTGCTTGCTGTCAATTTGAATTCGTAACCCTCAAGCATAGTTATGTCATACTTTAGGTTACAAACTTGAAATCGATATCAAGATGAAATCATACATGTGCAAATAAATTCTAATGCGGCAAGCTAAAGTGTCACTGCATCGTGTTTTCTCTCCCGACACTAAACTGCTACAGTACAGTACCGTGTATATACGTGTGTCGCATGCTTTCGGGCGGCGTTAGTGACAATACTAGTGTTCATGAATGTCAAGTAAAACCTCATCATAGTTTTTAACAAATCGGTTGCACATATCTTACTGTAGCATCTAACTAATTAGCATTAAATTCACGCACCTTGTATCGTTACACATATTTTTTCGCTCATGTCAAACGCCCGATATTGTTTACGCGTTCCCCTCCTTTTTCTACGGCTAGCATCCGTGGCCAACGTCTAATTTTGATATCAAACTCGCCTAACATGACAATCAACTCTAGTTACTTCGGGAAGTCTCAATTCAGAGTCCGAGTCCTCCTCGTCTTGAGCCGATTACAGCAATGGCGGACCATCACTCCGATTGGCTGAGACCAGCAAATTGGAACCATACTGAGGTGAAATTGGAGTAAAATTGGAATGAAACGACAATTTGATTGGTCGACGCTAGAGAATTGGGATGTATTGGAAAGCACGCTGCTGGTTAGGCCTACATGTATCTGATTGGTCAAGGTGATTGAATTTGGAATAAAATTGGAATGAATTGGAATATAATTGGAATGATTCCGACAACATGATTGGTCGTGCAAGAGAAATGGAATAAAATTGGCACAAAATGGAATGTAAGACACTAGAACGAGGCCGATACTATCTGATTGATTTGTCAAAGCGAATGGGAATTAAATTGGAAGAAAATTGGAATGCTTGAGTTAATATAATTGGGTCCAATTAAACGAAATTGAAAAAAAAAATAGAATGTGTTTAAAAATATTAGTGCGCATAGTCCAATCATGAATAACTTATATGAAAGAATTATGTGGAGGTACTGATTGCAGATCGAAGCCGTTTAGATCAAAACAATTTGAAGTAAATGCAGTGCAAGACTTGTATGTCAATAACATCAATTATCGTACCATAAATTCCCACTTAGCCAACATTTTGAAAAACGTAAAAAAAAAATAGGTGTTGGCTATTAAAATGGGAATGGGTGTTATTTAGAACAATAGATGTTGAAAAAAGACAGTTTGTTTCTTACATACACAAGTGCTAAATACCTCTCTGTAAAGACAAATATTTGTATCTTTATTATCAAAACTAAACTAAAATATCTTTAAATCTGAAGATCAAATCTCTGTAAATATGAAAATTGTATATAGAGGTTCCGCCACGCATAGTCACCAATTTTCTTTATATTGCATACAATGATATATGAGCCAGTGTATGAGAAAAGGGGTCTTATGACATAAAAATCACAAAATCATGTTTTAAGTGATTCTTACAGAAGAAAACATGATAAATCAGATGATATTAAAATTAATAGTCTAGCTTGGTTATAAACTCTTCATTTTGACATTGCAAATCAGTCTATTTTTATCATGACGTCAGAATTTCTTGGTTTTAACGTCAAAAAATTGAAACCAAGACGTCAGAAATGCGATAAGAATTATATAACCAAGGTTGCCCCATTGAAATGATATCATAATAAATTTCAGTAACAAGGTTTCAGTGTTTTTTTTTATGTCACACAGATTGAGAATAAAACCAATGTGTTTAAATTATGCATATCCATTTAAGACCGCGGAACATTAACTGGCAAGATTGGAAATATACAGCTTACGTCAATTTCACCTGTTACAATCAAAATGTTTGAAATGGGCGGGAACAAGTTGAAGCGGACGTCTGAGGAAACATTGAATTGAAACTTTAATAAAGAACAGAATATATGAAAGTATTGGTAATTCCGGTATAATTTTTGAAAACTTCAGATAGCTGTGCAATGTTGGTGTATTTTCTTAAAACTTTCGGTCGTCTACCTAAAGATATTCAATTTAATTTTTCTTGTTGCTCTTTAAGAATAATTATATTTCACTTATAATTATACTATAATATATTTATTTAATTAAAGTTTAGTGAACCTTATTTTTTTGAGAGGTCCGTGTTTGCTCTGCTCCTGTTTTGTAATTTTCCTTTGGACTTTTGAATTTGAACACTGTTCGTTATCACCACACGTCATTCGTAGAATGCTGTATAAATATCTTGGATATTATACAAACGCATAAACGCATATTGTTTTTACCATTGATCTGCGTAATGTACAAATGGTGAAAATTTTGTTGTTTATATATATTTACCGGTATATATATATCACAATCTATTTTCAATCTATTTCTTAAGAAAATTGATTGTAAATCATACAGCTCTAAACTGATAAGACTGAAATTTATGCGATCCTGTGAAACGATTTCGGCATATTATTTTTCGCATTCCTTTAATTTAAAAAAAACTGCTTTAAACGCGTCATTTAGCTTATTTAATATCATCTTTATATCAAGAAGCTATCATGAATAATTTTTTTTAATCATTCATTGATGTCTTCTTTGTACTATTGGTGTTGACTATTTCGTGGCTTATTTCTTGATTGATGAATACTAAAGCTACATTGAGAGAACGGACCAAACGAACCTGCACGGACTTGCACGGACCTCTTGTGTAACGTTCTGATAGACAATAATTATTTACACACTTTACTCACTTTTTATGGATAATAAGTGATTCAAGAATAGATGTAAATGAAAACAAAATATGCTCTCTCTGGTTATAAACATGGACTATGAAGATAGCAAGCATTGCAGAAAAAATATACATTTACATGAATTTCTTCAAACATATATTTTCTATAATGATAGCTACCTTTTTACCCGCATGAATCACGAAAGAATGCATTTAATTACACTTAAATATGTGGAAAAAAAAACTTTTCTCTGATACTCCCAATTTAACTGAGGCCTTTTAGTTTACATTAAATAACCTTCATTTTTTTTTGTAAATTTATCCTTACGCTTCATTACACTTTATTGATTGATTAAGTATCAGTCACATTACCTAGCGATGCGGTTAACGATGTGCTACCGATGCGTTTTTAGATGAAAATGGCGTGGATGCCGGCCGGACACCCATAGTAAGCGGACGGTGACTGAGGTCATCGGGAACATCTGTGGAAGTCATCGGAAGAAAATAAGTTGTAGTTAAAAATCAGCGATGTCTCCACCGATGTCAAACATCGGTTATCATCGGCAATACATTATTAACACATCATTTAAGAATCGGCCAATGTATGGCCGATCATTGTCCGGTGCCCTTTGAGTCTGAGGTTAGAGGTGTTTAACAAACATCGGCCGATTATCGACCTATCATTTGCCCATAGCCGGCCGATGTACTGCCGATATACGAACGTTGTTCACCAATGTACGATGCCTGTTGCTGTGACAGATGTATTAACGACTACTTGGCCGATGAGGACCGATGTTGGGTCATCGCTCACATCACCGATAACCACCGATTAGCAACGGTCTACGGCGAACAGTCGAGTAATGTGACTAAGGCATTAATAGGATGTTGATTTTAAACATTGTACCTTTAGGAACGTTTTTGAATCAAAATTTGTGTTGTTATTTAAGATACAAGAATCGCACATGATACCGGTATATTATATCATTGTTTTGTTTTCTAATTTGATCGCATAATTTCGTTTTCATCAGAGAGAGAGAGAGAGAGAGAGAGAGAATAGAGGGGGACATTTGTTATAAAACTCTTGTTTTTCATTTGCTTTAATGCAAAAACTTTCGAAATGGTTTTAAATTATAGAATTGTTTACCTCAAAATTATCTTTTACATGTGTGGGCGTAATTCATGCCATTGTTATGCAAGATTTTCTTACATATTTTACGACGGCTGTGTTGAGAATGCCGTGCAATCATACAATAGTTCCCGTGCGATCGCTATAGTTCCGTATTAACATTAGTTATGTTTGATGTCCGATCAATGTACTTGTCACTAAATTTACCCTATCTACACAAGTTGACATCAAGCGCATTTTGAGCATCGTGTTTTGTTTTTATTAAATAGTGTTTTATTTCTTTTATAGCATACATATATTTGTAGTTGTTTTGATTTAATAATAACTATACCGGTATAAATATGATCAAACATGTACATGTGGTTACCGTTAATTGAAAGCGTATGTGATGTTCGTTAAAAAACTGAATACCTAAGCTATGAAACGATGTATGTAATAATCGATCTCTAAATCAAATTATGGATAAGTTCGTTATTTCATAAACAAAATTTTAAATAGATTTAAAAGAAATTTTGAAAATTATAGAAAATTGTGAAATACCATGATTACGTAATATAGGGATGAAAAATGACAAGATATTTTTGGTTTCTGATTCGTGGTTATATTTTTAAAACATATTTATCCATTTTATTTTTCATATGTTTCGCTTAGCAGAAGTATACATATTTAAATTACATGTTAACAGACCAACATTTTACCTAGAACTTTTCAATCATAATTTCTTATTCTTTCATAAGAGTTTCAATGATTTCAATAATGCGCCGACCCTTATAACACATTAAATAAATCCTTCATCACTCCGTCAAAGTCCAAATTTGCCCTCTTTTTAAAGGGGGGGGGGGATCAGTTTCTGCATTTAATAAATAATTTAAAATTTTGAAGAGTGAGGAATTTGATTAATTTCCAATCCAATACCTAAATATAAACGGCAAAACTTAATTTTCATAATCAAATATTTGACTGCGTGCTATACAATTATGTACGACGTCATTTTATACATGTATTATGAATAATATATTAACTGTTTATAATAGACTAATCATGCTTATAAACTCTTTTTTTTTATTATTTATTTTTTTAATTTCTTATTAATAAATATAGGCTAGAAAACCAGTTCTCAGTAAATATAAAAACAACACAATTTAGCACATGGGTTTTTTTTTTTTTACACAGTTTTGAATTGCAACACCTACAGATTGATAGTTTTATTGAATTTAAATCAATTAAACTGCTTATAATTTAAGATATATTCATTGTTTCTATATAGAATCCAGCAAAGATTAGTATACATATTGCGGTAAAAACAACTTCGCAATGTTTAATTTTATACATTGCAAAACGAAACAGAGCGTCACAAACAAAAAAACGACGTCGCGAAATGTTGGCGACGTTTATGACGTTTTCTCTGCATTGTGACGTTATGTCATAAGACCCCTTTTCTCATACACTGGCTCATATATTGATGTATGTCATAAGTAGCAAGACACCATAAATTTGTTGCTAAGGGCTACCGTTGCCATGGTAACAGAGATCAATGATAGAGAAATGGAAAATCTTACCAACTTCAAAGCAATATAGAAAGTAATTGCAGCTTATCTAAGTTATGAAATACAAAATATTAAATTGACTATATGGTCATTTTTCAAATTTAAGATAAACATTGGTGGGCAAATCAAAATCTTAAGAATATCACCGTGGAAACCGAAAAATATTCTCAAAACATTATTTTTTCATATTTTTGAAATATCATAGAAGTTATCATTGAACCGAACTCATATATTCATAGCTCCATCTAAAATATACATGTTATAAAAAAAAATGACCCTTGTTGCTATGGCACTATTGAAACTAATCTTTGTGCAAAATAATGAGTAAACATCAGATTTTTCGCTTTAATAGAACTGCATGCCAACCAAGTTTTCCAGAGAGCTAGCTACCCCTAGGATGTAGGATGGTACGAATTCTTCGTGGTATCCTTCCTGCAGTGTAAAGAATAGGGATGTCAATTTTACTCGGTTGGCTTAGTCGATTAATCGGGGGCTTTATAGTCCAGCGATAGTCCAGTACTCGATTATTTATTTGAAACTGTGTCCTTTTCAAATCAAATAATTCTACTGTCATATGCATCTTATCTTAAACTAAAAAATATGGAACGCCATAACTGCCTTAAGGTATGGTACGTCATAATACATAGAAAGATTAATAAAATAAAGGGTCGTTTTTGTATGTTAAATGGTCAACAGCCCTTGTTATGGGGTGAAAAGTATATAACGTATGGTGGGCAACACATATATAAAAGTGCCTCTTATACAATAAACTGTTTACAACTATTTTTACATGGTTGCAAAAGCACGTTAAATGGTGGTAATAATGACATAACTGGTGCTCTATTTATATTAAACGGTTAAAAACATTAAGCAATAAGTCAAAATGTACAACTATTTGGTCACCCTTACATCCGTATGGTGCTTCCCTATATCAGTTGGTCAGTACAGTATGTTAAATGGTTGCCATTCCTTGTTATTGAGTGAAAATTATATAATAAATGGTTGGTTACACGATCTAAAAGATGCGTTTGATATATTGGTTGGTGTGCAGCTAATTTCATATGGTTGGAAAAAACATTAAATGGTGATGACGATAAATTAGATGGTGTAGTTTTTTTAATGAAAATGCGAAAAAGATACAGTAATTAGTCAATACATGAAACCGTTTGATTATTGTTCCATTGCAAAGAGTGCATTTGGCAAAGAATTTGGTATAAATTTTATATTATGAAGTCTATGTACTGAATTAAATTGTGTTTCTGTTAGTTCACACAATTCAATGCTTAAATTAAATTGTTGAAATTTCCAGGTACTGGCTGCGCAATTCGTAATAACCAGTTTCCGATAATAGCTAATTTGTTGCAATTCCATTATAAATCGTGCAGAAAGAACTTCATGTCTTGCATATTGTGTATCGTTTGGTGCTAACAGGACGATAAATGGTGAAATTTACAATTCGAACATAAAACTTACATCATTCAACTTTAAAAGGTGAAAAATATAAAGTACCGAGTACTGACGATAAGATAAATGGTGCCATATTTGAAGCACCGGGTTCGGGATACACGAAGAGAGCGCGTGATGTAGAAAGAGCGGGAAGAAAAGAAAGATGAAAAGATGGACGATGTGCTGAAGGAGATCGGACTGTCAACTTTGTCGGAAAGGTTTAAGGCTGAAAGAGTGGATGTTTCTATGATCAGTTCACTCTCCGACGGAGAACTTGCGAGGTTGGGAGTTGACACAATCGGGGACAGACATAGGCTGAGGAGGCTGTGTACTCAGAAGAAGGTACAGTGCATGATATTGCTACCCATGTTTTTCGAAAGAATAAGGAGGCGTGACATGTTTCAAATATGGCCCAAATAATTAGACATTTAAAGAGTTTCAGGTACATTAAATTGTTAGGTTATTTTTTTTTAAAGAGTTGACTGAATAAGATATATTTTTTACCGATCTATTTGACACCTATCTATTTGATTTATTTTCACTCGCTGGCAGTATGGTGTATGACGTCAGAAGTGACGCTGTTTGTTTAGCCTATTTCAATCAAAATCAGTCAAAAATTATTTTTTTTTTTTAATGGGAATATAGAGTGACACTTTGAACAAGGGAATTTGTTGTCCCTTATACTCTGTCCCGAGTTTTTGCTTCCACTACTTTTTGCTTGATATTTCGATAATCATAGATACCTTTGTGTTCAAAGTACGTTCATCCACTAATATGAAAAATGTCCAGATTATCTGTTTTGAAACGCCCCCTCTACCGCTTCAGGTTTCAAACACAACCCAAAATAGAAAGTCTACGGGGATTTGCATTGCATCAGCCATGAAATAGCCCGGATGATAATGTTGAAAAATTGTGCGAGGTATTCCGAGTAATTCCGAATGGAGAAAAGATGTAAACATTTCCCATTATAAATCTCTGTAATAAATTTGTTTTCATTCCTGTGAACTTTTATGAGTGAAAAATAAAAATGTGTCAATGAGGATATCTTGGATATTTTCCCTTTTATTGATTTCAACTGTATTTCTTTCACAGGTATATGTGTATTTTTATTAAAAATCATCAAAAAATGATGGAAGCAATAGCTTGGGACAGACTATAGTCTTGGATTATGTATGTTACATATCTTTTATGAATATATTTGGTTTGTTAAACAAGCATGCGCTCTGTTTTCTGAAAGAAAAACTCAAACCTTGGACAGGTTGAATGAAATCTTCCCAGTAAAGGGAGAGCTGATTGACAATCTTGTCAACATAGTATATTTTCTTGCGCCTTTTCCACAGGGTTTTTGCACAATCTGAGCAAAAAATCATGATTATTTCATTAGTGGTTTATGCTGAAAATGGGAAAATAATGATTTTAATTAAATCTTTAGTCCTTGTGATGCTTTAACATACTACTTTTAAAGTTTATTTTTTCAAACGAAACATTGACTGAAAATTCAGTAAAAATTGCAAACTTTGATCCAGATCAGAAATGGACAACTGCAGACCATAGTTTTTTCAGTTGCAAAAATCCGACATAATGATACTCTTAATTTCTGGTCGTAAAATCAAATTTCTGGTCGCAAATGCGACCGTTTTAGTCGCAACTTGGAGCGCTGTACAATAGAGTATACAAAAGAAATTATGCAGATCATACAAGTCTCGTTTACATATCTCATGACATTGTTCATCACCGAAATCCCACCAGTTTGCCAGTGGCATTGTAGACAGACATCTCAGCCTAATGACACCTCGGCCCCTGGCAGTTTACACCGGGCCCCTGGCAGTTTACAACTCGCCCCTGACAGGTCGGCCCAAAATTATTGACACGTCGGCCCAAAATTATTGACATGTCAGCCCGTGTAAAAGACAACTTGGCCCAATGAAAATTTCAGTTGAAATATAAATGTATATAGTTATGTCTTTGTACAGAAAGTATATTTATATATATAACATTACAAATAGGGGCAGATAATTTTGGACAACACGGGTGATTGTAATTTTCGTGCTACTTATGGTATCCGATCCATATTAGGACCTAATTTTTCTAACCTTGAACATCCCACCTTATTAGGACCTAATTTTTCTAACCTTGATTAATGAATATCCATCATGTATTAAATACTCTGATATTTATTTAAAGCAATTTAGAGTAGAAAAGATTTACCGAGAGAAATTTTCAAAAATATTATGAACTAAGCAGTAATTAATAAATGAAGATTGCATTAAGGTCTATGGGGACAGTACGTTTTTTGAAATAAAAAGTAAATACTAAGAATATCAATAAATTATCATTCGGAATACAAAAACTATTGAAAATAAATTTTATACCTTATATATTTTTTTAGAATTAATTGTTTTCGAGTAAAAGCAAAGGGGGGACAACTCTTCAAGAAAAGGAAAAGGTAATTTATTAGGACACATTCTGCTCTTATATATTAATGATAGTTAAACACGAAAATTTTGTCCATGTTTACTAAGTATTATGCCCATACATGTCTGTTATGCATCCAAATTCATTAAATCTGGGGCTATTATGGATCGGATACCTTTAAAAGTACTGTAAGGTTAACTTTACACAGTAGCTGACTGCGTCACCATATTATAAGTGCATCTCGGTTTGTGAACACCTGATATGGGTTGATAATCATTGGAAGGATTGACTTCGGCGATTATTGTCTCATAATTAAGCCTGCTTGTAATTGAATCCTCATTGTCACCTATGACACTCGTTTGAGACTCTAAAGGAGAGTACCGCATCCTCTTGTTTGTTTAACTATTAGCACTGAAATAAAATAAAATGTACACTAGTATGGAAATATAATTATTCAAATTAATTTAATTTTGCTTGTGCTGAGGTATCTTTTATGTGAGCCAAGGTGTCTTAAATCTTGGGCCGACTCGTCAGGGCCGAGATGTCTGGGGGCCGATGTGTCGTTGGGCCAACCTGTCTGACATTCTGTGGCATAATAATTATACAGTTGAAGGATTTCTTGCTACAAATACATGTTGGTTACACTTTGATGATCATGCTATATCTTATCAATCCTTTCTTTGAGTATGGAAATAGAAGTACATGTAATGCAAATTAATTTTAGATCATATTTTTATAATCATGAAATTGCTACCATTGTTTTTCAAAAGAATAAGGAGGCGTGACATGTTTCAAATATTTATTATTATATTTTTAGGTAAACCAAACCACTGAGGATAGTAAAACAGGTGAAGGAGAGCAAACTAATGACAGTGACTCAGTTAGGCAAGTTTTGTTAGAGAGGTCCAGACTTTTTGGCTATGGCAGGGGCAATAAACAAAGAGGTAGGGGGAAAAGAAAGCAGACTTCCACACGTGGTGTCACTCACAGTTTTCTTTGTCTGGCTGATAAGCATCAAACAACTATTCCAACATCAGCAGAGAAAGAAATCCTCAATAATGCTGGTTTAGGGAGAAAGAAGATAAAATTAAACAGAGATGATGATGAACAAAGTGTAATTCAAAAGATAATGTCATCAGATATTGATACTCAAACCAATGAAACAATAGGATTTCCAGAATTAAGGGATGCAGGGGGATTTGAACTACTTAGAAGTTCACAAAACTGCAGAGAACTTAAAATCATCGACTGCAGATGGAACTCAAATGAGTTGCAGAAAAATGTCAATACACAATCAACTCTTTACATCCGACCCATTCAAAAAAATCTTCCCACGACAAATAAAAAATCTCCAGAAGAAACAGATAATCTTATTTAAGCTTCTTGTTCTCATTGCAAAGTTGAATTCCCTATTATGCAATTAAGAGAACATGTCAACATTTGTTCTGGAGAAACAAACCATTCTTTAAATGAGACAGATTTTTTTGATTCAACAATTACAAATGTGGTGGATCCAACACCTTTTGAAGACTTCAATTTCATTGAAATTCAGAATTTCCAAGTACCAGTTGTCTCAACAGGGCCAACCACATCAGTCCAAGCACCGGTTATCTCAACAGGGCCAACCACATCAGTCCAAGCACCGGTTATCTCAACAGAGCCAACCACATCAGATATCATTGCTCAAGTAGTTACCTTTTGCAAACAAAATAATGTAACAAACCCTGTTGAGGTTTTAAGGAAGTTGCAGTATGAAATGGTAATAGGAAGACCTCTTGATATTGAAGACATTACTCAGGCAAATGAGGGTGAAACTAATTACATTATGGTAGATAGAAACCAACTATTGGAGACAGCTTTTGATGAAATTAGGGTCATTTCATCCTCAAATCTCCGACTGACTTTAGAAGTTCAATTCTACAATGAGGTACATACCATTAAATATTTTTAAAAACAATCTTACAAAAAACTTTTTTGACTTTCTACCTCAAGTATTGGATATAATCCTTTACCAGTTAATTGTGTAATGTCAACGAAAATAAGTTTTTTTTTATCTACTGGTATTATTGTTTTGCTTTGAAAGAATGGGGAGTAAAACACAGTAAAGGAGAATATAAATTTAATTAGTTTGGGAGGATATTAAAGTATTTTGCTTTTAAAAAGATCATAATCTGTGCATTTCAAAAAATAGTTTTCATTTTATTGTCCAGAATTGGATCTTAAAAATGTCATGTGTTCTTTGAAAGGAAGTCATTAGTAATTGGTAAACAAAAAAATAATGTTCTTTCAGGTTGCAGCAGACTATGGAGGTCCTAGGAAGGAGTTTTTCAGGCTTGTTCTAAAAGAAATTCAGGAGAAGTACTTCGAGCATGGTTTAAGAATAGTGCTTTCAAAGGACTATGAAACTGTGGGCAAAATTTTTGGTGAGTTTATTATCCTGAAATATAAGTATCTAGGGTCACAGGCACCTGACGTTATAATTTTTTTTTCATAATAAAAATAAATACCCTATACCTAATAATACACAAGGTACCCATCGCCGCTATCTTGAATTTATTTCAAACTGTCACATCAGGTGGAAGTTTCACTTGAAACTCGTTAGTAAAATTATTTTGCGATCCTCTCCATCTCCCGATCGGTCATTCAACATCTAAGCTTACAACCGATTCAACCAAAACGACGCGTTACACCTGTCATTAATAAAAATCAAGTTAAAATTAAGGAAGTGGATAATATAAACTGTCAATTATAACTTTTATTACACAAAGTTTATATAAACATGTTTATAAATGCATGTATTTTGAAACATTGACACAAACACACAGTGCAAGGAAATCTCATTTGCATAAATGTGTCAACTTCCGTCCACCCTTTAGCCTTTTGTCGCATATCTTAGGCAGTAGATGCAAATTGATGGGCAATTTTTATGAATGACATTGTCCTGAGTCATAGTCAGTAAATAGGTATATAATATCAGATGCATTGATAGGCCTTTCAGGTTGATAGGAAGGTGAGCAGAAGGTGACTATGATACACATTTCTGTATTTCAGCTCCAAGTATTCTACAAAATGGCAAAATCCCAACATTTTTGGAGCCAGAGTTAATCCAGAAGATATTTTCTGATTCCACTGACCATCCATGCATCACAAGTTTGAGACAAGGACTTGAGACTCTTGGATTGTATACAGTAATATTTTAACAATTTTGTTTTCCAAAAAAAATCCTTTATTTGGTGACTATTAGCCTAGTGAATATGAAATTATATATTCTGTTTTGATTTCTGGTATTATTTGTTTGATAGTTTCATCAAGAGATAATTATTAGGCAAGTATTTGCTCAATTGTAATATTTCTTGGTACATGTAGTATTGACACATATTAACAGAAATAATCACATGACACACATTCAATTATATAATTATGGATATCCAGGAATCGGCTTTTGAATCAAGGATTGGTCAGGTACATACTAATTTTTGCACAGGCAATTAATCCACTCACAGGGATTTCTAGCTTGGCATTATCTATAATTTTAAACCAAAACAGGTATATTTTGAGTAATCAATATTTTTTTAAAAACAGAAATGGCAAAATAATTTGGACTGAGAAAACAAAAACCAGATAGATTTTTCAAACTTTTTCAAGTACTGTACACAAACTACAGTACTTGAATATGTGACATTGTCATTGATAGGGTAAAATTACTTTTTTGCTGAATTTACTAGCTAAGCACTGACTATGCTATGGTATTAAAACAATATTTATATAAAGTTGTGTTAATTAATTCTGTTGTGTATTTTTTTTTTTAGATCCCTATGCAGCTTCCAAGTTTTTTTTACCTTTTCCAAAAACATTCAACACCATTGACATTCCGGATGCTTACAACCCTTCTCAAACCTCAGTTTTCACTAGAGGGCAGCAACAACATTGATGTAGAAAAAAAAGTTTATGCTACATTTATCCGCTATTTAAGAGAAGTTGCAAGTAAGATCATGAAGTTAGTGGAATGGTACTTTATTTAAAATATATATGAGGTCATATAATGTCAGTCTGTCAATCTTTCCTATTTCAAAAACTTTCACCATGTCTGTTATACAGAGAAGATAGACCGGGTTTTTAGCTTATCTGAGCTGAAAGCTCAATTGAACTTTTCTGATCACATTTTATCAGTCTGTCCATCCATCTGTAATTTTTTCACATTTTGAACTTCTTCTCCAAAACCACTTGGCCAATTTCAACCAAATTTTGCACAAAGCATCCTTATGGGAAGGTGAATATAATTAGCAGAAATAAAAGGCAAGGCAGTATTCAAAGCAGAGAAAACTTCAAAATTATAAGAAGGGGGGTGCATTTTTAAAAATGTTCTTCGCAAGAACCACTGCACCAGAAATGCCATTATTTACATAAAAGCTTGTATATATAGTGAAGATTCTAAATTGTAAAAATCGTGACCCCCAGACCAAAACTGGGGCTCCAAGCGCGTTCAAAGTTTAACATGTACATGTATGTATAGGAAAATGTTTAAAAATCTTCTTCTCGAGAACTACAATGCTACAGTTTGAGAGATTACTATGCAAGGATCCTCAAATAGTGTAGATTCTAAATTTTTAAAGCCAACCATAAACCTGGACCAATACTGGGGCCCCAGGAAGGGGTTCAAAGTTTAAAATAGAAATAGCATATGCTACGAAATAGAATGTTACAAGTAACTGTTGTTCAGGTGAGCGATGTGGCTCGTGGGCCTCTTGTTATATGGGCAATTAAAGACAAGAATGAAAATACCAAATGTTGTAAAATTAAAAAATCAATTTTTACAGGTGGTCGAAGAGAACATTTATCAATGGCCAATATTTTACAATTCGTAACTGGAGCTGATGAGGAGCCACTGATAGGGTTTTAAATACCACCGGCTATTCAGTTTCCTGAAGTGATTCACTCATTTCTTCCAACAGCGAACACGTGCATTAACTCCCTTCAACTTCCGCAACCGGAGCCAAGCTTAGATGCAAATTTTCCTGAAGATGAAGAGCTTTTTGCATTGTATGATTATGCATTTTCAAACCTTTATTATGGTTTGCAATAGTTTACTCATTTTCAGCTCACCGAGATGAAGTCAGGGGGAGCTTATGCTATAGCGTCGGCATCCGGACTTGGTTAAAGTTTTTGGTACAGGTCCTGTATCTAACTTATTACTTGTCCTATCTTCACCAAACTTGCACGGATGATGCATCTGGACCTACTTATGGACTTGGAAAACCTGGATACTGAATCTGGGCCATGAATTTTAGATGCCAGGGGAGGTTAAGGTTTTTGGACCAGGTTAAAGTTTTGGGAGCAGGTGCCATTTGATAGCCATTTCTAAGTTACTACTGGTCCTAACTTCACCAAACTTGCAGGGATTGTGCGTCTTTTCATACTTCTGCACTTGACAGGCTTGAATGCTGAATCTGAGCCATAGCTTTCGGATGCTGAATGAGGTTAAAGTTTTCGGAGCAGGTGCCCTCTGAAGATTGTACATGTGTATCTTAGTTATTACTGGTCCTAACTTCACCAAAACTGCATGGATGGTGCATCTTATGATACTTATGCCCTTGAAAAGCTTGAATGCTGAATCTGAGCCAAAGGCTCCGGATGCCGGATAAGGTTAAGGTTTTTGAGCTGGTTAAAGTTTTTAGAGCAGGTGCCCTTTGATAGACAAATCATAGTTATTATAGGTTCAATCTTTATCAAATTTGAATAGATGATGCATCTTGTCATTCTAATGCACTCCACAGGCGTGGATGCTGAATCAGAGCCATAGGTTTCAGATGCTGGAGGACATTTAGTTTTTTTGGAACAGGTCACATGTTTTATAGATAATAGTAGTATTTTCAAACTTGCATGGGTGATTTAACTATATAAATGAATCACAGAGGTAGCATCAGATACAGAGCATGATCTCCATTATAAAGGATGCTAAAACTCCTACCTCACTCAAACCTGCTTGATAGATGTGTTTGTTGTTAAATGATATAACATGATTCCTGTGATATAGTATTGTATGATATGATATACTATTGTATTATATGATACAATATTATATCATGTAATATATTGTAAAAAAATTATATGATACGATATGATATTATTTCAATTTTTTTGTAAATTATGATACAATATTGTATCATATGATATTGTTTTATATAATATATTATTGTATCACGTGATATTGTATCATATGATATTGTAATATATAATATTGTATTATATAATATTTAATTGTATCACATGATACAATATCATATTATATATCATATATGATACAATGTCATACTATACAATATTATGATACAATATCATTGTTTATATAAAACGATATCATACAATAAAATTTCTTATGTTTCAATATTGTGGTGTATTATGTGATAAGATATTGTATCATATATTATGTTGTGATGCCTCATAAAGAGGATGCCTAGATCGTCTCGGTGAGCTTTGTAAACTGTGATTACCTATGTTTATTGCAAGTGATTCATTATCACACTTCAGATAGGGTTTCTGCTCATGCAAGTAGAACTGTTTTTTTCTAGAGCCTTTCTCTGATGTTATTTTTTCATATTTGTAGAAACTTTATCTACTATATAAACCTGTCCAATCAGCAATATCAAAGTTCTTGAATTAGTTTGAGATGTTGAAATACTTTTGTTTTTGATATTTCCAACTTCATAATGAGAAATAAGTAGAATTTGAATTATTCTTAATCTGTTGAAATGTATCCCACTTGTATGATGATAGGATACCAGTATTCCAATGTTTTTTGTCTGCAGTGACATTTTGCATAGGGTTAGGGATTGATAATGTACCTGGTTTATTCAATATATTTCAGCTTTGATTATAACATAAATATGTAGGCAATATTGGATTTAGAGAGAACAAGTTTCCATTATTTTTTTTCATTTTCACTGTTCGTTATCACCACATTTCATTGTAAACATTTATATTAGAATCGTGTATCTCTAATTTGTCAGTTTTTCAGCTACAAAAGAGCTCACATCATTATACCATGGAGTAAAATATATTTTACAAACTAAGTGCCTGTGCTCGAATCAGATGTACTTTTCAATAACATTATATTGTCATGCTGATATATGGCAGATATATATTACAATGAGCCTGGGTTTACAATGATTTGATGACTCGTAGTATGGACTTAATGAGGTCAAAAATCAACTTCAGATACCCTAGGTATTGTGTAATATAGTTTTCAAGTGGTATTATAAGTTTCCTTTGAGCTCTTATAATTAGCATAATTAGAGAATGACAAGGTAACTTGTAGAAATGCTCTGTAAAAGGTCAATCCTTACACACACAACAAAGATTCTGTCAGAAGTGGCACTTTCTCCTTAAGTTTAATTATATACTGATTAGTTTAAGAATATATGATTGATTATCCATTGACAGTTTGACCTTGTTTTTGCTAATTAATTTTTTGAAATACAATTATTCAAGACATTGAAATTATAAAATCTTTTATCTTGTCTGAGCTGACTCGAAATGGTAGTCCAAACCGAGAAACACCATCACAAAAACACTCTAAAAGAGTATCAGCTTTATTGTTGTTGAGACATCGCAAGTAAATAAACATACATATATTCACATAAGAGCGGGATATTACTAGTGAGCTTTGGCTCACATATCTTGGTTAAATATTTTAATTGATAATACATAGGTGACCAGTAAGGCACAGCAGCTTCATTCGGAATTATTATACCCCTGCTCCAAAGGAAAGGGGGTATACTGTTTTACCCTTGAGTGTCTGTCTGTCTGTCCGTAACAAAACTTTCTGTCGCATTTTTCTAAGCAACTATTTATTGCAGATGCTTGAAATTTTAACGCACTTTTTATTAAGGCATGACATATGGTGTGATTCATAGGATATCAACTTCCTGATAAATGACAACTTTGTTTATTTTTAGCTTAAATTTTTTAACAATTTTTTGTCAAAGATTTCTTAGCAAGTATTAATTGCAGATGTTTGAAATTTTAAAACACTCTTTGTATAGGCATGCTTTATGATGGGATCCTATTTTGTACCAATCAGATGTCAACTTCCTGCTAAATGTTGAATTTGCTGATTTTGTATATTCAAATTAGAGCGGGATATCACTAGTGAGCATTGGCTCACAGATATCTTTTTTTTATGTTCTTCATAAGCTGTATGTACAAGCTGACAACGGAAGCGATTCTAGATTAATCTTGAACATATGAATACATGAACACACCTTGAATACATGTATATAGTAATATATACGTAAGAAAGCATTCACTGTATAACTTGCTACCCTCAAAATTGTTTGTTAAAATGACGGGCCACATTTTCTTTCAAGGGGAGATAATTAAGAGATATTAATATGCTGGTATTTTTCAAAAGTTTTTTTCAAAAACCAGAAAGCTGTAAATTTTGTGAAAACATTTTCAGCTAGTGTAGATTTAAGTTTGTTCAAATCATGATTGGGTAGGATGGAAACAATGCCAGAGGGATTTTTACATATTAGGAATTTATAAAGAAATGTTTTAAAAAATCTGTTAAAAATCACTGAATTGGGCCATAAAAGGTAACTTGTGTGGGAGCATTCTTTGGTAATGAAGTTTGTATAAAACATGATCCCCGGAGGTAGAGTGGGGCCACAATGCAGGGGTGGAGATGGGGGTGTGTCTGAATTCTTACGTGCAAATAATAAATTTACATGTATTTATATAAAAATCTTCTTAACAAACATTTGCCTAGGAAAGCTGCAATTTCAGTAAAAGCATCCTCAGATAGTGTAGATTCTAATTTGTCAAAATCATGATCAGAAGGGTGGGGGTGGGGTGAAAATTTTTCATGAGCATTTTTAAAAAAGAAATTCTCAAAATGTGTTAAAATGTACATGCATAGTATTACTTATAAATATGCAAGCATCTTGGCATATTAATTTCAAATTGTTTAGGCATGCCCCTGGACAATGCTAGGACCCCACAAGGTGTTCAAAGTTTGGTTTTAATATATAGATTAATATGCAATATAACTATGAAATCATTCTGTTACAAAAGGGGCTCAATGTTTAACATTAGAATATCTGATGAAAATTTGAAAATATTTTTATACAGGATCTATTCTTCTACATTGTCAAGATATTTTGTATATGACTTTATATAGCTAATTTTATTTTTGCTCATGTGAGCAATGTGGCACAATAACCTTACTGATTCTGTTTTGTATTTTTCACAATTTGTAAGTTGTTTTAATAAAAGGAGTTTAATTGTTGATTTAGTTTTATTCCTGATGCATAATCGACAAAATAGGGACAAGTGAAATGTTTTCATAGTAGATAGCAGTACAAAGATTTATTCTGAAAAGGTACCATTATAAAACATCTATGTTATTTCTGTTAATAATGTCCAATGCCTGAGTATACATTTGAATTCCTCTGTCAACATTAATCCAAGTGCTGGTATCTGGAATGTGTTCATTTAACTCGGCGAGACAGCGGTCACTCACTACATTAGACAACACAGAATGAAATACAGGTCTTGTATCTTCGGACACCAAATTTTGACTTGATTCCAGCGATCCTTCTACCCCATACATCTCAAGATCATTGTGATCTAATCCAACAGCATTCTGCAGCTGTCCAGACATCCACATATTAATCGGAGACGATTTTACAGTCCTTATTCTATGGTGTGCCCATGCTTCTCTCCATGCATACACTTAATTTATCATTAATATGTGGAATGAACGTGAACTGAAGAGCAGCAATGTGAATGTCATTTAAGGGATCTAGGATCCCTTCGTCTTCCATGTGATAAAACAAATGAAAGTAAAAACACAAAACATCAATATATACGTCCCTCCACAAACGTTCAATACGTTGATTGTAAACGCTTTTCCCAGTTATCATACTTCCACGACCGATGCCCCTCTTCTTTATCATGAAATCTGCAATGGCTACATTTTCTAAGCCTTTATCGGACCTGACTCTCTGAGGAATCCCGAAAGAATCTACTCCCTCCAAAAACATCTTATTAATTTATGGTTCGTATCAATATGCCATAGGTGATTTGGTCCCTGAACATTGTACACGCGCCTTTTCAGACAACCTCTTTTTCGCTCGCTTACACATGTGTCATCAACACGATGTAAGCTCTCTCTTAATCTGTACCTTTGAATGTGAACACCTCTTTGTCTTAAAATCTGTCCAAGAAAACTTTCACCGCAAAAAGGAAATTCAAGGATCAAATTTTTAACACAAATGTCAAGTTCATTATCGGTGCATTCTGAGAATTTTAATTTGGAGATATTGTATTGTTGCATTCTGCGATATAGAGTTCTTTCTGACACAGATAAAAGCTTTGCTATATCAGATATAATGAAACCTTCATCGATAAGATTTAGTATCAAGTATTTCGGAATTTTAAATGTAGGCGGTCCTCCAAAACTGCTTACTTCACTTGGCTTGTTTATGCCGAACCGAATACATTCATTCCTAAGTGCTACCATTTCCTCCCTGTTGGTAACGCCCAGCTGGCAGAGTTCATGACTGGACAATAAACAAACGATATCGGGCGAGATTTTCTGCGATGTAAAACTGTCTAAGACACTGTTTAAATTAAGTTTTTCAAGCACTTTATCCATTTCACAATTTGCCGCCATTTTGATACATGTACTTCTCTCAACTGAAGTGAAATCAGCAGAAGCATTTTAAATTTTTCTTTGTACAAATTGTTTTTTTATTGATTACTTAATAACAGTAAATGAGCAGTGATTAATATTTTTTCACGGTCTTCATTGTAAAGTTCACCATTTATCGTCCTGTTAGCACCAAACGATACACAATATGCAAGACATGAAGTTCTTTCTGCACGATTTATAATGGAATTGCAACAAATTAGCTATTATCGGAAACTGGTTATTACGAATTGCGCAGCCAGTACCTGGAAATTTCAACAATTTAATTTAAGCATTGAATTGTGTGAACTAACAGAAACACAATTTAATTCAGTACATAGACTTCATAATATAAAATTTATACAAAATTCTTTGCCAAATGCACTCTTTGCAATGGAACAATAATCAAACGGTTTCATGTCTTGACTAATTACTGTATCTTTTTCGCATTTTCATTAAAAAAAACTACACCATCTAATTTATCGTCATCACCATTTAATGTTTTTTTCCAACCATATGAAATTAGCTGCACACCAACCAATATATCAAACGCATCTTTTAGATCGTGTAACCAACCATTTATTATATAATTTTCACTCAATAACAAGGAATGGCAACCATTTAACATACCAAATAGTTGTACATTTTGACTTATTGCTTAATGTTTTTAACCGTTTAATATGAATAGAGCACCAGTTATGTCATTATTACCACCATTTAACGTGCTTTTGCAACCATGTAAAAATAGTTGTAAACAGTTTATTGTATAGGAGGCACTTTTAAATATGTGTTGCCCACCAAACGTTATATACTTTTCACCCCATAACAAGGGCTGTTGACCATTTAACATACAAAAACGACCCTTTATTTTATTAATCTTACTATGTATTATGACGTACCATACCTTACCATACCTTAAGGCAGCTATGGCGTTCCATAAAAAAAACATTTAAAAACGTATGATAATATGTACTAAATGTATTTGATTTGAAGTAAATTGAAAAGTATTCTATCCAAATATCCGTTAGCAAACGTCCTGGTTTTCCTTTTTTCTTGTGACGCCAGTAAAACATATAATTGAGCTCCATATCAAATGTGACCTGTTCCATGTTAAGTAATTGTCCTTGCCTAAACAACAATCATAGCTTAATGATTATAAAAACAAACACCTTAAATAATTATTGATATTAGATTTCTGATTGTACAACATCTAATCCAATAAATAACTGATTAGATGAAACACAAATTGTTCTTCTCAGGTACATACCTGCCTAAGTAAATCAAAAGAGATCAATTATTAGCCGCTTAAAAAAATACACCAGGGACACCGATGGAAAAAAAGGTGTTAACTTACGGAACAAACACGCCGAGAAAATCGTATCATTCATAGCCCAAAAACTGCAGCGTTAAGAAATTTTTTTTTATATTGTTTTTTATATTTTATTCACTTTATTACGAGTAATCGACTAAGAAAATTTAAGTCGATGATCAGTGTGACCGATCGATGGTCGAGTACTCGAGTACTCTTTGACATCCCTAGTAAAGAAGGAAAGAAGGGAAAAATCGGTGGCCTCCACGAGGCGTTAATGAAATACATGTTTTACGCCATTTGCATCTTTTTCGAGAGAAGTGGCTGCATTATTTAATCCTTTAAATTTTTTGCTGATATTTGGGGGTACCTTTTTGGTTCATTTTCTGGATCCCATGTGGCCCTTTTTCTTCGGATTTTCACCAGGATCTGATTTTATAGAGACAATTCTAGGCTTATTTCGCCTTTTATTCATTAAATTAAATTTATTTCTATTTTTTATACAGCTTATTTATGCTGATTTTTACTCCATTTTTTCTGCTTTATTTCAGCAGTCCCTGTGGCCCTTTTTCTACCAGAATTTGATCCTTTAAGGGCATAATCAAGTTCATTTAGGCTTATTCTGCCTTTATTCATTGAAAATTAGACCCTTTTAACAATTTTAACAGTAAATAATCCTTGTATATTGTGTCATTTCTAATTCCTATGGTGAAATGGTAACACACTTGCCTAAGTTACTGGCAAGGGATCTGGGTTCGAATCCCGGTGGGTTTTTAACTCTTGACACATGCTGCAAGTGATTTCTCTTCTCCATTTCAAATAAAGACATAGAATAATTTTTTTATGAATGTTATTAACTTTCCCTCTGCTTTTTACAAGGGCTTGGGACCTTCTAAATTACAAAATACAAAGTAAGATGAATAATACAAAATACAGAGTAATATCATAATTAGGCAGCATTAAAAGTTTTTTTTTTCCAAAGTTTCTGTATTTTTGGATTTTTTCAAGGCGGGAGTACTGGCGGACGTACTCCCCCATCCTCTTCCTCTTCTCCACTTTCCTTCTGTAGGAGGCCGTGGAACTGGCCACCAGCGGGGGCAGGGCCAGGGCTGTGAACTCCGGTTTCTGGTACTGGGGGATCTGGTTTAGTGGCACCTGGGGAGGCAGGGCCACGACATAGCACAACGGGACTGGGGCAGGGACCAAGAAGCTGTCCGATGATCCTGGGCGAGGACGGCAACCTGAGGGGAGAGGGCAGCCTGGGCAGGGACCTGATCCGGACGAGGGACTGGCCTGCCGTGTTGGGTGGCAGCTGATACCTGTGGGCTGGGGCACTGGAGGTCACTAGAGTGGCCGGCCTGGTGAGCGGCAGGGGAAGGGGCATCGGGGCTGTCGCCAGGGGATCCGAGATCTCAATTCCATGCGAAAGCACCACTTCCTCCCGTCTGGCCTGGCACCTGCTGTCCCTGTAATGAATAGAGTACATTTAGAACACAAGCACACACGACAAATGACAGTTACATTGTAAGCATACTATGAATGCATTTTTATCAAGACACTCACCAGAGCAACAGCGTGAACTGGTTGATCGGCAACAGCTGTATGCCACTCAACGCAGACACTCTGGGATCCTCCATCACCACTTCCCTGATCCTGTTGTATGCCTCCAGGATCAGGCTCCATCTGGTGAGGGTGGGGGCGTTTGGGAGACGGACAGCTGTGGGATAGACCTCCGTCAACGTCCTCACTAGTGCCTCCATGTACCTGTTGGTATCTGGGTAGCTTGCAGGTCCGGTACCTGTGCCCACAAAGGACCTGTAATGAAAGGAGTAGACATTTCAAACGCTGTACTACAGTAAACGTGCAAATCTAAACACTGTTCATTGGAAACACACTCTTACCGTTTGGTCTTCTCCACGTTGGCTTTGGCAGGGGTCCTTCCCGTCTTTGACGCCATGAACCTGCCTTTTGGAGAGGACCTGGTCCTGGCCTGGAAAACCGCTGGCCTCTGATCATGGGGCTCCAGCTTGTCCCACAGGAGGACAAGCTGGTCCTGCCGCGTCCGTGTCAGGGTCCTGCACGTCCTGAGCTGAAGTAGGTAGTCAGCCAGGTCGTGCACTGGTTGCATGCCAGACGTGGGCTCCGGCAGCTGATCCTCATCGCTCTGTAAGAGAAGGAAATAGTCAGTGTTTGTTTGCTTGCACGTGGCTAACGTTAGAGAGTGGTAATTGGTTAGACAATGTGTTCTACTTACAGTCTCCTCTTCCTGAGGGACAGAAGCTCCTCCTGGGCGTTGGGTCCGGGGGTCCTGGGGGTCCTGGGTGGGGGTCCGCGACTCCGGGGCAACAGCTGGTGTTGGCGTCCTGGTAGGCCTGACGGCACGGGCCGGTGACCTGGAAGCACTGCGTTGCCTGACAACCCGAGGGCTGGATGGTGGCCTTGCAGTGCTGGGTCCAGGTCCCGTGGCGCTGGCCGCAGGCTTCCCAGTCGGCCTCACAACTGCCACCTCGAAGTCGGCATCTGGGACGGTGGGATCGTCTTCTGCGTCTTCTTCCTCGAATCCCTCGTCGTGGTCCTCTTCCGTGGGCTGGTCCTCCTCCGCTGGTTCCTCTGGGATGACTTGAAGGGCCTTGCCTGTCTGGGAGTACAAGTACTCCACCCCGATCAGCTCTCCTGTGTAGGCCCGGGGGTGCTGGAAGGCTGGGTCCAGAGGGTTCCCCAGGACAGACTGCGACAGCTGGTTCACAGCGTGGTGTAGAAGTCCGCTGTACGTGTGGCACAGCGGAGCCTCCACCTCCACGGCCTGAGAAGCCCTGTCCTGGTTCCACCTGTAGAGACCCTCAAGGAGGAACGCTTGGTAGTTCACGTCGTTGGCGCTGGTACCTGTAAGATAAGAGTCAGAGTCAGTGCACGTCAACAAAAACAACACAGATTTGTTTGGGTTCGAGCCATACACAGTAAACTCACCGGGAATGAACCTGTTCAGATGCAGGTGGAAGGACTCCAGGGATGTGGATCCTCTCGCACAGCGGTACGTGGGTAGGGTCTTGGTGCCCTTCAAGAGGGTGCCCGTCTGGGTGTACAAGGACACACTGGGTGGGTCCTGTATACAGTCCACGTGTCGCTGCTGACTTTCCCACACATCCCTGGCCTTGTCTGTGTCCAGGAGCGGCATCCCTAGCATGTCTCGGCCCTGTTCCCCGGAGAATACTTCGAGCAGCTCCTTTATCTGCTGACAGATCTCGATGGGGCACCTGGTTGTACGTCTGCAGTGTAGGGCCAGCTCTTTCTTCGTCAGCCACTCCTGTTCCTTCCCCTGAACGGTGACTCCCTCCTTCAACGCCTGGGTCTCCTTGGCCAGTTTCAGGGCGGCAAGGTCCTCCTCACTCCACTGGAAGATGCAGCCGGAGAGACGGCGCATGAACTGGGGGTAGAGGGCATGGCTCTCGGTGGTGCAGGCGCTGGAAATCCGACGCATGAAATGCCAGATGTCCAGTCTCACCTAAAAAAAACACAAGTAAACATTGTCACCGTACGATACAACCAAACAGATATCTTTCAAAACAAATGTCAGTTTCATCCTTAAACACATACCTGTGTGGCGCTCCAGGACTGGAATTTCTTCCCAATGTAGTTGGGGCCACAGCAGTCCCGGTCCACGTACACCACCTCGGGCGGGTTCACGTTGGCTTCTTCGTACCGCTTCTGTATGCCCTCGAACATGGAGTCCAGTTCAGCTCCCTCTCCGGCGGTCAGCACAGACATCAGCACCTGGCCGTGCTTGTTCCCCACGTTGGTGGCCCACGCAGCTGTCTCCGCGGCAGACCCCTGAAGCTTCCTTGCTACCTTCTTGGTGGAGTCCACCTTCAGAATCCGTCCGTAGACCGAGGTTATTACAGCTTTGACTTCCTCCAGTCTGGACAGAACGTCTTGGCAGTAGACCGAGGTAAGCCACTGGCAGGACGGGATCCTGGGGGGCGTGGGCGGGGGGGTGAAGACGGTCCTTGTGACTAGTCCTCTCTTCTGGGCGGTGCTGTACGTCTGGCAGTCGCTCAGGTAGTGCGCCGTCCTCTTCAGGTTTTCCTCTCCGTGCAGTTCTGCGAGGTTCTGCCGGAGTCTGGCGACACTGTTCCCGAGTCCCCACTGCCTCAGCATCTTAACCACTTCCAGGTCGCAGGCCATCAGTCTGGTCAGGATGTAGGGAAACTGCGGTCTTTGCACCACATCCAGCTGCTCTAGGAGGTCCTGGCTCCAACTGCTAAGCTTCTTCTTGCAGACCGGGCACTCCAGGAACTCCGTTGCCATGTAGTAGAATCCCGAGAGGCTCAGGACTCTACGGAGCGTCCGGTAAATGCCTGAGGAGATCAGCTCCTGCCCGTTGCAGTCGTTACCAGGACAAGTCAGCTTGACTTTCCAGAGCTTCTTCGGCATCCACAGACAGATGGGCCTGGCAAAAGTACCTAAAAACCACACAGATCATTTAGTAACGGGAAGTAATAACATTTGTACAAGTTAAGTCTTTTTTCATCAGAATCACTGCCTTACCTATCCATGGCTGGTGGCTGGCTGCATACAAGGGCTGGCTTGGGAGGGTTGAACCACATCCGGTCGATGCTGTCAAAGCATATCTCGGCTTTTCCCTGTCGGTTGACTTGGAAGAGGGCCTTGGAGATCCACTTCAGGTCACACGGGTCCAGCACCTGCTTCCAGGAACTGTACACCACGTCTACAATGTTGCAAGACAAAATAAGCAAGTCGTACATACATGCATCACAGACATAACAACAATACTTTGAATTCTTAAACTTCAATTACTCGTTTCATGTCATGTCTAGATGGAAATCATTATTATTTAATCATCATTAATAAGCTGCCATGTAATAGAATCCTGAGGGATTACTGTAGAGGATATGCCTGAAACATTACGTGACCTTTAACAATAAGCTGCATAATTAATGGATGGTAAGTTACTCTATAGACACAGTAAAAAACATTGTGCCGTCTTATCAGTCCGGAATTATTACGGAATTTTATTACCTGTTTTGGTTCATTCTGTTTATTGTATGTACACAAAAGTATTTCCGCCCAGGTAGCAGGCGAGATTTCCATGCCGTTTCTGCATAGTTTTGTCGGCTTTACATGCTCACAGTGTAAGTAACATTATGTGCATATGTATTTTCAGGTGCAGAACTATTGTTTCTTAAATGTTCACTTTGCAATTTGTATTATTTTGCTGTAAATTAACTTTTACTGTAAATGCTCAGTTTCGCGGGAAAAATATTCTATGGATGTCCATGATAGTCATTATTATAATTTCTACCAAGTTCATTTTTACTATGATCTTGCTTTGTAAAGTTTATAAATGAACAGAACTGTAGTCTGAACCAGGTTTATTATGCAGAGCTGTATTATTATGTCAATCTCTAGTCATTTTGTGTACATTATTGTACTTATTTCTTTGTAGCTTTTTACCACCTTCACCCAACTTCATATGGTTATACTGTCTGTAAATAAAGAGACAGAACAGTAAAAAGACTGTACACCATGTCCACATCCTACGACGCACTGGTTGGTTCAGACGGTCAACAGGGTAAGGAGCCACGTGAGGCGAAACTAACAGAAAAAGGAGAAGAATATTTCAAGAATCAGAAAGACATTCTACATAGAAAACTCCAATCAGCGAGTAAAATTCTCAGTGAGTGTATTGTCGACTCTGAGCCACTACCAAAGTCCATCAGCCTATTGGAAAATACTGAAGGAACATTGCAAAGTACATTTCAGCGTTACAACACTTGTGCTAATGACTATCTTGACTTCCTTTCACGTTCTCGGGATCCTGATTCAGCGCAAGAACTGGAGAACTACTGGCCCGTCATGACAGATCTGAAGAAACAGTTCAACAACCTGATAGAAAAGATTCACTTGAAAATAGAGTCAGCAGATGGTAGGACTTCAAGGACAAGTCGCTCGACAAGATCAAGTGCTAGCGTTGTTGCGAGCAAAAGAGCCAAGGCAGAATCAGAAAAAGTGAAACTTCAGTTTGTGAAAAAGGAGACTGAAATTAAGAAAGAACAGTTCGAAAAAACGTTACAGTTAGAAGTTTTAGAACAAGAGAAGACGACAGCAGCAGCTGACGCAGAAGCAACATATCTGGAGAAACAATGTGAGGATGACATAGTGAATTCAACAGAGTCGGTTGTTCCACCGGAAGAAGAAATGAGTCCTTTCGACAAAACTCTCAACTATCTAGATAGACTAAATTCTCCTGTAAGACCTACACAACCACTCTCACCTCAGGCTCCACCGTTTACACCTAAACCTCGTAAAACGCCAGAAGTAGAAAGTTCTACTCCAGGAATCGACAATCAAAATGTAAATCGAGCCTTGATTGATTCTACCCCACATCATCCTATTATACAGACGAGACAGGTGGACTCAAGTTCTACACATCCTGTGAACTCTCTTCATGACACTTCAAACTTTCTCATCAAGAAAAACATTCTTTTAGAAAGTTTTCAACAGCAGCAATTCCAGGATAGACCAGACAGGTACATTGTGTGGAAGACTCAATTCAGAACCATAGTTACTGACATCAAGTGTTCACCTCTAGAAGAGATCTCACTGTTAACAACCAGCATTCATATGGACTCAGATGCCTACAGATTAGTGATGAGTGCTAGAACATCATGTGCAAGCAATCCGCAACAGTGTCTACACACCATTTGGAACCGGATGGATGAACGCTTTGGTTCAGCAGAGTTAGTAGAGGCTTCGCTTAAAGCTCGGCTCATGGATCTGCCTGATTTTATGGACCGTAAGAAACTTTATGCACTGCATGACTTGCTGACAGAAGTTGAAACTGTGAAAAACCTCAGCGAGTACAGCACCATATTTTCCTATCTTGATTCATCACTTGGTGTTAAGCCCATCATTCAGAAACTATCAAAGCAGATTCAGGAGAAGTGGGTCACTCGCGCCACTAACTACAAGAAGCAACATGCTGTACTCTTTCCACCATTTGCCGAATTTGTTAAGTTCATAGAGGAGATGAGCATCATACGGAATGACCCAGGACTGATGTATGAAATACCCAAAGAGACTAACCTTGTACAGAAAAGTGTAAACAAGAATAGACTTGTGTATGTGACCACTCGCAAAACTGACATCTCTGCAGGAAATTCAAGAAACTCGTCACACCTGTGCTTAATCCACAAAGGATCAAAGCACACCATCAATGAGTGCATAGCCTTTCGATCCAGAAGCTTAGAAAACAGAAAGGCAATTTTGCGCAATCATAACATTTGTCTGAAATGCTGTGAAACCTCTGATCACTTTGCCGCAAGGTGTAAGTCAAAGATTTATTGTGATATTTGTGAAGAAAGTGATTTTCATTGCACTGCACTTCACCCATTGGAGGATTCACAGAGACCCAGACAACAACCATCCAGGACAACCACTCCCATACTAAAGCATGGCGAGGAGTCATCTGGCTCGAGTAGACTTTCTGTAAATTCAAAGTGCACTGAGATTTGTGGTAAACCAAGCTTTCATGGGAGATCATGTGCACGCATCGTACCTGTTCATATCTACTCAGGAGGAGAACCAGGGAACTCCATCACAGCTTACGCGTTGCTCGACGACCAAAGTAATAAGACACTAGGAAGAAGTCTTCTTTTTGACTCCTTAGGAATAACCACTTCACCAGTTGAGTACTCTATGCAGTCCTGCTCAGGCAAGAATGTCAGCTATGGAAGGTTGGCCAGAGGTTTGATTGTGAAAGGAATCAATGACAGTCAGAATGTCCAACTGAAACTTCCTTCTGTGCTCGAATGTGACAACATTCCAGGGAATCATTCCGAGATTCCAACTCCTGAGGTCGCACTTTGTTACCCTCATATGCGGGACATTGCTAAATATTTACATGTTCTAGACTCTTCAGTGAAAATACTACTACTCATTGGAAGAGACCTTCCCGAGGCCCATCACTCGATAGACCAGAGGATTGGACCACTAAATACGCCATTCGCCCAGCGATCACGGCTTGGATGGACCATAATTGGAGATGTCTGTCTGTCAGGGCAACACATTCCTTCATCACGACATAGTTCACACAAGACATTTGTCAGTGAGAATGGTAGGCCTACAGCCTTAGAACCTTGTGATCAGACAGTCAACATCCGCAACAATTTTGTGAACACTTATAAGACACAAGTGACCAAACTGAACATTTTCGAGACCACGAGTGATGACAACAAGCCAGGACTTTCTATTGAGGATCGAAAGTTCCTGAACATTATGGATAAGGAATTCCACATGAACTCAGAAGGGAAATGGACAGCACCTCTGCCATTCCGTTCACCACGTGAACCAATTCCAGACAATTATCAAATGGCTCTCCGACGTGCCAAGTCTCTGGATGCTTCCCTACATCACAATGAAGTGAAGAAAGATCACTTTCTAGCATTTATGCAGAAGATATTAGACAATGAACATGCTGAATTAGCTCCTTACCTACCCCATGGTAAAGAACGTTGGTACCTCCCTCTGTTCGGAGTGTATCATCCGCGCAAACCTGATCAGATACGTGGAGTCTTTGATGCATCAGCAAAGTATGAAGGAGTCTGCTTGAACGACCAGCTTCTACAAGGACCCGATCTCATCAATGATCTGCTGGGAATCCTTATTCGCTTCAGGAAACACGCAGTAGCCGTCGTCGCTGATGTCCAACAGATGTTCCACTCCTTTCTGGTAGAAGAAGAACATCGTGATTACCTCCGATTTCTATGGCACAAAGACAACAAGATGGAAAACCCGCTTGTAACTTACAGGATGAGAGTACATGTGTTCGGAAATCGTCCTTCGCCTTCTATAGCCATGTATGGACTTCAACGCATAGGCGAACTCTCCGCAGATACTCATGGACCGCAGGTTAAAGAGTTTATCATCAATGATTTTTACGTTGACGATGGTCTGAAGTCATGTCCGACAGAACGAGAAACAATCGACTTGATATGCAAAACGCAGGATGCCATGAGAGTGCACGGAAATCTAAGATTGCACAAGTTTGCATCAAATAGCCAAACAGTAATGGATTCTTTTGACTCACAAGACTTGGCGAAGAACCTAGTTGAGTTGGATTTTGAAAAAGACTCACCTACCCAGCGTAGCCTAGGTCTCTTATGGGACTTGAAGACAGATACCTTCAGGTTCAGTATATCAGATGAAAGCAAACCATCTACTCGAAGAGGAATTCTTTCCTCTGTTAACAGTCTATATGACCCATTGGGATTCATATACCCAGTAACTGTCAGTGGGAAGATCATCTTGAGAAAAATTGTAGCATCCACCTTCGACTGGGATGAGCTACTACCAACTCAGTTGGCTGAAGAGTGGGAGACATGGAAATCATCACTTCCTGTCTTGGAGAAATTGCAGATACCACGTGTCATCGTACCTAACCTTAATGAAGCTGTGTCCAAGGAACTTTTAGTTTACTGTGATGCCTCAGAACTTGCCATCGCAGCAGTCTGTTATGTCAAAGCAACTTACCTTGATGGCTCCTCTTCCATAGGATTTGTACTCGGCAAGGTAAAGGTTTCCCCACTGAGTGGCCATACTATACCGAGGTTGGAGCTATGTGCAGCTGTCCTCGCGGTAGAAGTTGCACAAATTGTAGTGGAACATTTGGGAGTGAAATTAGACACTATAAACTATTTCAGTGACAGTCGTGTAGTTTTAGGCTACATCAACAATGAGACCAAGCGTTTCTTCACATATGTTACAAATCGGGTCGCACGGATTCGAAGCTTCAGTAAACCAACACAGTGGTTCTACGTATGAAGTGAAGCAAATCCTGCTGATGTTGGCACAAGGGGAATCCAACCAGGTGACATGCAGAACAGTACTTGGATCCTTGGACCCCGAACAGTATGTTCCTCAGCAGAAGACCACTTACCCTCTCATAGATCCTGATGCAGATAAAGAAGTCCGGAGTAACAAGTTGGAAGTCAGCACGAAGGTCACCCTTGGACTCGACAATGGCAGATTCTCTAGATTTTCCAGTTGGAAAAGACTCATTTTAGCCTTGGTTTGAATGCGAAGTCAGTCAGTTTGAATCCGATGAATGATGCAGATTTGTTTTTGGACACTGAGAAACTTGTGATCAAGGATGTGCAAAGAAGTGTTTATCAGGAAGAGATCAACTGTCTGAGGTCATCCAAACCTTTGAAGAAGAACAGCCCTATTTTCACACTGAGCCCTTATCTTGATGCAGATGAGCTCTTGCGTGTAGGAGGACGCTTGAAAAATTCAGGCTTTGACCCCACATTCAAAAACCCAGTAATCTTACCAACCAAGCATCACATTGCAACTTTGATAACTCGGAAGTGTCATCAGGAGGTGAAGCATCAGGGCCGCCATATTACTGAGGGACGCGTTAGATCATCAGGATATTGGATCGTGGGTGGAAAGAAGCTCTTAACTTCCCTGATACACAACTGTGTTACGTGCAGAAGGCTACGCAAGCCTCTTAACTACCAAAAAATGTCAGACTTACCTGCAGAGCGCATTCTCCCTGGATATCCACCATTCTCATTCATTGGAGTCGATGTCTTTGGTCCCTGGGAGATTATAACAAGAAAAACTAGAGGTGGATCAGCCAACAGTAAGAGGTGGGCAGCACTCTTCACATGCCTAACAACAAGAGCAGTCCATATTGAAGTGCTGGAGGATATGACGACCTCTGCATTCATAAATGCTCTCAGACGATTTATTGCTATTCGAGGCTGTATTAGAATCATCCGTTCCGACAGAGGGACTAACTTCGTGGGTGCAGCAAATGAATTGCAGATCAACACAGTGAATGTGGAAGATGGGCCTATACATGACTATCTTACAGAACAAGGGACCACATGGATCTTCAACTCCCCACACTCCTCACACATGGGTGGAGTGTGGGAGAGGATGATTGGAACCACCAGACGGATTCTCGATTCCATGTTGTTGGACTATGGATCTCGCAGCTTAACTTACGATGTGCTCACGACCTTTTTATCAGAGGCATGCTCTATCATCAACTCGCGTCCACTGATACCCATATCAACAGATCCTGAAAATCCACTCATCCTAACACCATCGACTTTACTTACCCAAAAGTCGAATGTGATAGATGAAACCTACATTAACACTGATGTTGATCAGAAAGATCTCCTACGTAAACAGTGGAAAAGGGTTCAACATTTGGCCTCCATCTTCTGGAAGTGTTGGAAAGTTGAATACCTTAACACATTACAACCGCGCCGGAAATGGAACTCAAACCAGCGAAATGTGACTACCGGTGATGTCGTACTTATCCGCGACAAAGAACTGTGTAGGATAAGTTGGCCAATTGGGCTAGTCGTTAAAGCCATACAGAGTGACGATGGACTGGTACGAAAAGTTTTGGTTCGTACAATCGTAGACCAAACACCAAGAACCTATGTACGACCTGTGAATGGACTGGTTTTGTTAGTGCCGTGTTAAGTTGCTGATGTTGCAACAGTATGTGCTGTATTAGAGAAACTGAGTTTATATGGTTACATGTATTTTAAGAAGCTATTTTTTTGTTTTTGATAAGTAGTGATATCTCACTGTATCAGTCAATATCAGGCGAGGAGTGTGCCGTCTTATCAGTCCGGAATTATTACGGAATTTTATTACCTGTTTTGGTTCATTCTGTTTATTGTATGTACACAAAAGTATTTCCGCCCAGGTAGCAGGCGAGATTTCCATGCCGTTTCTGCATAGTTTTGTCGGCTTTACATGCTCACAGTGTAAGTAACATTATGTGCATATGTATTTTCAGGCGCAGAACTATTGTTTCTTAAATGTTCACTTTGCAATTTGTATTATTTTGCTGTAAATTAACTTTTACTGTAAATGCTCAGTTTCGCGGGAAAAATATTCTATGGATGTCCATGATAGTCATTATTATAATTTCTACCAAGTTCATTTTTACTATGATCTTGCTTTGTAAAGTTTATAAATGAACAGAACTGTAGTCTGAACCAGGTTTATTATGCAGAGCTGTATTATTATGTCAATCTCTAGTCATTTTGTGTACATTATTGTACTTATTTCTTTGTAGCTTTTTACCACCTTCACCCAACTTCATATGGTTATACTGTCTGTAAATAAAGAGACAGAACAAACATGATTTTGAAAGAGGGTAAAACCTTAACTTTTCAGAGTGGCATCGTACAACATTTCAAGTTGTATCAATCTTATGACAATTACCTCCATCACTGCCTCTAAATTGTCTGCCTTTCTTCGTTCCTTATCTTTGATCTGGAACTTCCATTGGTCGTTCAGGTGGGACTGTCTCCAGCATCTTTTTTCTTTTCCAACAACCTTTGGAACTTCCTCAATTTCTGAAAATCAATAGGCTTCATGTGTATCACTCATTTCCTATCAATGAGCATGCTTGTAATTCATAACCAGGGATTACACATGTGTAGAGTGAGAACTGCCTTATGATATACACGTACAAATTGTGCTTGGGATCAATTTGAATTCGTAACCTTCAAGCATAGTTATGTCATACTTTATGTTACAAACTTGAAATCGATATCAAGATGAAATCATACATCTAATGTGCAAGCTAAAGTGTCACTACATCGTGCTTTCTCTCCCGACACTAAACTGCTACAGTACAGTACCGTGTATATACGTGTGTCGCATGCTTTCGGGCGGCGTTAGTGACAATACTAGTGTTCACGAATGTCAAGTAAAACCTCATCATAGTTTTTAGCAAATCAGTTGCACATATCTTGCTGTAGCATCTAACTAATTAGCATTAAATTCACGCACCTTGTATCGTTACACATATTTTTTCGCTCAAACACCTTCACACATGTCAAACGCCCGATATTGTTTACGCGTTCCCCTCCTTTTTCTACGGCTAGCATCCGTGGCCAACGTCTTATTTTGATATCAAACTTGCCTAACATGACAATCAACTCTAGTTACTTCGGGAAGTCTCAATTCAGAGTCTGAGTCCTCCTCGTCTTGAGCCGATTACAGCAATGGCGGACCACCGCTCCGATTGGCTGAGACCAGCGAATGGAAACCATACGGAGGTGAAATTGGAGTAAAATTTGGAATGACACGACAATTTGATTGGACGACGCTAGAAAATTGGGATGTATTGGAAAGAAGTTACAACCAGGCACTGTGCTGGTTAGGCCTATCTGATTGGTCAAGGCGAATGAATTTGGAATAAAATTGGAATGAACTGACGTTTGATTGGTCGTGCAAGAGAAATAGAATAGAATTAATTGGAACAAAATGGAATGAAATAAATTAGAACGATGCACGATACTGGTAATTCCAATTTGATTAATTGGTCAAAGCGAATGGACTTGGTAAAATTAGAAAGATATTTGGAATGAAATTTGAAGAAAATTGGAATGCTTGAGTTATTATGATTGGGTCCAATCAAAGGAATGTGGTTTAAAAAATTATTAGTGCGCATAGTCTAAGCATGAATACTCATAAGAAAGGATTACATGGAGGAAAAATGATTGCAGATCGAAGCTGTTTAGAACAAAACAATTTATGATACAACTCGATAAGCATCTTATAACACTTTCTTATAAACTGTAAAAAAAACTTGTTGTGCAAAGATCGGAACGCCAGAATGAATACCATTCGAACCTAACTACATGTCAAAACCTTCAAGCCCCGCCCCTACCATATTGATGTTTCCACACACAAAAATAATTAAATTTTGATTAACCTAAGTTCAACCGAAATAAACTTTTTGATGAATGTGAAGGATTTTAAACTATGTAAAAGTCACTTTGAAAAATTATATTGATTTATCACATGTTTATTCAAAATGCCGTGGAAGTACTGATATTTAAGATAACTTTGCTATGATATTAGGTTTTTTTTTTTTTAAAATTATCAAGTAGTTTTGAAGAGAGAGAGAGAGAGAGAGAGAGAGAGAGAGAGAGAGAGAGAGAGAGAGAGAGAGAGAGAGAGAGACTTTGATATTTCAATGTAAAAAAAATCATAACCCAAAAAAATTCCAAATAGTACAAATAATGTTTGACCATTCTAAAAACAATAGAGTCCAACGTGGTTCCAAGCTCATGATTTACATATGAACAGATGAAGAGTTGACGCTGCAATCAATGGTGGAAGAAAAACAAAATCATCTTATATAAATTTAGATAGTTATTTATTGTATATATGTTTATAATTCACAAAATAGTATAAGCTTCGCAATATGAGGGTGCCCTATACATGTACATGTACCTAGATCCTTGGTCATCGATTTCAACAATAAGGAGTCATTTTACTTGCCTCATAATTTTTAATGGTGAAAATTCGACGATTGGAAAGAATAAAGTTTCATTTATAGTTTGAGGATATTATTAATTTCTTGGGCAATTTAGGCGACACCATCAATGATGAAATATATAATGAAATTGAATGCATGTACGTGTTTTGATTTTTCAATTTAGTTTCTCATACCAAATATAACATGGTACATGAGGTACAATATAACATTTATATGCAATTGTATATATTTGTCAGAGGTAACTTACATATACACCATATACACACAAATGTGGATATAATTCATGGAGAATAATAGCGTCATATATTTTCTGAATAAATGAAAAAAAAAATTCTCAACAACTTTTCATTTTGCGTTGACATTAATTCTGAAAATTCGATAGTGCTTGGCCTTAAATAGTAACAAGAGAATTTTTTTTTATAAGGTTTCCACTCTAAAATATAATAAAATTCGTCACCAATTTGGCCGTTATTACAAAGTAGAGAGTATATTTCGCCTAATGGCATTCCATGCAATCTTCCATTTTCTTCTGGTAAACGGTGTACAAAACTGAATAATTATTTTCCTGAATTTATCAGATAACTTAGTAATGTAATTTTCAAACCAAATCATGTTTTTAGATCATGTATACTTGTCCCTTTGAAGAATTATTTATTTCAATTGTCCACTTTTGAATAAATTGATTGTTTTTTATTGGAATTAGAGAAACCAACATAAACCTAGTTGAAAGTTTTGTGCACAGTATTGAGTATATAGCAGATTTTTCGCTTTTATTAGAACTGCAAGTCAACCAAGCTAGTTTTCCAGAGAGCCGAATACCTCTTCGCAATTTTTATTGAACAAATATTACAGAAAGCAGTTTTTAAAAATATATTTATTAAAATAAACGCAATTAATTGTAATCACAATTAGAATGCACTTAAAGCAATGGTGTCCATAATGCAAATCATTTTAACATTAAAGGGACATGGTCATGATTTTGGTCAAATTCAATTTTACTGTTTTTATTATTTACAATGCTTTAGGAATTACTAATGATCAAATGAAATTAGAGAGTCAGTCGAAGAGTTATAAGCAAGATACAGGGCTCACAATTATTTGTCATGTAAACAAGGCTCGTACCCTGTTTTTGTTCAAATAGGTGCAATATACATGTATAAAATCTTTTTCAAGCTGATTTGTCTATCTTCTTATTCATTTTAAACATAAATAAACAGTTCATAACGTTCAACTTTCAAGAAGTTAACAAAAGCTTTGTTTACATAGCAAAGAATTGTAAGCTCTGCAACTCTCGGACTCCTCCTGGAATATATTTCTGGATCTGCGCATGGATCTTGGTTTAGGAATATGCTGTAATGAGTAGAGAAAATGGAAGTGTAAGCATAAATGTATCCGTGTTCATACGCCAGAGAGAAATATATAATGTAAGCGGTTAAACACTCAAAGACTGTCATTCTGAACGCCGGGAATTTGATAGGCCTTGTTCTCCCATGTCCTTTTAATTAGATGAAAAGTCACTGCCCAGGTACTACCCCTATCCAATAATCAGTGACAATCCTGTACCCTGTCACTATCCAATTACCTGTTGCTATCCCAAACCTTGTCACTATCCTGGGCTGTCACTGTCGTGTACCCTGCCACTATCCCGTAACTTGTCATTTACCCATATCCTGTCAATTTCCCGAACTTTGTCACTTTCCCGTGCCCTGTCACTAACTCGTATCTTGTCACTGTGCCGCATCTTGTCATTATCTCTTACCCTGTCACAATCCCTTATCATTTCACTATCCTGCAAAATGTCACTATCCCGTACCAAGTTATAAATTCCCACCAAGTCACTGTCCCAAACCAGATACAATCCTTTACCCAGTAACTATCATATACCTAGTCACTATCCAGTCATTATCTTATACCAGTCATTATCCCATAACATGTCACAATCCTGTTCCATGTCACTATCCCATACCCTGTCACTCTCCCGTACCATGTCACTATCCTGTACCATGTCACTATCCCATACCCTGTCACTACCCCATACTCTGTCACTATCCCATACCATCTCACTACCCCATACCCTGTCACTATCCCATACCCTGTCACTTTACCATACCCTGTCACTATTCTGTACCCTGTCACTATCCCATACCCTGTCACTATCCCGTACTCTGACACTATCCTATACCCTGTCAATATCCTGTACCATGTCACTATCCCATACCCTGTCACTATCCCGTACTCTGACACTATCCTATACCCTGTCACTATCCTGTACCATGTCACTATACCATACCCTGTCACTATCCTGCACCCTGTCACTATCCCATACCCTGTCACTATTCTGTACCCTGTCACTATCCTATACCCTGTCACTATCCCCTACCCTGTCATTATCCCGTATTATGTCACTATCCCATACCAGTCACTATCCCCTAACCTGTCACTATCCTGGCGGCTCACATCGCTCTGATTGGCTGAGACGAGCAAATTGGAATCGAGCTTTGGTGAAATGGAATAAAATGACAATATGATTGGTCGACGCAAACGAATTGGGATGTATAGGAGGTACTGTGCTGATTCAGCCTATCTGATTGGTCAAGATGAATGAATGAAATTAGAATGAAATTGGAATGAATTGGAATAAAATTGAAATGGATTAGGAATGCTTGAGATAATGTAATTGTCAAAGCCCGTCTGATTTGTCAAAGCAAATGAATTGGAACGAATTTGGGCCTTATCGGTCACCTAAGTAACTGCAGTGTGGCTTTTGCAATGTATATTCATGTGCATTATAATAGTGGGGCTAATGAAATCATTTTTAATATTCCGGGTATGTTTAGTCCAATAAACTTCCTAATTCTAAAACAAATATTAAAACAATTGTAGCATATCATACAATAACATAATTGAACAAATCTCAAGTAAAAATAAAAAAGAATCGGTCGAAATTACACCACCCTACCCTATATAATCATTAGAGCCCTGCCCTAACACCAGAACCCCTGACCCAGGGGTCATGAACTTTACAATTTTGAAAGAGGCATTTTTCCTCATCATAACTATGTACTTAAGTCATCTGCTTAATAACCAGGAGCAGAGAAGATTTTTGAAGAATTAATGCATTAATTTAGAAGAATTGTATCATTTAGAAGAATTATATCATTTTCTCTATACAATCATTAGAGCCCCACCACAACACCAGAACCCCTGACCCAAGGGCCATGAACTTCACAATTTTGGAAGATGCACTCTTCCTCATCGTAACTATGAACTTATAGTTCATCTGCTTAATACTCAGGAGCAGAGGAGAAGATTTCAAGGAATAAATGCATTTTCACTATATAATCATTAGAGCGCTGCCCTTACACAAGAATACCTGACCAAGGGGCCATGAACTTCACAATTTTGGAAGAGGCATTCTTCTTCATCATAACTATGTACTTAGTTCATCTGCTTGATATCCAGGAACAGAGGAGAATTCTATTTAATCATAAGAGTCCCGCCCGAACAGCAGAACCCCTGACCCAGGGGCCATGAACTTCACAATTTTAAAAGAGGCGTTTTTTCTCATCATAACTATGTACTGAATAAGTCATCTGCTGAATGACCAGGAGCAGAGAAGATTTTTGAAGAATTATGGTATTTTCTCTATACAATCATTAGAGCCCCACCCTAACACCAGAACCCCTGACCCAGGGGCCGTGAACTTCACAATTTTGGAAGAAGCACTTTTCCTCATCATAACTATGTACTTAGTGCATTGGCTAAATACCCAGGAGCAGAGAAGAATTTTAAAGAATTAATGCATTTTCACTATTTAATCATTAGAACCCCTGACCCTGGGGCCATGAATTTCACAATTTTGGTAGAGAGCTCAATGCTTATTACCATCATACCAGCAGTTTGACTGCTTCATGCACAGGAGTAAAGAAGATTTTTAAAAGATTGCATTAATATTGATGGTTTTAGCCCCATCCATCAGGCCTTAGGGGGCAGGGGCCATGGATTTCACAATTTTTACTCCCCTTCACCCATAGATATTATATGCCAAATTTGGTTGAAATTGGTTAAATGGTTCCAGAGAATAAGCGAGAAATGTTCAAAAGTTTATGAGTGACTAACAATGTGTGTCGACCGACAAAAACAGATAGCAATAGGTCACCCAGATAAGTTTGACCATTGGAAGCCGATACTGTATCACTGTAAATATCCAAGAGTAGTGTCACAGTTCTGAACTTTTCAGGCTCTTCCTTTTATGCTACATAGTTTTATATTTATAGACATATGTTAACGAGATGCTTAAATATGACATTCATCTGTTGTGCTGTATCAAAAACTTAAAATTCAGTGGCCGACACTTTACCATTTGCAGTGGAATCACATATTTATTGGTACCAATTTTCATTTATGAGAGGTTCAGAAGGATGTTATTTTGTGGATTTGCTTCCAAATACTATGAATAAGAAAGTGTTTTTCGATTCGTTTTAGAGTTTAGTTGGTATGGGTTACCCACAATGTCCAAAAACTGAGCCCAACACAAACATGAATGATTTCACAGTATGTAAATATCATCAAAAATAAAAGCAGAATAATTTCAAACATTTAATGAAAAAGTACAGTCATATTGTAAAAACTTATCAAGATTATACACCGAAGATTTTAAGGCGATAGGAGTCTTCCCTTAATTTTGGACACTCATTTTTTTGGTGCCATTTAGTAGAATCTGACTCTTCAGAGCGTCCGGTAAATGCCCGAGGAGATCAACACCTGACCCTTTTCCAGGACACATCAACTTGACTCTCCACAGCTTTTTTGGCATCCACAGAAAGATGGGTCTGGCAAAGTACCTACAAAACAGAGAGAATTTAGTAATTAACAGAAAGTATTGAATTTTGAACAAGTTTTAAGTTTTATTATCAGATTCACTGCCTACCTGTCCTTGGCTCGAGGCTTGGTGCATACAAGGGCTGGCTTGGGAGGGTGGAACCACATCCGGTAAATACTGTCAAAACACATCTCTTTCCCTTGTCTGTTGACTCAACCTCAAGTCACCAATAGACTGCTGAGATAAGCCTCCAGGGCAGCAGGATGTAAGTAGTGGCTGTGGGGCTGTCATTCATGAGGAACTCTCCCTTGCTGAGGAGTCTCATAATTGGCTCGAACACGCTCTTTGGGGTTGGTGGCTTAATTGGTTTCCAAGGTTGCAGAAGGAAGAAAGCTGGATCTACAATATTTCATTCAGAGTTTTAAGGTACCTCCCTATGCCAATACTTATATTTTTTAAGACACTACATCACAAAATGGCGATTTAAATATTTTGTCAAACTGTTTGTATCAATCAATTTGGTTGAATATCATCACGGCTCAATGGTTAAAGTATCAGGCCTGTTAACCGCAGATCATGAGTTCGAATCCGCCTTGACCTTTTTGTTTACTGTAAACCAACTTTTATTTGCAACAACTTTATTTCGCGATTTACTTCCGATAAACTGGTTCGCGACAACTAATCTTCGCAACTAAGTCTTATTCAGACCTGTCTTGTTATAACAACCATACGACGACGACTGGTTCGCGGCGAGAAACATTCGCGACGACAAGGCCCTTGCGAACCTTGTGAAAATTTCTTGCACGCAAATAAAAGTTGGTTTACAGTATATTTACTGAAGTAAGTTTTTGAAAATCAATTTTTTATCCAAAACTGCATGTTGTTTCCCATATTTGACTTAAATACTTCTTATCCATTATTCTATCAATCATAATCAAGTAAATTTCTGCTGATTTGAAAATCTATTCAAGGTGTAGTGAGAGTTTCATTTATTTTCTAACCAAAGGTATGCTCAAAATGAACCAATATGAAACATGAGTGTTTCTTTTTACCTACAGACTGCCAATATAATGCCTCTAGGGTGGCTGGATGTAGGCAGTGGCTGCTGGGTTGGCCCTCATCAGGGTTCGACACTTAACTTTTTTATGCATTAGTCCAGCCAGATAATTTAACTAGTCCGCAGGCAATTTTATTTGCCCGTCAAAAATAAATTAAAATGCATTACCGTATTTGCCTTATATAATACACACTTTTAAAATATAATTTGTAAGAAAGGGGTGTGTAATATATACAATGTTTTTCTTACAGGTGTTGCACTGGTTCAGTTGTATCGTGCTATGTCATACATAAAATAGAGCTGCGTATTCACTATCTCTTTGTACATGGTGTAAACTTTTTATTAGTCCGACCGGACTGACTAGACAGAAATTTTGTTAGTCCGCATGAAAATCTATTAGTCTGTGACTAACAGACTAAGGTTAGTGTCGAACCCTGCTCCTGATGAGCTCCCCACCACCAAAGTGGGCTAGAACTGGCTCAAACATTATTTAGGATACTGCATTGAATTCCAGGCACTATAGACCATGTCTACAATTTTCTAAGACAAAAATAAAAGTAAATGAAAGTTGTTTAATACTAGTACATGTACCGGTACATGTACTAGAACAATTGCAAAATTAAATCATATTCAAACTTTCAATGAAGTTCCCCTTTCTTAATTGCATGAATTACATACATTGTTAAACACATGGTCTACACTTGTCACATACAACCTGAGATAGCCTCTATTGTCTCTATGGTGGTGACAGATGCTGGTGACTACCTCATCCTCCTACATCCACTTATTCATCTTCAGTTGAGCAAGGTACATGCATCAAGAACCATGCTCTCTTCCACAAGTTCTTGAACAATCAGTGCAGGACCCTGGTATTTGGTGTCCTGATTGATCCCCTTCTTCCATAAAAAACCTGGGCCCAGTTTTAATAGAAAAATAAAAAGCATTATATAATTTCATAAATTGAGGATACATATATGAACTTGAGGAGAAATGTTGAAATTAAAGTATTGAAAAGAGGTTTTTAAATCAGAATAGGACAAAAATTGTAATTTTCAATGCTTAGAACATCGAGCGTATGGAAAGAATTTAAATTTTGAAATGCACAATTTAGTAAATACTCAAGCTTAATCCAGCTTTGAAAAGAAAGATGTTGAACATGATATACATGTACATGTTAACATGCAATGTAGGAGTAAGACATGGAGAAAACCTTTCAAAATTTCTACTCTACCTTAATAACAAAGACCTTCAATTTTTTTTTTTATCAAAAAATAACATTTGCTGGACTACACTGATTCAGTAACAAAATGGACAAGAAATTATTCAGCTCAGGGAGTGCAGGACACTGACCCGGACTCAACAGGACCAGGTCCTCTCCCAAAGGCAGGTTTATGACATCAAAGACGGGAAGGTCGTCTGCCAAAGCCAACGTGGAGAAGACCAAACGGTAAGAGGGCGTTTCCAATGAACAGTGTTTAGATTTGCACGTTTACTGTAGTACAGTGTTTGAAATGTCTACTCTTTTCATTACAGTTCCTTTGTAGGCACAAGTACCGGACCTGCCAGCTACCCAGATGCCAACCGGTACATGGAGGCACTAGTGAGGAGATTGACGAAGGTCTATCTCACAGCCATCCATCACCCAGGACCCCCAGGACCCAAGGACCCAGCGCCTATGAGGAGTTTCTGTCCCTCAGGAAGAGGAGACTGTAAGTAGAACCCATTGTCTAACCAATTACTGCTCTCTAATGTTATCTACATGCAAGCAAACACTGACTCTTTCTTTTGCTTACAGAGTGATGACGATCAGCTGACGGAGCCCACGTCTGGCATGCAACCAGTGCACGACCTGGCTGACTACCTGCTTCAGCTCAGGAAGTGCAGGACCCTGACCCGGACTCAACAGGAACAGCTTGTCATCCTATGGGACAAGCTGGAACCCCACGACCAGAGGCCAGCTGTGTTCCAGGCCAGGACCAGGTCCTCTCCCAAAGGCAGGTTAATGGCATCAAAGACGGGAAGGTCGCCTGCCAAAGCTAACATTAGAAAAACCAAACAGTAACAGTTTTGATTTTATATGGCAGAAAAACTCAAGCCAATTATAGAACTAAAAAGCAATGCGACTGTTGATTTAAATCATAAATAATTTTTTTTGTTAGTCTGGTAACATTGAAACCTTTTTATTTTAGGTAAAATTCTTGAACCTTCACAATATGAAAATGTGCACCAATCACAAAATGGAGCCTGATCCTTAGAGCTAAAATAAGATCAGGGAAGTAGTGATGGAGGATCCCAGTGTATCCGCATTGACCGGCATACAGTTGCTGCCGCTCAACAGGTCACCCTGATACTCTGGTAAGTGTCATAATAAAACTGTATTCATAGCATGCTTGTATTTGTCTTTGTTAATCCATCAAGTGTTTGTGTCTTCAAATATACTTTATGCAATACAGGGACCAGATGTATATTAAGAAGACATTGTTGGCCAGTTCCACGGCCTCCTACAGAAGGGAAGTGGAGAAGAGGAAGAGGATGGGGGAGTACGTCTGCCAGTACTCCCCCCGCCGTGGACCAAACCGGTGCAGCAAGTGTAAAAAGCCGAAAGTTGCATCCAGCCACTAGCAGTACTTCAGCAACTGGTACTGCGAGGAAACCATAGGGGAGAGCCACGAGGACTGGGCCGAGAGGATGCGCCTAAGGGGATACACCAGCAGAAAGAGGGGACAGACCCCGCCAGCTGATCCGCCTTGAAACCAAAACAAAAAGAAAAAAAAACAAAAAACCACATATACAAACAGAAAAAAAACCCAAAAACACCCAAACTTGGGGGGGGGGGGGGGGGGGGGGAAATTTAAATGCATTTTGTTCTGTATTATTCAACTTTTTTTGTATTGTGTAATTAATTAGGTCCCAAACCCTTGTGATGGAAAAACAACAAAAAACTCTAAAACGTGTGTTTGTGTATGCAAAAATACAAACACAAAAAACAAAAGCCTAAAAAGTTGAAAAAATTTAACAATAAAAAAATAAAAAAGCCAGAAAAAATCCCATTTAAAAATAAAATGGGGTAAAACCAGAGATATGTTTAACTAAGTGAAAAAAAATGTAGCTCTTGTGTTTATAGCAGCTTTCTTGTTGTATGAATTAGCCATCATAAGACAAAGGCAAAGAAGCATAAGCAAATCTAATTAGACAACAAATTTTGCAAGACATTATAATAGTTTATATTTTGTATCAATATTCTTATATTTTAAATGATGATTCATATTAAATGTCACACATTTGTTTTATATGATTCAATATATAAGAATGTATTAATGTTTACATGAATTTCAAAGCACCTTGCAACAAAATTGAAACTGTATTGCTGGTGAGTTTGCAGCAGAAATATATCCCAGTCCAACAAATCAAGAAGTACAAGTATTAAAGAAGTATGAAGTATATAATGTGGACTGTGTACTTTGAGATCATAGTTTTCTATCATGCGTCAATATTTAAATACAAATTATATACCCACAAAAAATGTATCATTACTACAACAGACTTAAAAATTAATTAAATGAAAAGTAATTTGTAGATTGCAATCTCTTAATATAAGTTGCACAGGTAAAACAAAATATAATGCATCTCAAGACCTCATTATTTTTCACAACAATATCCAAAATTCTACTTGCATTATAGTTATGAAATCAAAAGAAAACTATCTGTGACTTTGAACTTTGACTGGAAATTACGGATATGTCCAACTATCACCATATGCATGTGTTTTTGGGCATTCCAGACAGGTACATAATTTCCAGCAACAAGGTAAAAACAGGCAAAAGAAACATTGTGTTATTTAAATTACATTGCAATGGATGACATTTTGCACAGGATGTTATTTCTGCGAGAATAATTTGGCACCAGTTTGCGCCTGCATTCTTTCTGCACACAGGTGTAATTACAAATTTGTAAAATACAGCATGCTGGGAGAAGACAAAGACAGAATCATGACCCAGATTAAGAAGTGGGTAACAGCAAATAATAATTTTAAAAGGGGTTCTGATGGACCGTCACATATTGGCATGGTACCAGTTATTCAGAGGCCTTGAAGGAATTCTAAATTTGAAGGGCAAGGCCACACGATTTTCTTTTAAAAATTTCTCTGTTTCCTGCATTTATTTAATTTGCGTTCCCTTGACTATATGATTTATCCATTACTATTAGCGTGATCGTTCACAATGGCAGAAGAACACTTTGATAACAAATCATCAAGTGGCTGTTGGAGATCTGGGCTGAGCACAAGCGTGGTAGCCATCGTCGAAGCCACCGACCATGAGATCACCACCGACACCAATTCAGCTAAGATCCCCCTGGTGGAGTACGTCCGGATGTTCCCAGCTGTCGTCCTCCAGATGCTGGAGAAGAAGGTCGTGGTCGAGAAGGAGAAGCAGAAGGCGGATGAGAAGAGGCAGAAGGCGGAGGCGGCGAAGGTAAGTATTCCATCGCAGACCGCTCCCCATCCATCCCCCAGCGCAGAGGAGGTCCTGGAAGATGAGGACCTGGTGGAGGCCGTCTCCAGCATCGAGACCATGGAGGCCATCTCAGGTGGTTTGTGACGAGTGAACACAGTGTTCCATAAAATTCATCCAATTCTCACAAGTGTTCATGATGGTGACACTTTGTTTTTGCTTAAATCTATATACAAACATTCATGTATATGTAACTTTTGTTCATATCAAAAGATCTTTGCACTTACGGTATATACGTTACAGTAACCATAAAATATATCTATATGTAGCTTTCATTTTAAATATACTTTGCTTTAAATCGTGTTAATATGAAAATAAGTGATTTTCAGTCGCATAAAATAAAAAATCAACTATAGAAATTATAATCTTTGGTAATGTTTTTACAACTTGTTTATTCTCTGTCTTTTAAGTAAAAAAACAAAGGAAATCCGAAATGAGCTTCGACAACATTGACAGGATGTGGTTCTACCATCCCAAGCCAACCCTAGTTTGTAGCCTACCTCCAGCCATGAACAGGTAGACCAATTCTGATGAAAAATTGATGACTTCATGTTACTAAATAATAACTGTTGTTTTAGGTACTTTGCCAGGCCCATCTTTCGGTGGATGCCAAAAAAAATGTGGGAGTCAAGCTGACATGTCCTGGAAAAAGACTGCAAGGGGCAGGAGTTGATCTCCTCGGGCATCTACCGGACGCTCCGAAGAGTCCCGAACCCCTCAGGATTCTTCTACATGGCAGTGGAGTATCTGGAGTGCTCGGTTTGTAAAAAGAAGCTCAGCAGTAGGAACCAGGACCTTCTAGACCAGCTAGATGTAGGGCATCATGAGTTAAGGGTGTGGCACTGTGTGGTTTCTGCTTTAATCTATATACTCAATGCAAAACATGTATCCATATCTATACCTCCTGCTCATATCATAAGATTATCATTAATCATTTCTTTGGTGTAGTTTGGAGTGTGCTCTATCAATATCTATCTGTATATACTAGCTTCCATTCATATTATACTTCACTTAATAATCTTATCATAATATAAATGTAAAATGATAATGATTTCTATAAAAAACAAGTAATTGAGTTTGAAATTCAAAGTATTGTTGTTATGTCTGTGATGCATGTATGTACGACTTGCTTATTTTGTCTTGCAACATTGTAGACGTGGTGTACAGTTCCTGGAAGCAGGTGCTGGACCCGTGTGACCTGAAGTGGATCTCCAAGGCCCTCTTCCGAGTGAACCGACAGGGAAAAGCAGAGATGTGCTTTGACAGCATCGACCGGATGTGGTTCCACCCTCCGAAGCCAGCCCTTGTATGCAGCCAGCCACCAGCCATGGATAGGTAAGGCAGTGATTCTGATGAAAAAAGACTTAACTCGTACAAATGTTATTACTTCCCGTTACTAAATGATCTGTGCGGTTTTTAGGTACTTTGCCAGGTCCATCTGTCTGTGGATGCCGAAGAAGCTCTGGAAAGTCAAGCTGACTTGTCCTGGTAACGACTGCAACGGGCAGGAGCTGATCTCCTCAGGCATCTACCGGACGCTCCGTAGAGTCCTGAGCCTCTTAGGATTTTACTACATGGCAACGGAATACCTGGAGTGCCCGGTCTGCAAGAAGAAGCTTAGCAGTTGGAGCCAGGACCTCCTGGAGCAGCTGGATGTGGGGCATAGACTGCAGTTTCCTTGCATCCTGACCAGACTGATGGCCTGCGACCTGGAAGTGGTTAAGATGCTGAGGCAGCGGGGACTCGGGAACAGTGTCGCCAGACTCCGGCAGAACCTCGCCGAACTGCACGGAGAGGAAAACCTGAAGAGGACGGCACAGTACCTGAGCGACTGCCAGACTTTCAGCGCCACCCAGAAGAGAGGACTAGTCACAAGGACCGTCTTCACCCCCCCGCCCCCGCCCCCCCAGGATCCCGTCCTGCCAGTGGCTTACCTCGGTCTACTGCCAAGACGTTCTGTCCAGACTGGTGGAAGTCAAGGCTGCAATAACCTCGGTGTACGGACGGATTCTGAAGGTGGACTCCACCAAGAAGGTAGCAAGGAAGCTTCAGGGGTCTGCCGCGGAGACAGCTGCGTGGGCCACCAACATGGGGAACGAGCATGGCCAGGTGCTGATGTCTGTTCTGACTGCCAGATAGGGAGATGGACTGGACTCCATGTTTGAGGGCATCCAGAGGCGGTACCAAGATGCCAACGTCATCCCACCCGAGGTGGTGTAAATAATCTGTCGTTTTTAGGTACTTTGCCAGGCCCATCTTTCTGTGGATGCCAAAAAAGCTGTGGCGAGTCAGGCTGACTTGTCCTGGGAAAGACCGTAACGGGCAGGAGTTGATCTCCTCGGGCATCTATCGGATGCTCCAAAGAGTTCCGAGCCACTCAGGATTCTTCTACATAGCAGCGGAGTATCTGGAGTGCTCGGTCTGCAAAAAGAAGCTCAGGAGTTGGAACCAAGACCTCCTATACCAACTGGACGTAGGGCATCGTCTCCAGTTTCCCTGCATCCTGACCAGACTGATGGCCTGCGACCTAGAAGTGGTGAAAATGCTCAGTCAGCAGGGACTGGGGAACAGTGTCGCGAGACACCGGCAGAACCTTGCAGAGCTGCACGGAGAGGAAAACCTCAAGAGGATGGCGTACTACCTGAGCGACTGCCTGACGTTCGGCACTGTCCAGAAGAGAGGATTCATCACCAGGACAGTCTTCAACTCCCCACCCACGCCCCCCAGGATTCTGTCCTGCCAGTGGCTGACCTCCATCTATTGTCAAGACGTGCTGTCTAGATTGGAGGAATTCAAGGCTGCCATTACCCGAGTCTACGAACGGATCCTGAAGGTGAACTCCACAAAGAAAGTAGCCAGGAAGTTTTAGTAATGGTATATTGTATGGACAATTATTGTATATATCTATGTGATTTATCTGGCCTTTCATTATTCACTCCAAAATCTGATGTCATTAATTAGCAAGGTAATTTAAATTCTGGAATTTCTTCCCAATTCTAATGTTAAAAAAAATACAATAAAAATGTACACAATACCAATTAACAAACCATACATGAAAATGTGTGATTAAACTTTGTGTAATATTTATTAATTACTGTAAAATATTTGATCAGCGCAATCCTGGATTTGTATTGTGGCCCCTCATCTCCTTCTTGGGTTTTGTATTGTGGCCCCTTACCTAGCATAAGGAATTAAATTAACTTTAGTAAATGACCAATAAAATTAGCCCATTGTTCTTGACTTTTGACCAGCAATAGGGATATCCCCCTAGTCCCCTTATGCTAACACCACCTAGCAGGAGTATCCCTAAATCAATCAAATTCGCAAAATTATAATTTCAAAAAATAACAAACTCAATTATCCAATCAATCTTCTAATTAATAAATAACAACTATCAGCCAATCCTATTTGTCAGTGTCCCCTTTCCATCCTCATATCATTGTTGAGCGTCACTTTCAAAATTCACGCAATAGACAAAGCCATGTCAATTTATTCTACTGTTTACAAGGTGTGCTTAACTTCATTTTGCATTGTTATTGTGATATTGTGACAAAAAATTTTTTGTGACTACCATTGTGAACATTATTAATTCGCCATCTCTATGAGACCTTTTAAAACTTCCTTCATGGTATATATTGTACGACGAAGATGAAGTTCGCCTTATGTCCGTGATAGAAGAAGCAGACTTTAACCGCCACAATGAATTTTGAGTTATTTCTTTGGACTGTTCAGTGATGTGCTGTGGTTGTTTGTTCTGTTTCCCGGAGGAATTTTGTTCAATCCCTGTGTGCCCTACACTGTCCTTGCAATGCTTTGATTAGACCTGCTTTGACTCGCACTCAATATTCCGAATATTCCTTGTGTAAACAAAATGGTGGACTCTGATAGCGAGGTTGAAATTACACGCAGTGAAGCCGCTATTAAAAAATTGGCAGCTATGAAAAACCCAAAAACAGTTGACAAATTATTGGAGTAAGGTTACGACAGTATGGAAGCCCTATCCCTCCTTTGCAGAAGACGACCTCAGCAAGGCCAATATTCTAATTGGCCAGATGAAGCTGATAGTTCACAGCCTAAAACAGACATTTCCTCAAGGCCAAGCGGCATCGGAAAATACAGCCAACCAGGACCCGCAAATGATTATGGACGGTGTGCAGAGCGTACAAACAATTGGTGATGACAATGTGTTCATTAGGAACATTCTGGGTCAATTGCACGGGGCACACATTAGAATCCCTTTCAGTTCCACAATGGTCTGTGGCTAATTTAGCTATCCTGCAAAAGTTGCTCCAGGAAAATTGTTTGGGTCAAGACCAAATAATAGACTACCTGTCCTATACCACAAGCATTTATCAGTTATTATCATCCTATGACATAAAATCTGTATACTTTTATGATGGGAATACAGGAAGCTGCAACATGGGCACAGGTTCAGATGGGGCACTGATGTACCCCACATTCAGATTGTTTCCTTAAAACAAAACAAAGATCATGGCCATGCAAACTGCATCTAACTGGTCCCATCAAGCTAACAAAGGGTGGGGGTGTGGGTGGCGTCAACATTTAAATTCTCCCACAGCCCAAGGTCAAACACTTCAACTCTAGGAGGGGTTGTATAGGTGATATAAATATGGAATTATCTTCAATACTTTTCAATAAAACAGTTTTAATTCTAGCAAGTTTTTGACTATATCAATATTTCATAAAAAATCTAAAGAATTCATAAATATAAGAATTTTTTTAAATGTTAACCCTTATCATGCTATATAACATTTGTATAGCATTATTACCGAGTCCTGTATAAAATAATAATAACAAATATTTTTAAGAAGGGTGCCTTTAAAATACTGTAATTTTTTTTATTTTTTAAGAAAGATTTATAATCCATGTATGATTATTATTGTTCAAATCAATACCTATTTATTTCCAATATCAAAATAATCCTAGAAACACACCTGTACAGGTTACAGGCGACAATAATTAATTCATATTTAGATTCTGCACAAACTCATTGAAAAATTCAGTTTCTCAATTTTTGTAAAATTTAATAATATTATATGTGGTAATATTTTATGGTCACTTTTAATACACATTTCCAGTGCATACAGGTATGCCTCAGGTAAGAGAGGTAATCCAGGTAAAACTTGTTAAGCAATATATATTTATTGAAAAATATTTATTTCAGTCAAATAAATAATCGCAATTAATAGAAAGTATATCGATAATAAATATTAGCTAATAAAAACATAAAACGTGACAAATAACTGGTGAAGTGTGCAATAGTGCGTTTTCCACGATGTCCCAGGCATTGTCATGTCATCTCCATTAACAACATCTCTCTCCGACTGATCAATCTTAATCTCCTGCAAAACTTCATTTAAATTCAGTAAAACAGTATCATTAAATCTCTAAAAATCTATTTTACTGCCTGAATTATTCAAATAGTTTTGAATATAAGCATTGTTTGCAAATACATTATCGATCTTGGTGTCGGCCGCCATTTTGAAACCAAGGTAAACAAGAGGCCTAAACAAGCTGCGTCTTTTTATTAATTTCTTTCAAGTAACCAATCAAAAAAGAGTTAACAAACATTGTTTGGGATTATAAAAAGGATATGACGAAATAGTAACACAAATGTTAGAGTGTTTATAGAAGCTTTTTATCTATAAATAGGTTTTGGAATTTCCAATATATAAAAACGACATGCCGTGACCAGCACTGGCACACAATATCTATGAGCGCGGCAAATGCCGCGATAAGCACAATAAGGGTTAATTGTTAATAATTTTTTTTTAAATGTTAGAACATTAAACAAAGCAAAAACAACTGCATTTATATCATCAGCTGTTAGGTTTGCTCAAACATATTGGGAAATAGGTTATCTGTACCAAAGAAATGACCATCACTCAAACATCAAGACCAAACAAGATATCTGTGAGCCAATGCTCACCAGTAATATCCCCGCTCTGATGTGAATATGCAAAATATGTCCACATTTAACAGGAAGTTGGCATCCAATTGGTACAAAAATATATCCCACAATGTGGCATGCCTAAACAAATAGTGTGTTAAATTTCAAGCATCTGCAATGAATAGTTGCTGAGAAAAATGCAACAGAAATTTTTGTTACGGACAGACAGACACACAAGGGTAAAACAGTATAACCCCTTCTCCTTCATAGTGTGGGTATAAAAAATTCAAAGAGACAGTCAGGGAACACTTCAACCTTAGTGGTTACTTATGGGAGGATCAGACAGTGGTAGTCATTGGATGGAGATAGAGAGGAAAGACAGGAAAGGTTCGAGATACATAGACTCAAATTGTTAATTCAAACATGATGGCATATACATGTATAAACAGAAATCAATAAATAAAAAAAATGAATGAACTCTAATAATATTATCCCCTTGTACTTAATAATTTTACCAATTCCATCTGTTTGTTTCCTATAAGCTTTATTATTTTTTTGATTTTGTAACTTGGACATCAATTAAGCTTAATTAGCTTAATTAATCATATCAGGCGTGAAGTTGACAGTTGATTGATTACTCCAGAGCGATTGGCACATGGCCAACACCATCCAAAACATTGAAATACAAAGCTATTCAAAATGCTGTTGCTGTTTCTTTAAACCATTTCTAGAGCCCTCTCTCATTTATCTCTATAAATATCTATATATTGTATTAATATTTATCATTAATGATCAGATATTATGTTGTCCAATCAAATTAGCTTGTTTTTTTTTAATTTTTGACCAGCAATAGGGAGATCCCTCTAGGACCTTAATGCCAATGCCACCTATTGGGGGTCTCACTTAACCAATCAAAATTGCTAATTTATAATTTCAAACAATAATGAGTAACAATCAATTTCCTAATTAATTAATAACAACTTCTGTCAGCCAATCATATTTGTCACTGCCCCATTTCATTGTTTAGGCATCACTTTCAAAATTCACGCTATAGACGAAGCTGCGTTGATATATCTTATTGCTTTCAAGGCGTGTTCCACTTAATTTGTGCATTATTATTGAGATATTGTGACAGAATTTTTTTTTTTGGTGTACTGTATACATGGTTTGTTTTTTATTGTCTATTGTAGTTGGGCAGTTTACCATGATTCCGATACGATTTTCTATTACCATGTATGCTTAAAAATCATGGTTATTTGCCCAAACTGGTCTTCTGTTTCTTTCAACCATTATGGCAACCAGGTAGATAAATTGATGGTATTAATAAGACAAGAACAAGAAATAGCAGGTTAATGCAGGGCTCTAAATAATTTAAAATATATGAGAATCTCTAATTACAGTAAAGAATATCAGTAAAGCATTTACAACTTATGGAACATTTATCATCAATTTTTTTTTTTAATAATCCATCATACTTTTTTTTTAAGGCACCAGCTCCATTGACGTTAACTACAAGGCATTTCTCCTTGAGGGGCTCTACACATGGAACCAGGACAGGGCTTCTCAGGCCGTTGAGGTGGAACACCCAGGCAACGAAGGAGGGAGTGACCATTCAGGGGATAGAGCAGGGGTGGCTGACCAAGAAAGAGCTGGCCCTTCACTTCAGACGAACTAGGACCCCCGTCGAGATCTGTCAGCAGATAAACGGGCTGCTCGAAGTATTCTCCGGAGAACAGGGCCAAAACGTGCTAGGGACGCCGCTCCTAGACGCAGACAAGGCCATGGATGTGTGGGAAAGCCAGCAGCGACACGTGGACTGTAAACAGGACCCACCCAGTGTGTCCTTGTACACCCAGATGGGCACCCTCTTGAAGGGCACCAAGACCCTACCCACGTACCGCTGTGCGAGAGGATCCACATCCCTGGAGTCATTCCACCTGCATCTGAACAGGTTCATTCACGGCGAGTTTACTGTTTATGGCTCAGACCTGAACAAATCTATCATGTTTTTTGTTTACGTGCACCGACTATCAACATTTATCTTATAGGTACCAGCGCCAACGATGTCAATTTCCAGGCGTTCCTCCTTGAGGGGCTCTACAGGTGGAACCAGGACAGGGCTTCTCAGGCCGTTGAGGTGGAACACCCAGGCAACGAAGGAGGGAGTGACCATTCAGGGGATAGAGCAGGGGTGGCTGACCAAGAAAGAGCTGGCCCTTCACTTCAGACGAACAACTAGGCGCCCCGTCGAGATCTGTCAGCAGATAAACGGGCTGCTCGAAGTATTCTCCGGGGAACAGGGCCGAAACATGCTAGGGACGCCGCTCCTAGACGCAGACAAGGCCATGGATGTGTGGGAAAGCCAGCAGCGACACGAGGACTGTAAACAGGACCCACCCAGTGTGTCCTTGTACACCCAGATGGGCACCCTCTTGAAGGGCACCAAGACCCTACCCACGTACCGCTGTGCGAGAGGATCCACATCCCTGGAGTCATTCCACCTGCATCTGAACAGGTTCATTCACGGCGAGTTTACTGTTTATGGCTCAGACCTGAACAAATCTATCATGTTTTTTGTTTACGTGCACCGACTATCAACATTTATCTTATAGGTACCAGCGCCAACGATGTCAATTTCCAGGCGTTCCTCCTTGAGGGGCTCTACAGGTGAAACCAGGACAGGGCTTCTCAGGCCGTTGAGGTGAAACACCCAGGCAACGAAGGAGGGAGTGACCATTCAGGGGATAGAGCAGGGGTGGCTGACCAAGAAAGAGCTGGCCCTTCACTTCAGACGAACAACTAGGAACCCCGTCGAGATCTGTCAGCAGATAAACGGGCTGCTCGAAGTATTCTCCGGGGAACAGGGCCGAAACATGCTAGGGACGCCGCTCCTAGACGCAGACAAGGCCATGGATGTGTGGGAAAGCCAGCAGCGACACGTGGACTGTAAACAGGACCCACCCAGTGTGTCCTTGTACACCCAGATGGGCACCCTCTTGAAGGGCACCAAGACCCTACCCACGTACCGCTGTGCGAGAGGATCCACATCCCTGGAGTCATTCCACCTGCATCTGAACAGGTTCATTCACGGCGAGTTTATTGTTTATGGCTCAGACCTGAACAAATCTATCATGTTTTTTGTTTACGTGCACCGACTATCAACATTTATCTTATAGGTACCAGCGCCAACGATGTCAATTTCCAGGCGTTCCTCCTTGAGGGGCTCTACAGGTGAAACCAGGACAGGGCTTCTCAGGCCGTGGAGGTGGAGACTACACTGTGCCACACGTACAGCGGACTTCTATGCCACGCTGTGAACCACCTGTTGCAGACTGTCCTGGGGAACCCTCTAGACCCGGCCTTCCAGCACCTCAGAGCCTACACAGAGCTGATCGGGGTGGAGTACTTGTACTCTTAGACAGCCATCCTGGAAGAACCAGCCCAAGGAAGAGGACCTGGACCACGACGAGGGATTCGAGGAAGAAGACGCAGAAGTCAGAAGATGATTTCACCGTCACATTTCACTTTGAGGTGACAGCTATTTGGCCAATAGAGAAGTTACATATATTCACAGATATGATTTTTAAGAAAACACCAATCTTTATATAAATATCAGCTATAGATGCATTTTAGATTCTTTCAAAAGTACCTTTATTAAAAAAAGATGAAATAGAATTAATGTTATTCAGTTTTTAATTTTTCAGATGAAAATGGGGAAATCTCAACACTTGAAGATCCATAAACGTTATTTAAAGACATCTTATTAAGCTCATGGGACACCAGTATTGTCTAGGGATCAAATTTGGAAGAATTGAAAATCAATTAGGATTACTGTGTACTCGTTAAGCGTCCTGGTGGATTCTTTCGGCAGTCGAAGAGCCTCCTTATCCTTGACTCTGATGAGGGCGCATATCAGCGATGTCACCAATAAACGGATACATGCTACTTGTAGTGTCCCAGGAGTTATCCACGGTGGTCTGACTAAGTTGCTGCATCTCTGTCAATCGTTGTTTCAAGGCAGAACTTGGAGTAATCTGGGAGAACTGGATGACGACGGAGAGAAGAGTTTCACCGCAACGGGACGGATGAGAAGAGCATCTTACAGCACCGTCTGCCAGTGGGTCTTGGAAGCCTGGAACACCGTCCCCGACACAGCCATCATTAATGGCTTTATCAAAGCTAACATTGTAGACGCCCCACGGCCCGATAAGGTTCTATAGGTCTTGGGTTTAGAATAAGCAAATACTTTGTTCTTTACGACTAATTTTCTGTTACTTGAAATAATGGTATACTGGTGTTGTCACTTTACCAGTTTAAAATAATTTGGGGGGGGGGGGGGGGGGGGATGAAGAGATGGGTTAAATGAAAAAAAAAAAAATGGACAAAAAAAAAAATGTCACCTAATAGCCATGTGAAATTCTCCAATAAAAAATAAAGGCTGAATGGAGAAAAATCTATACCATTCTTACAACCAAGCATTGAAAACTAACTATACACAAGTCCATCCTGAAATGTGATCTGTCTAAGGTTGTACACATTTCATGATGCCCCTAACCAGAGTCATCTACCGTCTGTGTAAACACAAACACCCTAAGAAGTTGGGCCTTTCCAGGGTAGTTCACTCTCTAACACCATCTATGACCAGGCACTATGATCTGTCTCAGGTTGTACACAGCACATGGTCATCCAATTATTTATATATCTAGGTTCTATACCCACTCTATGGTTAAAAAAAACAACAAATATTTGACAACATTTCTTCACATGGCTTATAAAAAATTATATATATCCATTAGAAATCTGCAAATCTCTCTATACTTATATCAAACTCTTATCAGAATATATATATTTTATATTAAAATGCAAATAAAAACAAAAATATTCTATTATAAAGAGATTTGCTGATAAATGATGGGTACATTTACAATTCATCAAAAAATTGTTAGCTCCCCTGGATATGTAATGTTAGTCTCCTTCCATTGTAATACCTGGCTGGGAGTTAGGAGAACAATAGAGAGAGACATCATACAGCTTTACAGCTCTATTGCCATCCATTTTCTACTGTCTCCAGAATTAAATCTCCTCCCAGGATTCCCCAAAAGGAACTCGGACACAGATATGAAAGGAGGTGTTGGTGTAAATGCAATATAACACATGTATTAAGTCATGACCACTAGGTAACTATACATGTTATACTGTACCTGTACAATTAATTGCTGTTTGAAATTTTGAAATTCAACTTCCATTTATATCATCAAACTTCTTGTAAAAAAATGAAGGTTTTGAAATAAATAAAACAGCATAAAATTGTTTTTCCGGACTGCTACTGCGGCATCACAAATGGAGGAATTTTAGTTTAAACTATTTCAAACAACTTATGTTATTATATTTTATGAATTTTACTTTAACCTTTTTGACCTCAATATTAATAGGAACTTTTGTCCAGTCATCATGGTCATGGACAACAATAATCTAAAATTTCATTTAAAATCCAACAGACTTTTGGAAACAACATCCAGAAATTAAAGAGCTTCAGATAGACAAACGATTGGACAGACAGACAAATGATGGACAGATGGACCAAAGTATCAGAATTAAAATCCAATACTTTCGGCAAGAAACAGGGACATAATCAGGGAAATATTGATAATGTAATTGTGCTTACCATTAACGATGCACTGGTAGTTGTAGTCCACCAAGCTGAGAATGGGATGAACCAACAGCAAAACACTGGAAATTCATGGTCAGCTGCCTCACAAATCTGTGGATGAAAAAATAAATTTTGTTGTAAATTCATATAATGCATCTTTACATCACCATGATCACGATTCTAAATACCAGTTAGTCAAGTCATCTGAATAATTATTATATATATATATATATATCTATCTCTCAGCTGGAGGGCCTGTTTACAGTCACCTTGTGCTAAGATAGAATGCAACAAAAGAATTGTGTTAGAGCAAGTTTTTTTTTAACCAAACAGTTAATAATTTACTTTAATTATATCAAATTGTGAGAATATGAAAATATAACAATTGGTTTAAATCATTAGCATATTGTCCAATGAAATATCGTGTTTCTTAAGTTGTTTGGCTATGGCTTCAAACTAAAAGGTGATGAGTTTTCTTCACATGATAACATGTCTGAATCAATTCAGTGCTGAATCATTTAATAAAACAATTATTGCTGTTTTTTCAATCAATATGATGATTTAGCTACCTAAGAAATACAATATTCACAGAGCCTTTGGTGAATATTGTACTTCTGGGTAGCTAAATCGTCGTATTGACCAGGACCAGTACAATCTCTTGATTTAGCTATATAGCTTGAAAAATAATATATACAGCTTTATCAAGCTATTCAGAATTATAGCTTGATGTAGCCATTTTGTCATACATTTTTCTTAAATGTGTAATTTTTTCAGACAGCATGTATAGACAAGAGGCCCCTGGGCCACACTGCTCACCTGAGCAACAACAGCCATGATCAAATCAGCTTTATGGAGTCATATACAAAATATCTGAACAAATAAGTGAAATAGATCTTGTATAAAAATATTTTCAAAATATTTTCCAGATATTCTTAATGTGCTAAACATTGGGCCACTTTTGTACCTGGATGATTTCATAGTCATAATACATATTGAGCATTGCAGTTATCAAGATCAACTATTCATATAAATATAAACAATTAAGAATCAACAAATGTTATCATTCTTGCATGCAAGTAATATCATTTATCTCATACGTGTGGTTTATACTACCCGTATGATAAACCTTTGCTTTATCAAACGGGTGATGCTTTATCAAATACTTCCGGTCCAAACTATATTTGACACAGCCCCTCGCTTCAACGCTTCAGTGACCTATTTTCGAAGACTTTCTAGTATTTTCCATATAGCTATATCTTCTACCAAAGTTTGATTTAAAAAGGATTTTGTCGAAGATTTAAATTACAAATATAAAGGAAAACACATAACTGTGAAGTTTATAAAACTGCAAATCACGTTAGCTATCAAGGAGTTCATTCTGACGACGCAATGAAAACAGAACACTTTGGTTGTGTTTCTATAAAAGAACTTGCCGAAATAATGTCTCCCAAGACTTTTATTTCACCAGCAGTAAGCATCTTTATTCAATATTTTCAACCTCAAATCATTAGGCTAGTGTTCGTTTTATAAAACATCAACAACTGTTCCTCGTTCGAGTCAATTCAAACTAACGAGCATTCGCAACTTTGTGTATGTCAACAAACTTGATTATTCAAGTCCTCTGATCAGTATTTCCATTTAATTAAGTGATTAAGCTCTAAGAAAAATTATTTAGAGATAAAAAATTATTTCAAGGTTTATTTCAGTGAAACTTTACATTAAATAGTTATATTTATCTCCGAAATGACGTACTAAATTGTATTGCACAAGGTCACAATAACCGCATAACACAACGTTGCATCATCGTTTAATCTTTGAAAAAATTCAATTGGGGTCATATGAGGGGCTGTCTCAAAAGCTTCATAATATAAATCAAATTGTATAAAATACAGAGAACATCTATATTGTGTGATTTTATATTTGCTTTATCCAACTCGTTGAAATGGTTATATTCGCTCGGCAAGCCTCGCGAATATATACACCATTTCAACTTGTTGGATAAAGCAAATATAAATCACACAATATAGATATCCTCTATATATAACATTTGAGATTAGGCCAAAGAAAAAAATATGTTTGTTTACTGTTACATGCTGAAAAAAAAGTAGGGTCGGTAGGTTGGAATTTTTTTTTTATTTTGTTGATTAATTTTAAACAACTTTGCAGTCGTCTGGAATTCAGGTATCTTTCCATTTACCCATTATTGTTCAAACACCTAGATAAAGGTTATTTTATGCAGTTCATGTGGACCCCACCTAATGTAATGGTTCTTTTATCATTTAAAAATATTATATTAACCGGACTGTAACAATAATTAACCTAGCCTGTAGTTAAATTCATCATGTCCAAGAATGATACGTGGCTTTTCACGTGTGTTAAATCATCAATATTTAGACACGCTAATTTCCACAATAATTAATGGTTAAATATTGATGTTTTATGCTTCAAAGAAGTTAACTTCGTTTATAAAATTTACTGTTACTAGCTGGAAAAAGTGTAAGATCCACCAATGTACTTCCGATGAGTTGACATGCTTTCATTTTTTTTTTTACCTTCATTTACTACCGATTTTGACTAAATCCAACAAGGCATTCTCGAGATAATTCGTTTTTAATAACTTCTTTGAATAAATAAATCAATTTTACCATGAAGTAATTTGATTTATTTTGCAAATTCTTCTTAAGGAATGTTTTAAAAACACTGTTACAACTTTACTGCACTGAGATAGTTTGAGAACAAGTGGTACGTGCATTCTAATGCTAGGAATGTAAACTATTGTAAGTTTTAAAAGAAATTATTTTATTTCAAAATAAGAGGCTTTCACTTATTCAAACTAAAGAACTTCAATATATAGCGATGTCACTTGGCAGGTGCACAGGTTACAGTGATTCATTTTGATGTGCGTCCTGCATGAAATATGCACAAATTTTGCTCAGGACGCATCCTTTCATTATATGTGCATCCCAAAGGACGCATTAAATTTAAAAATACACATATACATTTTCTTGCTAAGAAAGAAGTTCCAGAACATCGATTGTTCCTTACTTAACCTACTAAGTAGATGTCTGAAATGTTCCGAATGATAAAAAAACACAATACAAAAGCCGAAATCTCATTGGTCAACACTTAGTGATTAACCAATCAGAGCCAATGATACATGACATTTGGACAGGGAAATTGATGTCGATCATAATACCACCGAATAAAACCACTCTGATAAAATTCCTCACGAACTAGAGTTCATGAAAAGGTAGACAAGCAACAGTTAATCTGAAATTAATTACAACAAAGAGGTTCATGCTGAAAGGAACACTGATCCAGAACGTAAAATAAATGATTGTGGCGATAAACACAGAAAACTTGGAAGGGTTCCAGTGACGGCACTTAGTATGGTCATCAAGAATTTGATTTAAAATAGAGCTTGTTTGATGTTCATGTTCTTTGTGGAATAATATATGGATTCATTGTTTTCTGCTTGGGAGTCATAGTTATGATTAAGAGGGGTCCTCTGGACCAATAAAGACCATTTTCAAAATGAATCAGAGGTTATAGTACCCAAGCCACGTGCAGTGAGGCGAGACTAATCACGTCTTGCTAGCACTGTTGGGAAATTTCAAAGTGATTTGGGAAGTCAAAAATGATTTTATACAAGCTATCATGGGGATCTATTACGTGAAAAGGTGTAAACTTCAATTGACAGGCGTTATCTTTCTATTGCATACGCCATGTTTTTATCTTTCTCTTTCACTTTCCATAAACATGCATGTAAAAGTTAAACACACCATGCGAATTCTGGAATTTCAATGACCAAAAAAAACACTTTTGGGTCGTCGATTAAATATAGGGTCGGTCTGGTAACCATAAAAAAACATAATTTTTTGTTAGGCCTTATGAGAATAATCAACTTTATTTCGTATTTAAAAATTCAATGGCCCCTCCCTCTAATTGTGGCCTCATTCTACCCCCAGGGATCATAATTTGAACAAAGTTGAATCTAACACTACCTAAGGATGCTTCCACACAAGTAACAGTTTGTTCAGCCAATTGGTTTTTGAGAAGATTTCATAGATTTTTCTCAATGTATTGTTATGTAAAAATGTGAACCCCCCCCCTCCAATTGTGGTCCCACCCTACCCTAGAGGATCATAATTTGAACAAATTTGAATCTACACGACCTGAGGATGCTTCCACCAAGCTACATCTCTTCTGGCAAATTGGTTTTTGAGAAGAAGATTTTTCTCTATAAATTCCTATGTAAAAATTTGATCCACCCATTGAGGCCAAACCCTACACCTGGGGATCATGATTTTAATAAATGTGAAGGTTCACTACCTGAGGATGCTTCCACACAAGTGACAGCTTTTCTGGCCAAATGGTTTTTGAGAAGAAGATTTTTAAAGTTTTTTCTCTCTATATATATTTGTATGTCAAAATCCAACCCCATTGTGTCGCCATCCTACCCCCAGGGATCATAATTTGAACAAATTTGAATCTACATTATCTGAGGATGCTCCCAAACAAGTTACATTTTGTTTAGCCAATTGATTTTTGAGAAGATTTTATAGATTTTTCTCAATGTATTGTTATGTAAAAAATGTGACCCCTCCCCCAACTGTGGCCCCACCCTACCCTAGAGGATCATAATTTGAACAAATTTGAATCTACACTACCTGGGGATGCTTCCACCAAGCTACATCTCTTCTGGCAATTTGGTTTTTGAGAAGATTTTTCTCTATATATTCCTATGTAAAAATTTGACCCACCCATTGAGGCCAAACCCTACCCCTGGGAATCATGATTTGAACAAATTTGAATCTACACTACCTGAGGATGCTTCCACACAAGTGACAGCTTTTCTGGCCGATTGGTTTTTGAGAAGATGGTTTAAACATTTTTCTCATATATTCTTATGTAAAAATTCAATCCCCCATTGTGGCCCCATCCTACCCCCAGGGTTAACGAATTCGAATCTACACTACCTGAGGATGCTTCCACCAAGCTACATCTCTTCTGGCAAATTGGTTTTTGAGAGGATTTTTAAAGATTTTTCTCTATATATTCCCATGTAAAAATTTGACCCCCATAATACGTGGCTTCACCCTAACCCCTGTAACCATGAAAGGGGACATGGCCCTTTATTTGAACAAACTTGAAAGCCTTTCCTCTAAGGATACTTTGTACCAAGTTTGGTTGAAATTGGCCCAGTGATTTTTGAGAAGATGAAATCGTGAAAAGTTTACGATGACAATAATGACAGACAACAGCCAAATTTTGATAAGAAAGAGCCGAAGGCTCAGGTGAGCTAAAAATCGACCTTAAGTGCAGTGATAACTGTTCTGTAAACAATGCATGTAAAGAATACTCATCAAATCGTGTCTCCTTTGCACTCAAAGTTCTGAAAGTTTTTGGGCAATTGATTTATGTCTAAAAATACTTCTTGAATGAAATATAAAGGAGGTCAGTTATGGTAAACAAGATAATAGATTGGTAATAATTCAGCACGATGTACTGATATATTTATTTAAAAAAACTATAAATCGATGTACTGGACATGTGACCTCAAAAACAGCAATAATTGTATTATAGTTCACAGCTAAAATAAACAGATATGGAATGTTTCTCCCAAATTCAAGGGACGTGCATTCTAGAACTTTATTAATAAGTTTAATTACTAATGTAGGTTATTAAGCCCTATGCAGCTAAATAAAGAAAATTCACCTATAATATAGATATAAACAGATACAAAGAAAATTCACTGAACTTTTGATGGATTTTTGTGTAATTATATAGCATGTTTAACTCACCAAATGATGATTTCAGTAAAGTTCTTTTAGCAGTGCCTACAGAGCCACTTGGTATCCTCTTCGGTCAGCGAATACTCCCTCGACTGACACTCCGTGGCTGTCCCCGTGCAACTAAAGGGAAAAGCGCGCGGTTTATATCACGTGTTAATGTGAAACTTCCGGTATAACAATCATAGACCCCCCCCCCCTTTAAAAATTTCCAATACGTTGTATATATTCTTTTGAGGATGCTTGCATTTTTTCTTATTTCTTTATGGTAGAAACCAGGAACGTTTATATGCATGATACAAGTATAAATATGAATAATTCAATTAATTAATACTTATTAATTTAAAAAGATAACCAATACAGAGTATATAGTCAGATTTGTGAATATATGTGAATACATAAATAAACAATATATGAATCAAACTTAATTTTGACTTTAACACAACGTATTGTTTGAACTTCAAAAACAGAAAAGTTTAACATTTACAGATTTTACAAAATAAAATCCCTTATTCAAATAGTGTTAGAAAATCAAGGCGGGTCGGAAGGGTGTGTTAAACATGTCAAGCCAGGGAGTGTCAAATTCTAATCAGAGTATACTACCCCCGTACCTCGGGAGATGTCGGGGGCACAGTCACGCAAGGATTTCGGGGAGGGGGTGGTATAAGTGAAGTCACCTAGTCCAGGTAAATCCCAGCTAATCTCAGGCCTAGGAGTAATTTGAGAGAAATAAACGGAACCTGAATTGTCGGGGTATTTCTGTGCTCAAGTTATTTTATGAACAAAGGAAAACTTATCACAGCTTGTAGACTAGCAATCGTAATTAATTTGCAAATTCTATGTTAAACATTAAATGCGCTCTATCTAATTAAATAAAAGGAAATGCTTTGCACTTGTTATTTTATAAATATCGTGAAACAGGGTTTAATGCTCAAGAATCAAACACCGACCGAGCGATAAAGTTAACAATTTTAAAAAACTGAATATTTTCCAATCCCAACCTCCTTTATTATAATTAAAGTTTTTATGATAGCACAATTTTCTATTGACCTGAAGAGAGAAAATAAAATATAATACAGAGATAAAGACAAATGTCATTTCATACGGAGACGCAAAATTAATGATTTAAGCTCTCGTAGCTTTGGGTGCCCTCTTCCTATGTCTTCTGAATTATGTTTCATCCATGAAACCATGCATGGTCGTTACAATAACTGACTAAAAAGGTCGTTTCCAGACGAGAGAGAGAGAGAGAGAGAGAGAGAGAGTATGCATGGGTGTTGCATTTACACAGTATGATTTCTCAGACATGTAGTTCATTAATATTTCCCTCCAATTTTTTTGTTGTTTACAATATAACTTCAGAAGATGGCTATAACTTACTGCCCATTAGATTTCACAAATATAAAATTTTAGTACAATGGTATTATCCATAGATTTTATTCTGTTCATATTTCATATTCATTTGGGGGGTTTTTTTCTTGCGAGTTTGATAGAGTTGTATAGGATGCACTAGTCCTTATGTAGATTTAACACTTCCAACTCAAAAATTTATCAAATTCATCTCAATATTAATCAGTTGCAAAAATTCGGGGAAAGTCCACGTTTTAATTGTACTGTATTTAGATCAATCTTTCTGACATTGTTAATGATTGGTCAGAACCATCTGACTTGCCAGACAGAATAGAGCATGTCTCTATTCCATCTGACTTCATATCTGTCTTATGATTTTCCTATTTACACGGTCTGATTTGTAAGATGTGGCGAGTCAGATCTGAAAAATCACATCTTGTAAATAGGGCTTAACTTTACAATAAAAATATGCAAAATAACTATGTGCAAAAGACATAATGGTTTTTTGATCGCTAAAATTAAAAATATATCCTGAGGACATCACTCCCGATTCCTGATTATGATGTTTTATGACGATTAAATCAGATTGAAAATCGACAAGTGTATCAATTTGTATCAATGTTATTATAATTGTAAACGTCGTAACCGTTCCTATTTTAAATCACCTATCACGGGATATTGAGGGTTTTTTTTTTCGATTTAGCATTTGCGGACCCAGAAAATTTATCAAAGGTAACACAGCCCAATTTCAACGTAACACAGCATCATCTCTGAACAGAGGTTTTAAAAAGAAAATTAAGACTGCCTGGGGTATAGGCGGCCAAGGCGGAGACAACGTTTACTATCAAAAAGCGTTAAAAATTATTTTAAAAATCTGGGAAAATTCTGAGTGGACGCAAACATTCAGGTTATTCCGGACCGTCACTTGATAGGTACAAATAGTAACATGCATTTATGGAAGCATTTTTCAGCGATCTTCGGTCGAAATTACAAAAGAAGAGTAAACATCAGCCTGGGGAGAACTCCTGTGTCTTGTGGACAGGTAATGTGTCCTACAGCGGATACGGACTCCAGTCTGTCAATTGGCCCGTGGAGGGGAGGAAACTCGAGAAGGCCCACCGAGTGGCGCTGATGTTCGAAAGGGGTCTGACAAGGTCTCAGTTCCAGGATATTGAGGGGGAAGTCAGCCACCTGTGTAACAACAAGCTGTGTGTGAACACTGCACACCTGGTGATCGAACTGCACTGTATAAACCAGGAGAGGATCCATTGCTTCCACCAGGGGCACTGCTCCGAGGCCCACTCTCCGCTCTGTCTTATCTAAACCAAGTTACATGTTATTTGTCCATTTCTGTACATTTTACCTGCAAGGGAATAACTTTGATGAAAATATATTTAATGTATATGTCTACCTATATATTACCTTTTTGTATACTTATATCTGCATATGCATGTATACTGAACATATAACCTTTTTCTTCTTTCTTTAAAGGGGCATGGTCACGACTTTGGTCAAATTCTATTTTTCTGTTTTTATTATTTACAATGCTTTAGGAATGCATTTCTGATGATCAAATGTTTGAGAGTCAGTCGTAGAGATATAAGAAAGATTCAGGGCTCACAATTATTTGTCATATAAACAAGGCTCGTGCCCTGTTTTTGTTTACAAAGGTTCAATATATCAGTAAAAAAATCTTTTTAAGCTGATTTATCTATCTTTTTATTAAATATAAGCATAAATAAACAGTTCCTAACGTTTTCACATTCATTTTAGGTCTAAAATTGGAATTTCCACATCAACATTCAAAATGTAAACAACAGTTTTGTTTACATAGCAAAGAATTGTAAGATCTGTAGCTCGCTTATAACTTAACGAATGATACACAAATTTTTGTTGTTTATTAAAAATGCCTTACTGAAGCAATGTGAACATTAAAATCGGAAAAATAATTTTTGACCTAAATCGTGACCATGCCCCTTTAAATTATATCTGCTTGTTGTGAAATCTTTGTTAATCAATATGCTGCACCTGCAACAGGTACTTATATAGGATCAGTCTCGAATACAGCTAAATCCGAGTGGGGGGGGGGGGGGGGTTACAGATGGGTCAGATATTTAACAAGGAAGTATTTGCGAGGTTGAAGACTCGAAGCTCGAAAATAAATCTTGATTTTCTGTAAATGAATTAAGACCCACCAAGTAAACGAAGTACACGAATAAAAAAAAAAATTTCAGATATGGAATGTAAAATGTGGATATTTTGTTTTATATTTAGATTCGATTTTCTAATGATGTGCTTGATTAATGACCGTCTTAATTTGTAAATCGTAGTAAAAAAGATCGCTATTTTTAGCTTTACACATGTACACGTAATTTTATGTAAGTTAACCATAGTGCTTCGGGATACAAGTTAGTACAGGGACAGCTAACACTGAAAAAAAAAATCCGCCGCTACTGCTGACACATCCATATATAGCTAAAATTTGTGACAAGTACAAGTGATCATCCACGCGTGCCTTACAATGAGCTTGTATATTTGTGCATAAAATAGGCCAATTTAATCTCATGTTTCAGTAGATTTTGTTTACGTAAAAAGCACGAGCCTTTTGACAGGTGTGATTCATGGATGCTATTTATTCCGACAGCTGTTTTAAAAAACTGTTCGTATGTGACCAAAACTTTGTCGTTTTATCTGAATTAACTGAACAATGAGCCGTTTGGGGGGTGTTTACAGGGACGAGAATATCGTCTGTTCGACTATTTGTGAAATCTACATCCCGTCGTCTATACCGGGATCGGGTACTTCCGCTGTGAAATGTGAGTTGCATTCGTTCGGACGCTGTGACGTTTATCTGATTCAAACCATGACTTTGTCCCAGACTAAAACTGGGTCAATTCTGGACATACCAGGCCAGCAAAAGGTAGGGCGCACGTGAAGATGACGTCAATTAATTGTGTACATAAAAGTTTATAATTAATTAAAACTAAAAAGCATGCAGTAAACACTGATTTTCAATGGACTTGTAAAGTATGTCCTATTTCAGGATCGGGGACAGAATTACAATATTGACTTTAAGAGTACACTTTAGGATTTAATTTCACCTTCATTTTGTGTATGATATGTACATATGATATGTGCATACATCTTTATTGTGGAACAATACTTCCCTATTTTACGCCTGGTTTCATAAATACTTTTCATACTGCTAATCCAATTTCGTAGAAACAAAGACTCTCTCAACAAAAGGAATTTTTAGAAAGTGAATTATATGTATGCCTCAAATATTAATGTACAAAAGACATGTATATGAAAGTATATTACTGTAAGTATGAAGAAAGTCAAATATGTATCTACTTTCCTACTAAACCCTAAAACATTAATAGCAGTTAACGTTATTTACTTTCTCTAAATATTGATACTTATGAAGCAATTTATTTCACCCTATTGTACAGTCATACCATTAATCCGAGCACCTCGATCACCCCTCCAATAAAAAGTTAAACATTTCAACAAATGCATTGAAATTATATCATACAATACATGAAAGCTAAACGTCCGATGCGCGTATAATAAATCGGGTGTTAATCTGTCATTAAGGTAACGATATAAACAACATTATGGTAGGGAATCCATCCATAATAAATAGATATTTAACTTTAAAACGAGAGAGAGAGAGAGAGAGAGAGAGAGAGAGAGAGAGAGAGAGAGAGAGAGAGATGATACAGACAGACATCATAAAACAAGAATGCATGATATTTTACCATATGTGCATCACTGACTGTTGTGATGCAGTTTGATATAATCACACCATATTTCTATAATGTACAAGAAATTTAGATGCCAGTGTAATGCGATTAATTTTGTTTCGTTAAGGTGAAGATGGACTTGGACCTGAACAACATTTTGGTGGACAGTCTCCACTGCACGACCAAGGACCAGTACTGGTATGAGTTCTCGCGGCGCTATGGCGCCGTGGAGCGCTTTGTGACGGTACACTTCTGTAAGGAGGACGATCAGTGTGACCGGTTCCTGGAGCTCCTACAGGTCACGTTCAGTACCCTGGAGGAGTGTAGGCGACGTAATATCCAACCCGAACACTGTACGTGTCCGGTATACAGTATAACAAACTCGTATCAGACTACCAAAAAATCAATTAAGGTGGCTCACTATGCCTTAAAAAGTCAAATGGGTGAAAAAGGGCAATTTTGAAAAAAAAAATTGAATAATATAAAATGAGATTCAATAAATATGAACAAAAGCCTCAGGCGGATATGACCTCGGGATCTGCGATTCACAATCCCGATACTTTAACCACTGAGCTATGATGGTAGTCGACAAATCGAACGATACAAACAATGTACACAAAACATTTAAATCGCCATCTTGTGACGTTGTGTCATTAAAAGTATAAACCTTGGTGCAGTGAGCTACCTTAAGGAACAAGCCTACATATGTATACACAGTATACACGATTACAATGTGAATGCTTTAAATGAATTCACGCTTATAGCGAAGTTTCTAAAAGCAAATCAAAATAATTCGTCCCTGCATGACAGTTCGTTTTCGTGTTTAAAATTTTGGATAAACTCGGTGGGTGTGAATACAAAATCTAAAATATGACAAACACTCTCAGTAAAAATAAAATATATGACATCGCTACAAGCGTATTTTCGGTAAAGCAAATCAAATAATAAATAAAGTTCATATTACGATGAAAATCACTTTAAGAGCCAACATTCGTAACATGCACGTCTGTTGTAGGCGTATTCTACTGTAAATCTTAATGGTATGTATATGACGAAAATCCAAATACGTGGATCAGTATATTGCCATAATACAATTATCTACTAGCATACAGTGATGATTTTTATTCCCTTACAATTGAAAGTATAGAGAACTTTCATTCATTAATTCATATGACATTTATTATTATTGGTTTATCAATATTTTGATTGTTAGGTGAATACCAAAAGATTGTACTAGTATTCATTTGATATCCTATAATTTCTTCTCGTGTTTTTAAGTGAAGGTTGTATAGATATGGCCCTCGGTCATTTTATATACCGATATCTACTATAATTTCAAACAATTCATATCTAAAACTTTGGAATTATAGAAGAAAGTATGTGACTTTTTGAATATAATAAGTAGTAGTTGAGCCTTATCAGCACACTTGCACAAGTATGTTTTTGGTTTGGTTTGAACTTATTTATTGTAATATGATAACAATGGGATTGGGCACAAGTTCTAAAACTTATTTAGCCCTCTCCCTATTCACTTTCAAGTATGTAATATAGAGTCATTTCATAAATTTAGAATTTACTTTATGGATATACTGGTAAACGAAAATTTATTGGAAATAGTGCATTCACGCCCATCAGGTAAATTTTAAAATTTACAATACAACACATTGCCCAACAAATCGTTGACTTCAGAATTGTAGCATTGATATAAAGCTTTCTCTTACAGCGTATCGCCTGATAGCGTTTGAAATCATTGGAAGAATCAGTATAGCTAGTTCCACAGCGTCCGAGGTTGTAGGGAGGGAGAAGACCGGGGGATACACGTACGAGATGCCGTGGGACTGCGTGTTGGACATACATCTGGGGAGGGAGGAGAGACCTCTGGATGAGGAACATGCCGTATTCACTCATATTGTTCCCAAGAATTCACTTTCAAAACAAAAGGCAGTTGATTTAGATGGTATGACTTTATTAAACCAAATCATCACAATTCAGATTTCTCTTCACAACACTTGACAGTTTGGGCTGAAAGTGTTTTGTAACAATACATATAAAACCCAGATAGTTCTGATATGTTTTTTTCCAGATGAACAAATTCAAAGAAGATTGGACAGTCTTCTAGACAAATTAAAGTCATGTGACACGCTGGAGAGGTATCTTCAGTGTCAGAAATGTTCTGAGCCGTTCGCGCGGGATTCCAGGCACCCCAGACTACTGCCATGTCTTCATACTCTCTGCTCCAAGTGCTTGGATGAAGCGAATACCGTTGATACAGTTCAATGCCCAGTCTGTGATACTAGATTTAACATTAATAACGTAGAAAAAGACTGTCCCGAAGATTTAACCAGATTTGATCTCCTGGAATTCCGTAATCTCAATGACGAAAACTACACGTTGAATTGTAACGTGTGTCCAGAAAAGGTTGCAACGCACAGATGCATAAGGTGTGCAGAATGGCTTTGTCACGAATGTCAAGAAGCGCACCAAAGAGTCACAGCAACAAAGAAACACACTCTTTTGCCCATTGATGATATCAAGCGTGGAAGAAATTTGGACGTATTCAAGAGAACTGTTATATGCAAACGCCATTCAGAAAATTGTTTGAAATTTTATTATACAGCGGAACCTTGTATGGAACCAGTTTGTGCAACGTGCTTTGTGGAGAAATGTGAAGATACAGACAGACACAAGGCTGTTGAGATAGAGAACATTGCAAAAGGAAAACGTCAGCAGGTCTATAGACTAAAAAACGCAATCCACGAAAAGCTGAATAAGGTCGCCGAAACTATCGAACAAATTGAGACCGAGAAAAAAAATATCGAGGATAACGCACATCGAGTGGCCGAAAACATCGATTCGACATTCGATAGCTTAATGAAGGTACTTGAAAAAAATAAGAACGATTTAAAGACAGAGTTACAGAAGATGGCAAACACGAAACGAGAGATGTTGGAAGAACAAACAAAGGGACTTGTTGCTCTGAAGAAACAAATGGAGGACGCTGAAGAAGTAACGGATTGTGTCTTGGTTTCGCCTAACTCAGTTGCCTTCATGCAGGTATACTATAATCTAGATACTAGTTCTTATGTTTTATTGTGTAATACATTAACTGTAGAAGCAAACATGATATAAAGTACTTTTTGTGAAATCTTTTATATTTCATGATAATGTCTGTCATCCGCGCTGGCACAAGTGTTTAATTTTTAAGTCCTCATTCTTAACACACTTGAACGGATTGTAAAAACACTTAGCCAACAAAGATATACGATATATACAATAGATTTACACTTTTTGTACTATAGAAAATTGCTATGATGCATGGGGTTAAACACAGTTTGAATACGTAATTGCAGACTGAGAGGACCATCATGAAGAGACTCGACAAACTTGCTTCTGGTGTGTACGAGGCCAGCCCGCGTGAGCTGCCAACCTTCGGTTTCTACAATGACGCCTTGGCGCCGAAGTTGGAGCAGGTTGTGGCACACAACGCCCAGATCTGGTCCTCTTCCATCTCTCCAGGTAAATCCGTGACCATAGTGGACGAGACTTATTGGGAGGATGACTCGGTCAGGTTCACAGTGATCCCACAAGACTACCAAGGGATTCCGATTAAAATTGACTCTGCTGTGATGAGAGCGACCATTAAAGACCCAAAAGGTAGAAGAATAGCTGCAGATCTACAGGTAGCTCACTGATCTGAAAATAATTGGATGAACGATCAATTTTTTTTCTGACCAGTGACCTACAAATCTGCAGCAGTAGAACTGAAATAACCTTTGGCCACTTTCGACATTCAATACGATATTTTAAAGTTTTGTTTGACTTGGAATTCAGAATTATTTTTTCTCATTTCATACTCAATGCAGTTGCTCTATAGCCTTTGATTGTATTAAATTTTCCTTTAGGAAATACCATCAACTGTGTTCTCACGCCAAGACAGGACGACTATTCTCTGATTGACGTCACAGCTGACGTCAGAGGATTAGGACGCCACCTACTCAGTGTCTACATGGGTGACATCCTTGTTGCATCTGCCGAGTTTGACAGAACGCGAGGTATCTGATTCAGCATTAACTTTTATGAAGTACTCAAGAGTTTGGAGACAATCCCTTTTCAAGTACTAGTAACTATCCATTCTACGTCATGCATCAATTTAACACTCTGTGACATTATATAAATACATTATTTTGTAAATGTTATTTTTATCCTGTTGAATAAACCGTTGTTCGATGTCTTGGTTTCAGTGTACCTCCGTTCTACCTTACCGCTTGGCCAGGCACAGAAGGTAATTTCCCTTGATTTGGACGAGACAGATGCTTGAAAGCCAAGATGTTGAAGATTGTGATATTATTCAATATACCACTTACGTATTGTGACATTCTCTACAGCAAAACTACTGTTTAGAATAGCATTAAGGAGACAATTTTAATTGTGACATTATAATTTGGTATCCAATTTACCTGCAAGAATGAATAATTGATTGTCCAATAAATGAGTTTAAAAATTGTACCCAAATATTTCATTCCAAGATTGTTATCATGATATATTTTTGGTTCTTCCTTAATTTTTGCTTATGAAACAATCATTTGTCTCGTTATACATTGATACTACCGGTAGTTATGGGGATTTCTCTTTATAATATACTAGTTTCTCATAAAAAGCCGGATACTAGTGTTTAATAATTGGAAACTTTTACAACAAAATCAAGGTACAGTATATATCTTCAGCCTTTGCAATACAAAAGAAAAATAAATCACAATTAAATCACTCTCGTTTTAATGTTATTTTGTCAAAAATTAACAAGATATGATGTGACGAGGTAAATGAAACGTTGATAAATCCACAGATCTGCGTTGTTCCAGAATAAGTTAAGACTTAAGAGTGAAAAAAAAACCCTATAAACTGGCTAGCAATCAGCCATTGTACAAATACAGGTGTCTCCTGGGAAACCAGGTAGAGTAAAAATCCACACATATCACAATTTCTACCAATTTCCCATAATGAAAGTTCTGAATATCCTTTAAAATTTTAAATACTGAGAAAAAAAAATATTAATATCTTGCAAATCCACGCACAAAAGAAAACATATTTAGGTTGTGATAAAAGAGTCTTGGTTTACTGAAAAATGTAAACATGGTCAAGTTCACAAAAATGTAAACACACATGTATGTATCCACAAAACAAGAATATCCTTTTTTCCTAAAGCAGATAAAAATATAATCCTGCAATAAACTGGCTTTTCTCATCTGTCAATGTTCAATTTGAAATAGATCCTAGAGTTATGTTGTCATTATTGTTGCTGTGCAAGCTTGCGTTTGAGAGACTCAGGCATCTCAGGCGGTGGGGGGCGGGGCAGGCGGAAGTAGACCTTGACGGAGTCGTAGATGAACCACTGCAGGGCAGTCAGTGTACCGATCATGATGATCCTGGGGCCAAGTCCCTTCCACATTCCTGTTATATAATATTGAATTAGTTTGGAAAGAATATTTTACTCATATTAAAATGTTATTCAAATCAATTGTTTTACTTTAAAAGTTGCTTTTTCAATTTTGTACCAATTCCATGTCTATATTACACATGCTTGAAATAATTAAATAGCAGTATGATAGTATGTTTAATATGAATGAATAATACCCATTCTTACCCTTTAATCCTAGTTCCTTAGCTGCACTGACGAAGTTGCTTCCTGGAGCGTTGTTCAGTTTGGATACGATGGTGTCGGCTGGATGAGACACAACAGCACAGAAAACTCCAGCTGTAAACAAACAGATCCAGTTAGTGTATCTCCTCTTGCAAGAATGCGCTCCATAAGCTTGACTAGTTTAAAAGATGTGCAAGCTAAGATACATGTAATTTATCTACTAGAAGTTGAAAATTATAGATTCTTTCAAATCAGGGGTGTTTCTTTTTCCATCATATTTATTTGGTGTATGGAAAAGCAAAAAAAAAGAATAGAAAAACAAAAAACAAACACAGTTGTTCAATGATATCATTTCTGGATTAGATAAGCAATTTCTTGACAACCTTTACTTTGAAATGTTTCCTCTCTAAGTTACAAATACGCATAATATATATTCCACCACTCTCCTCCACTTACCAATATAACCAGCAGTGAATGTGACCATCAATTGTTCTGACTTGTTGCACTCTGAGCGTGGTTTTGGCACAACATATTTATACAGGGCCTCCAGTGTTCTCTCAAAGCAGGAGAACTTCATCATGGTGTAGGGGATCTGTCGCGCCCACAATGGAACCAGTCCTTTGTAGAAACTACAATCAAAGTCCAAACTTGTCTTAGTTACACTTCTCTTGGTTAACAAGCTGACCTAATACTCTTTTAATAATATTACTATCAATAAAGAGAAGAAAGTCTGATGCCAATACAGCATCAATTCAACTAAATATCCAATACATTGAATTCAATATAAATAGAAGTCGTGATGAAATATGCCTATTTCATTATAATGCATTGTTCTTATCACAAATCTTGAACAGGAAAACAGAACAAGCAACAAATTTGTTGCAGGAAAATCTTTCTATCACACATTTTTGCACCATTCAATTAAATTGGTCTTAGGAAATACATGAGAAATTTGATTGTGTACAAATTTTAAAATATTGATTAAAAAGGTTACAATCTATGACTCAAACTTCAGACCCTCAACCTTCCTCATATCTAGAAGTGAAATTCCAGACCTATTTTTTATATGTAGAAAAAAGGATATTCAACTTTGACATCTTCAATTCTGTAGAAGTTCTTAAAGTAAAATTTGGGTACAGGTATTTCATCGTGTTTTGATCTTGATATTCATAAACTTGTGCTTAGTTCAAAGAGAAGTTTTTAAGTAACTGTTTTGATATAAAAAAAAAAAAAACCTTGACCATGACGTTTAAAATGTGGTACAGAGCTTATCAAGGGAAATACCTCAGAAAACCTTTGAAATGCAGAAAATAAAATAAATAAAAATTAGAAAAACTCATAAAATTACAGAAGTATAAAGCTAATTGAGATTTGTTAAACTTTTTGATGTAAAATATTACTTTGACCAAAGAGAAAAAGTATGTGTTTGCACAAATTTGGTCCAGCACAACATGTAGAAAAAATTACATGAAATGCCTTTCCCTCGCATCAATTTTTGAAAAACTGGCCTGAGAAGATGAATAACCTTTTCAAAGCCAAAACAAACTCACCCATTAATTCCCTCCTCTTTAAGAATTCGGGGGAATCCCTCTCGGAGAGTTGAGGACCACCCAGGCTGTGTCTGGATTCTGACCTTGACAGCTTCCATGGGACACAGGGCAATGTCGGCGAAGAACTCAGCAGAGGCACTGGCTGCCAAATACAGGGATGTCCTCCACAAGAAAGCATTTTCCTAGAAGAAGTATAGAAGCAAGTGAGCAACAAATGCAACAAAATTTCTTTACTCTCTGATCCAATGGTTTTAATCTCAGTTCTAGATCCAGACTGGTTTGAAAGTATAAATTTGTCAATAAAGATATAACTGGAAAGTGATCTATTTCATCTATCATAATCAGTGACAGTAAAAAAATAATTTTGCGCCATTGGAATGGTAGCTCTCTCCAGAAAATGTCAGATATTATTGCAGCTAATAGTCTACCCAAAACTTTGGTTTTCATACAAAGATCTTAGAAATAAAATAATCTCATCCCTCTCCCCCAGAAATTTATCAGTAATAAATTCCATTTTTCTACATCTAAACGTGTACATGCTATGAAACTATGTCTTCATAGACCACCATTTTTCAGCTTTTATGAATTTGTATTAATCTGAGAAATTTGAATTTTTATTTTGCATTCTATATCTTTCACTTCATTTTCATGCATAAAAAAGAAAAGACTAATTACCTCTCCCATAGCGTTTCCATAGACAATCTTGAAAACTTCATAGAAACCAAACTTGCAAAGCCCCTGTGCTGAGTAGCCGATGGCTGTTGGTGCCCATCCTTTGGCCAATTCTTTCATACCGCCTTCTTGGACGGTCAGTTTGAACCCATTGATAATGCCTCCATATTTCTCTGGGTTGACCTGGATGCGACACTTCACCAGATCAAGGGGGACCACTGCTGTGTGTGTGATACCACAGCTGAGAATTCCACCAAAACCACACAGGGCATAGTATTTGTTGGATCCAAATTCACAGCTTGTTTCCTCTTGAAAAAAATAAGGGCAAAATGTAACTATAACTGATGGACGACTTCAAAATCTGGGTATAAGTATATACATATTCTTCATAGATGGGAACTGAAACAAATTATCCTTTATATCAAAAAGATTTTTGAAAGAAAGATTGTTTATATCAAAAAGATTTTTGAAAGAAAGATTGCTTGGAGTGAAATAATTTTGACATGATCATACGCCCTTGACATGACCGCGAGTCTGTTAAGACAATTCATGAATGGAAATTTTTTCATACAATGATTCTATATTCAACGTGCGCTTTCCTTTTATTCGTTTAATCTTAAATCTATAAAATTTCCTACCTGCAGCAGCTGCAGCCATTCCTGTTCCACTTACATCGCTACTTTTTGTCTGACAGTTGGCCTCTGCAAGGAATGGTTTGGCCAGTGGATTACTCCGGGCAGTTTCAATCAAAGAACGGAACATGATGCCCTGTAAAAGAAGAGAAAATGTAAATATGTTACACAAAATCTCAATATACAAGACTTTTCCATGTTGCAGCCCCAAGTTTCTCTGATTTACACAAAATTAGTAAAGCCGGTATCAGCTCTAACCTTCTTCAATGGCGTGTCGAAACGAAGGGTCGGTTATTACAGTTACGGGCCAAATGTTATTTCTTGAGCTCCATTGGTTAAATGGCTATGACGTCAAAGTAATTTTTCAAAATAAATATTATGTATAAAATAACGAATATACGAAATTGCATATAGGTCATTAGATCATATAATTAAGATCTCTAGATAGCATTTTAAGATTTTTTTTCACAAAAAATTGAAAGAAGAGGAATTTTATTTGGTGATGCACACACTCTCTCTCTCAGGGAAAATATCAAAACCTTTTAACGCGTATCAATGATAAAACCTTCCTGCTTTTAAATGCATGATCATAACAACGCAGCTTTATTGGTTTTTACATAGGTTTTGTTGAAGTCAGTGAGTGTGTCAAAAGTTATTTAGAATCTTGGATTCTCGACAGAAAGTAAATTTTGTACACAATAAAAGATATGAACTAAAGAATGAGTTTTGGCATACTGAATTAAATGAACCAAAAGTCTGTGGCCAGCATAAAAGTTGTAGTATTTCATAAACAGTACATCAAATGATATACAGCGCAAAGTATGTGTACAATACTCTGATGCATTTTATTAACATAAAATATGCACTATGCAGTGATTATTTCTCATATCGCAGTTCTATATAATTATAATATTTTGCATTTTAAATTAACTATACATATAGATTTTCAAAAATCCATAAAAGTCAGTCATATCCTTATTACTGCTGAATAATTCTTTGCTTTTTATTTCTAAGTATATGGACATGTATTTGGACCACACTGAGTCTCTTTATCATACCTTGTTCGAAAAAAAACTGTTAATTTTTTTTTTAAACTATTAACCTCAAAAATTAATTATGACCTTCACACTCTTCAAAATCTTGTAAATATGTATGCATTGTGACTCCTATCATTCGTATAAGTCAATTGTTTGATTAAATTAAATTTTTAACTAGAACTTCTCTTCACAACTGAAGGATTCTTCCGTTTTGATATTAGAAGGTATATGTTTCCTCCACATTGCTAAAAGAATGAAACACAAACTATTCATCAACAAGTTTAATTTTTTTAATCAAAGAACAAAATTCGTATGACACAATTAAAATAGAAATTTTAACGAGGAAAAATGACTGTTGAAGAGGAAGCAAGTACATGTAAACCAAAACAGGTAGATCGTTTCCTTTCCGCCCAATAATACGTTAGCTGAATTTGTACCTAGAACAAGAGAAATCAATAATTTTAATATATTATTATTCAAAAGAATTGAAATTCTAACAATTACTAGGTTTGACCAATCATTTTACATTCGTTTTTATTCAAAATCTGCTTTTAAAAAAAGTTTTTCTGATCAAGAGTTAAAAATTGACTTTCCAACTAATTTCATATCAAATCGAAATCAATAACTCACATATTGAAAGTTGAAAGTTGTGATAAGCGGCCTCCCCGACATGATTCGATGCTGTACATGTATATACACCAGCCGTGTCACATGTGACGTCATGAAGACTTAGATTTTTCCCCGCAGTCACAAATTCTGCAATTTTAGAAAATTGACACAGTTATCATGAATTAAAGGACAATACTGACTATTTTGTTTTGAAATGATGGTTGTCATTTTCTGTCTCTATGGTGATCTATTGTTGAGATTAAGGTAGTACAAAACAGGTAAGCTAAATTTTTCCTACAGTTCATTTTTTCTGAAAATTTGATATTTTGTTATTTGGAATGAAATCTATAAATATGTAAAATTTGAAAAAAAAAATCCGACCTGGCAATTTTTGCCAACATCGCCTCAAACCTACCATTTGAAACTGTTTCAGTGGAGTGTAAAATAAAATAGTCATTGTTAGAATTTGCTATGCGAATAAGTTACTTTTTTGAGATATTACAAATTTGTGTTATTTATACAAGAGGCCTGTTTTTTTACTTACAGACACTGAAATAAATTCTAACTGGTAACTTAAGGTAATTTCTGAAGTAGTATAAGGTAAAAAATAGCACTTGTAAATCAGCTTTAAAGACGGAAATTTGCAACACTTAACGGTCTCTAAAAAGAAATTGTTTTGTTCAAATTTGAATAAAAATTTAGCAGTATGATTTTCATGACCCCGTTATTAAAATATATGAAAAAAAAAATGAAAATTTGACCGCGGGTTTTAGATTAGTTGAGGTTTAAATATATTAGACGAAAATTAATAAAAATTCTAATTGACGTAATCATATTTGACCTTTGACCTTTTGGTATGACCTTGACATTTGATGGGCTGAACACTGGTGACGGTTGTATCCAACTATCAAGTCTTTACAATGAACGGAACACACTTTACACATTTTTAAATGATATAAGGCTTAATTGCACAAAAATTAAATGAACACCATTCAAATGTAGGTTTCGAAATTATCAAAATACGCCGTACATCAGTTTTTTTTCAGCTCTGAGTAATTGATGGGTATGATTAATATTATTTTCTTAAGATAATGGATCAAAATTAACTTTCTCAACATATCATACCATTATTTTATGTATTTGAGAAAATATTTCAAATAATTAATTTCACGGGTGTGTCGTACTTTACCTTAAATAAAAGCATTTAGAAATCCACTTATAGTGATACCTCACAATAAGTCTCATATTGATTCACTCACCAAACGTAGTCTGCTCTATAATAATCGTTAATTGTGTCCCTAAAATTTTACTTGTCAAAAGCATCAAGCTCATGAAAAAGAAAACATACCGCCTTTTCTTATCCAACCAACCAGGGGCTCGGGGTTTCCTCTGACGTCACAGTAAAGGTCCACATCTTCCCCCTCTAACGCATTGACTGTTGTACTGGATAGCGTTTTATTTATATTTGCTGAAACTTATTAGATTTATGTACATGGTTTTATCATTATGAAAAATATAATTTGACTGCAGTGTTAGTTTCATTTAGTTTAAGAAGTTTTTTTTTCTTTTCATTAACCTATTTACATGTAATTGCTTCAGAATTGATAGGAATTAAGACGATTTCTCAATAGGGAGGATTTTGGAAAAGATCTATTTATGTTGATGATCCAAGACATACCTACATCATTGAATGATATAAATGACATTACCCTTTTTCCGTTTATCGATATCATGAATTATATAAAATTGATACATTTGCCAAGAAACTGTTAAGATTGTTGATACAATGCATCAAACAATCTCGAGAATTCTAATTTTTCAAATCTGAATTATAGTGTATGATACATGTATATAATACCTAGGACATCAAGATATAGAGTTTTAAGCTGCACTGGCCTAGTGTTCAGCAGACATCTGTAGATTCCTGCGTCATCCTCTCTGACGTCATGAATACGAAGACCCCAGTCGTCATCGCTCGACCGAACCAGTTCAAACCGATCGTCTGCAGTATAGCTCTCATTAAGCACAAATAATGGAAATCCTTCTTTTTGAAACCAAAAAACCTCAAGAAAAGAGAAAAATTGAAAATTATGACTTATGAAGTTTCTGACACCCCCCCCCCCCCCTGCTGTATTATTCCTAATCAGTCGAGAAGTTTGAGTTCTCGAGAGTTTATTTGGAAAGGTCTATCATGCATTGATAAATTTGATATACAGTAACATGGCGGGATGTCCCTTGAATAATAGATTGCAGTTCATGGATTATGAATACATTAGGGGGGGGGGGGGGGGTAAGTTCGTTTGTTCATGCATGATATTTGGGCCATCAGGGACCTCACCTTCCGGTCAGTGATGTTGCGGGCCGTGCACGGCAGAGTGATCTCCCCTCCCTCGATCACCGACAAAGACTCTGTGTCCCCATTCAGATCTTGTCCATAAACTCGTCCTGAAAATCGAAATGTACCACGATATTAATAATAATGGCATCATATGAAATTTTCTCTCGCACACTGTCAATGTCAAGCATCCGTCTGTACAGCCAAAGGAAAATGTTCTTGAGTGATAATCATTTTCATGAATTAGAAGTTACAATTCTAAAAAGGATTGTAATGCATTCCATTTCAATAAACTTGGTACCTTGCAATAATATCATGAAATATGTCCAACATATAATCATTTTAAAAATTATATCTAGTTGAATGATAGTCTACATGATATAAACACAATGATTAAGTACTCTGTCAATATTCATCATTCTCCGACTTGGACTCCTGATTGACCCCCCCCCCCCCCTCCCCCTTCGTGATAAAAAGATTCGTGATTTAAAGTATGCCTATAATCAATAAGTTGAAGTAAGTTTGTATTAAGATTATCAATCAAATTGAAATAAACTCTATCTTGCATTAATATTAGAAGATTTGGCGGATTTTTCGAGACATACGGGTGTACAGTGTAGGCTGAAATAGAGCGGTAGTGTGCGTACTTCTTTGACAGAAATTTATTTTTTTCGTTGATAATTACCTTTTTCGTCCAAAGGCCATTGTACTTTAACAGAGTTTTTTTAGAGTGCGAAAACCAGGTACTTTATGGCCGTGTATATTTACGATCGACTAATCTAAATTCTATTTTCAGATATTTAATAGTCTTACCGATCTTGGCTGATTGTCAATTTCCATGAATATGAGACTTTCGCTGATCAAAAATAATTTGAAGTTTAGGAATAGCTTCCTTTAATTAGGTACTCATCCGGTTAATTGATTAGAACTGAACTAGAATTAATATAACATGCAAGAAATAATTGAAGAAATATATTTTCTCAAAGACCAAAACGTCCCCTATCGATGGTTTAAAATCCGTTAATTAATTTCTCTGAAGTGACCACAAAAGTATTTCTTCAAAAATGTCCGGTTTTCATGTACATGTATACTAGTTATTGTATCGAAATATATTTACCTACCCAAATAGATAACACAAATTCCGCCGAGGAAACAGAGAGTAGTGACAAGTTGTAGGTCCGTCATAATGGTAAATGGTTTCAAAGAACGACCTCGAAATAAACAATTTCTCTAATAAGGAGAGGACCGTGATATTTATGGATTTAGATTATTGAAAGCAGGCATTTAGAATGAGATCGGAAGAGTGGTTCCTACTTTATTCTATATATATGCAATATATAAGGCGTCCACCTCGGGCGCTCAATATCATTGTTCCTTTGATATACAGCGTATGGTAAAATTGTCATTGCAGATCCATCTTGATATTAATATATCTGTATTTATCGACGTGGAATTATTTAATCAAGTCTATGTATGTGGTTTGTTTTCGGAATTCTAAGATTTGTGTTATTCTTTTTTCGCTAATAGATAAAGGAAAAAATCGTTGTGCTACTCTGGAAGAGTTTATCAAATCGCAGAATATGCAAGCGCAACTGTAGCCCAGCAGTTGAAAAATGCTGAGTTTATCATACCGGGGGTCATCTTCGGTAGCCGAATGTCCTATTTGTATTTTCTCATGAAAGACTTAGTAGATAAACGGCCGGATCGGATATTGGCCAGATGATGAGCAGGATATATACAGATATATATGCACATTGGGACACCGAGAAAAGGATGGAGGACCGGATAAAAAAAATATGAGAAAGAATATAAGAATATATGTACAAGGGTTAATTGATTTAGGGTTTTAGCTTTTCTACCGCTAATTACGTCATGCGGTTCTTTTAGTCCAGTCAATCTACTCTTAAATTTACCAAACATGAACAAAATTACAACATATTTTTTTTTAATACAGCTTGAAAGTGTATTGCCTAGACTATATCATTTACTAAAAGTCTACAAAAATCTAAAGCTGCAAAATGAAGAAATTTGGGTTAAAACCTTCGTTTTAGTAGAAAACTGGGATTTTAAAAAAAATCTACCTAAAATTGACTATTTTAACATGCAAATGAGTATTACAATAGATTGTTCCTAACGTCTGTACCATGCAACAGAATGAGAAATAATGGGACGACCCATTCAGCTTCAAAACTGGGCGAAAATGGTCAGCCTTGCTCTTGCTAATATATCTTGAAAAAAAAAAGAACAGGTTCAAAGGAGGAGATAAGATTTATTGTTTTAAGAATATCATTTTTAAAGAAATGGCTACCAGAAACCGCTTTATGTACGTAACGTTTCCAAAAGACCACTCGGGAAGGTTGACAAAGAACATTAAAAAGTTTGTTAAGCAAAACCAATACAAATGTATATTACTTACGGTGAATGATTACTGGTTGTAATTTATATTTGAAATGATTATTGCATCGTTTTGAATTATGAAATAAAGTTGTTGAATGGAGTTTTCACAAAATTTTGAGTCTATCCTTTTTTTGTTCGTGCAAAGGACACAAACAGCGATTAATCATTTTAAAGATGCCATTAGTATTTATCAGATACATTTATATTTTCGCAAAATCTCGAATCTTTCTAATTTTGTCCGTGCTTGTGCTAAGGTTACGAACGTTGATAAATAATAAAGAAGTCAATTTGGTATTTATCAGCACGAGATACCCATTGATCTCAAATTGTATAAGATTCTAAATCGTAGTAACGCGATGTATAGTTGGAAATAATGTGTATGCTTGAATGTCGTCGTAAACCGGCGAATTAAGACTAGGCAAATTCAAAACAATTTTTAAATTACTGTGTTAATTAGCAAAAGTATCTTTCATATAATCCATTGTATGGGCGAATCCGTTTTCAGGTGTAGAAGGGCGAAAAACACAGAGTGAAAATAACCCTGTATACAGAATATAATCTATTTCCTTTTCAATGCTTTTTGTTATACGATACCTTTGGAAAATATGATATAACATCACAAGCAGGATATTGTATTCAGAACGTTTAGTGAGACGGTAGATAGGTATGTGACATGTGATGTACTAGAGTGCTAAAATCAACCATGCTTGAAAGTTAATTTATTTCACAATGCATATTTTATATATTTTAGTACACACAGTGTTCAATGCAGTCTACAAATATTTTCTGTAAATAGCCTTAGCGCATTGTAGTAAATATGGCGGCAGATGTAGAGCTTATGCAAACTATTTCTTCCTTTTGGATATTTTTCATTTATAAAAACAACCCCTGCAATGATAATAAATATTGCTGTTAAGACAGAGTAAATTATACAGAAGATATCTATAATTGAATCCTAAATTGACAATTAACCGGTGTGAGCAGATTTTTAAATTGTATCCTATGTGGCATTTGACTGCTGCGCGTATCTCTGATAATGCTGTGATTGAGCTACCATATTATATTTAATTTGAATTTGAGAATCATATTTTCCATCTTTAAAGAATAATGAAATTGTTATATATTCAAATTGAAAGATCTCTCTCTCTCTCTCTCTCTCTCTCTCTCTCTCTCTCTCTCTAAAAGAATACTTAAAATTATCATGAATGTTACCCTTTTATTGTCATTTTAAACAAAAATACCCCATAGAATCTATGGATGGATGCATGAACAAAACACAACATTGAGGCGAAAACTTGATTTTATTATTTATTTATTTGGGTACAGTCTTGCTTCGTCTCTTGTATTCTTGTTGTATGCTTTTTCATCGTTCGTCTTGTTGTACTCTTTTTGGGGAGCCATTTACAAATGTAATGGATAAGTTCATAAGGTTTCTTTGTAAGCTAGAACTTTCAAGCATTTATCTTGACATCAACAAAAATGGTAATAAGATAATCATTTTCGTAAAAAAGAGTCCACCTCTAATTATGCCTCTAGAAACTTTCATTTTTTAAAAGATAAATTATGTTTTATTACCCCCAAAATTAGCAACAAAAATAATTTATTAGATGAAGCGGGTTTTTTTTTATCAATAAATTCCCATAATTAAGAAACATCTTTTGGGGAAGCAACACCCCGACATGTGATACCAACTGTTCACTGATATGCACTATATCGAGTAAATTTCAATAATATTTCAAATTCAAAAATTATTACAACCACAACAACTATAATTTGTAAGTACATGTTCAGTTTGAATTTCTTTATCATATGATTATTATTGACAATATCAAATGACAATGACAATTCAAATTGTTCGTCTTAGGTTCGTTTGATTATAGCTTAATTAGGAGATGAAGCTGAATAGACCACAGGAGTCTGAAGTTTTATCAATATTATATTAGAGCTAAAAATAATACACTGCATTCTAAATTTTTAGATCTGATATTGATACTTTAGACCAGAGACATAAATAACATTTATTTATATCTATGCTTAGACTCATGTGAATAGACTAGCTATGGGTATTGCATGTTTACTGTTTTTATATTTTGAGACGTTCCCCTGAACAGACGGACTTATTTATTGAAATACACTAATAAATCTAAAGTGATTGAATATCTGTTCAATTGTTTGTAAAAAGCATAACGATTCTTTTCTTTTATTTTGAATCAATAATGTCTTTTGAATTAATTTGGTTGTAGCGCATCACGGTTGGGTGAAAGTTACTGCAGTCAAACAACATGGCGTCTAAGGCCCTAGGAAAACTTCTCCAAGTAAGCGACAGCATTTTGCATGAGAGAATCGTTTCAGAAAATATTTTAATCTCGATGAGAAACAGAGAGCACCTCATACGTTGTTTACATTTTATTTTCCATTTACAGAAGCAGACATGGGGAATAATGCAGAGAAAGTTTTCAACCACTGCTTCAAGGGCAGCGACACAGGTACAGTCAGATAAGGATATTTCACACACTTTCACTTATTTTGAACATGATTACCTACTTATGATGTAAATAATTTCATCAGAATATGCTTGTTTATATGTATGAATTTTTGATTTCGTACATTTTGATTTTGCCATCATTTCAATGATAATTAATTCAACTGACATATGCAGTTTTACACGCGAGGTCAATGAATTTAAGCATTGATTTGCATGTCCTGTTTGTTTTCACCGTCTGCTTATCGTCATTCAATTTAAAAATAATTTTGAATTTTCTCTTTGATATGTATAAATATCGTTCAAAATTAACTATAAAGATGCAACGATGAGCGATAAATTGAATCGAGGAAATTCGAGCTGAATATAAAAAGTTTGTTTTAAAGTAATTGAAGAACTTAATGATGTCTTTTCGCACGAATTTGCCTAGATGTACAGCTAAACCACAAGCAAACTTAGCTGGAATATATTACCAGTGTGTCATAATCTTTAAATGCCACAAAACATGAAAAATTATAGGTGAGCAAACATAATGTTCATATTTGTTTTCACTTTTTTATACTTTAGATGACAGTACGAGATGCATTAAACTCTGCCATGGACGAAGAGCTGGCCAGGGATGAGAAAGTTTTCCTAATGGGGGAGGAAGTTGCTCTGTATGATGGTGCATACAAAGTAAGACTTGAATTTTACTAAGTTTTGTTTTAGAATTTATTTTGTATGAATATATATATGATATGAAAACCATAGCCACATGTATAGGATGGTAAGTGTTAATTTATTTCTTGACCTTGGTCATTTATCTCCTAGAGAGAATTCTATCTATATATCTTGGAATGTAATGTGATATCTCATACGCCAAGTCCTCTTTTTGCTAGGTATCGAGAGGCCTTCACGCCAAATATGGGGACAAACGAGTTATAGACACACCTATTACAGAGGTAACCATTGGTTAAAATAAAATTTCATCATAGAATGTAATAAATTAACAGATTAAGTTTTTGAATACTCTGTTAAAGTCTTTAACCATGCCCCCTGATCTGGTTGTAGTCAAAGCTTTTCATATTCTTACAGCATTTTCTCTTTCATTTATAGATGGGCTTTGCAGGTCTTGCAGTTGGGGCAGCTATGGTATGTATAAATCATTTAAAACCAGAAACCATTCATATCACAATTTGATACTTTGATGGCATTTCATCATTAAAAATTCAAGTGCAGTTAAATTGATATCCGAAACCATTTGAAATAAAATTGTCATTGTGGGAAATTATTGTTGGTGATCGATTTAAGAAAAAAACATCCATAATGCAGTAAAACTTGACTGTTACTATGCCATATTTTTACAGGCAGGTCTGAAACCGGTCTGTGAATTCATGACATTCAACTTTTCCATGCAAGCAATTGATCAGGTAATGATTCCATGTGGACCGTTGTTAGTTAGCTCAAGTATGAGGCAGTTCATTTAAATGTGTAGCACATTGACTTGACATTTATTAATGTTCTTGGTTTTTTTGTACAATATGATTTTGTGTAAATTTTTGAAATTTTTTAGATGGCTAAAAGTTTTTATTATCACTATGCAGAGAAATGAAAAGATGAGTGATTGAATATTTTGATATTTGATAATAAGTTGATTGTTTTGATTTGTGTTTTTTAAAGGTCATCAACTCGGCTGCTAAAACTTTCTACATGTCAGCTGGAACGGTGAGTGTATATTAAGTGTGTATACTCTTGACTGGTCTGATTTCTGTCCTTTCACTAATAGATGATAAAAACCATGTCATGGAATTATGAGAAATTGAAAATAATTTATTTATTAAATGCCATGAGGATTAGACCATTTAAGAAATTTTGATAATGATTGCCATCAATAAAATACAACATAATTAAAGATTAAACTGATATTGTGGAGCCTTTTAGACTTATGCTGGCCAATTTTTGTGGATTGTTAAATTCTGAAATATTTTGTGGATTGCTAACACATATTGATAATAGACTTTATTCATAATTCCTTGGGAATGTTAATTCGGTGGTAATCCACAAAAATTCAGCCACATTCATTTCTAATGATTTCTTAGTAAAATTAGGACTTGAAGATTAAAAATGGAAAGTTAAGTGAATATATACAACATGCAGAATTAGATTGAACTGTTGATAGAACAGTAGCACCATGTCAAAGCTTACATTTTGATGACCCCTAGGTTCCAGTGCCAATTGTTTTCCGCGGCCCTAACGGAGCAGCAGCGGGTGTGGCGGCCCAGCATTCCCAGTGCTTTGCTTCATGGTACAGCCATTGTCCGGGGCTAAAAGTTGTGTCCCCTTACAACTCTGAAGACTGCAGAGGATTGCTCAAATCTGCCATACGTGACCCAAATCCAGGTAAATTAATACCTTCAGTAGGTTACATCAAGTTAATGCACATTCTTTTACATCGTTAATTAACTTATTTGTACTTCGGCAAGATAATCAACTATTCATTTAATATACTTCTGGATTATATCTATGCTAAGTTATCTATTCTCAAAACATGAAATTTAAAAAAAATAAAAATCAAATTTATGTACTGGTATAAATATTGTTCATATTTTGGAGAGGAAAACATGTTTAGCCTTTAGAGGAGACTTACGAGTTACTTTGAATGACACAATCTGTACTTCTGTTGTAGTGGTCTGTTTAGAGAATGAGATTATGTATGGATCTTCCTTTGAAATCTCAGACGAAGCTCTTTCACCAGATTTCCTTATTCCTATAGGAAAGAGCAAAATAGAAAGGGAGGGTAGGTCTACAAACTTGTGTATCAAGATAAATGCTAGCAATTATCAGGGAATATACTTTTGTTTTTAGTGTACTTAAGAATAAAAGTTACATTTAAATGAATTACCGTATACAGGGAAATATTCGCCCCCGTTCTATTTTCGCACCGTTCACCCTCGTTGTCAGCAGGCGAATGAACGACTTGGTTAATACTAATGTCTCAAATTATCTCACTCATAAAACTGTGTCTGGGTGAATTCAAGCGAAACTGTTTGCAAGTGTCGAATGGCGAAAATTACACAGGGCGAAAATAACCCTGTATACAGTACATTGTATATATAGAATTAGTAAATTTAATACATGGTTTAATCGTCTCTCTTTCTTTCTCTCCCTCATATATTACATGTTAAATGATAAACATTAAGAATTAGAATCTTGTTTACACTTTTAATTTTTTTTTGTTCACAGGCAAACATATAACTTTAGTTTCCCACTCCAGATATGTAGGGCATTGTTTAGAGGCAGCAAATGAATTGGCAGGAATTGGAATAGAGGCCGAAGTATGATTATATTCATTCCTTAAAAATAAATGTGTATCTGCAAAATGCAGAGTAAAAATGATGTTAATAACCATAAAATACATTCTGTAGATTCCTTATTTGATGTGAGTACTTAGTTTTATAATTCTATTGATTTGCATCAAATTGCAAGAATATAAAAAGGCAAGGACCAAATTTTTGTTATAATTTCATGTAGTTCAAAACTGTCAAAAAAATTAAAATAAAAGAGAGATTTTATAAAATTTGCCAGGGTTGCTTCTTGCGATTTTAAGCGGATATTTATTCCTCACAATTAATTAGAAATTTACAGTATTTAAATGTCCAACAACATAAATTTTACTTTGACTTTCATGAATTTTGTGTTATTTTTTAACTTTATAACTTGAAAGACCGTGCATATCAAAGTCCTATATAATGTCCTGTATTTTGTATTCCAGGTAATCAATCTTAGAACTTTGAGACCAATGGATGATGCTCCCATTATTCAGTCTGTCATCAAAACTAACCACTTAGTGACAGTAGAGGGAGGCTGGCCACAGTGTGGAATAGGGGCCGAAGTCTGTGCCAGGATCATCGAGAGTAAGTACAGCCTACTCCAGATATATAGAAATTAAGGGGACCATGCAAATTATTTCAATATATCCATAATTCAATGTTAGTGAAATCGACTGACGTGAAGCCCCCATTTTTAAAATTTCAATCCTGATCTAAAAAAAGAAGAACAAACCTGAGCAAATTAATTTGTTCATTGTTTATCTATTACAGTGAACAGATTACATGGAATACTAGTCCTTGAAAGTTTGATTTAAAAAATAAGTTATTTTTGTTCATTTGTTTTTGTTGCTAAAAAGTTCCAAGTCCCCTATTGCATTCTTTTACGATTTGGAGAAAAATCACCGGACTCAAACACTTCAATTACTGCTGAATGCTGCATATAAATCATTGTAAGTGTACTCGGCTTAATCCCAAAATCCTTAGCTATTTCGGATTTAGGTATTGTCTTCTTATCAATAGCCATAACAAGTTCGTATTTAGTGTCCAAAGATAAGTGGGTTTTTTTTTGAAAACACAAAGAATTCAGCAGTGAATAAATTTTATTTTGTAAAAGCAGTATAAAAACTATCAATTCACACCTTTGTATATCAACCTGTCAGGCAGGCATAATTATTGTCACCACCCATGACGACTTCAATGTAACCGTTATGAAAATAACTCATTTTCACCTTTGGTGACTGATCAGTGGCTTCAATATAAGCAATATTTCAAGATGGCTGATTTCATTATAACCGTTATTTTAATGCAAAAAAATGAGAGGCTAAAACTGGAGATTTATTTTATTTAAAAATAAGCAGAATTTCAAAATAAGCTGTAATTATTGTGAAATCATATTAATGATGGATGAATATTTCAGGTCCAGCGTTCAACTATCTGGATGCCCCAGTGATGAGGGTGACCGGTGCGGATGTACCTACGCCATACGCCAAAACTCTAGAAGATAATACCTTCCCTCAGGTCTTTAACATTGTGAACACCGTCAAGAAATCTCTCAAGGTCCCTTAACACCCCCAAGACCTCTAGCAAAGGAACAGACAGTTAACACAATGTGATAGACAGATTTGTTTTTGATGGTTTTTATACATTACATGTTTTGCATTAGACATATTGTCAGATTCTGTTATTTTTTTTTTTTAAAACCTGAATGAGGAAGATTTTAGGTCAGCAACTTTTCATGGTTCAATTTGAGATTCTTTTTTGTTCCTATAATCTGGTTGTATTCTAAAACTAAAGGGATGCAATGAAATGCTTTTTAAAAAATGTCTGGAAATACTCAGAAATACATTGCCCTAGGCCTAGTGTCAAATATGAAATAAGCAAGTGTTCAGGTAAATTTTAGCAACACTGTATACACGAAATGATGTTTACAAATCATTTTTATAGCAATTAACTTAGTTATGATTATAGAAACAGTATACAGGTATGAATTGATTTATTACATGTAACTAATAATGTGACACATGTATTTTTCATGAAATACTTAGTAGTTGACAATCGTACACTGAAGATTTTTAGGGCCAATTAATGAATTACCTATAACACTCGAATGGGAAGGTAAAGATAGGGATTATCCTTCACTTACTTTATGTAATCTCTTGAATTTATCTGAATGAGGTCAAGAACACTTGAATGACACTGAAGCTTTTGCTTAAATATTCTATATTTATTGATTGCACTTGCTCACAAAGCCTAGTGGACTTGTGTTCAGTAACCATGACAACAGTCAAGGTCACAGATATCTAAAATATCGTACATCGAGCAATTACCATATTTGTGTCGGAGAGAGAAAAATCTTGTTTTTGATTGCTCATATGCAATTCAAATAGAAAGGTTCATTTGGCCCCTTTCTAAAGATGGAGGGTCTGATTCTCAGATTGCAGAACAATGTGTTGGAGCTCGGAGCATTGTTTGAGATACAAGCAACTGACAGTCATTATTACACCGGTTCTTTGTAACTTCAGGGTTCAAATATATAGATAGTACCAGATAGTCTGCTTTATCTCCACGGTTTTATTTATTATTACTGTTCTTTTTATAATACAGTCAAATTTCGTTATCTCGAACTAGATGGGACTGTTCAAAAACTTCGAGATATCCGAGTATTCGATATATTGAGGGTAAAATACTTAAAAAAATAAGTGGTAAGGACTTAGAGATCACTTTGACATATCAATTGTATTGGTGATATCAGTGTTCGAGATATCGAAGTTCAACTGTATATATATTATCAAAATCAGTTTTATTTCTCCTAAAGTATTAATGTATCTGTATAGATATACATGTATAAGTATTTTACTGGAAAAACTAACAATAAGTGTTTCATGCTAAAAATAAAGGGTTAAATAACATTATGTCAAGTGGTCATTTTTTTCTGATTATTTTATCCATATTTGTGGAATTCATGGTAATAAAAATCGAACTGAATATTCTTGTGGCTGTAAAACTATTCCGGGAACCATGTTTCTAGGATCAAGATCAGGTAAAGGTTTCCCTTCCGCTTCGGCAATATTAGACATTTGCATCAGTGAGGACAAGAACAGAAAGATCCGAGACTTTGAAAAAACTTCGCCTATACAACTTCTTTTTTCCGAATCCAAACATTGCAAATCTAAAAAAAAGACATCGGTTTTAGGTGGCTAACTTCACCTTGAAATATTTTCTCAAATTAAATCAGTAGAACATTTCTTGATTATAAAAGATAGCATGATCATTAAATATAAACAAAAGCCCCATGCGGATTCGAACTCGTGATCTGAAATAAGTTAACCACTGAGCTATTATGATATTCAACCAAATCTATTGATTCAAGTAATTTAACAAAACGTTTTTGGAAACTGACACCTTGTGACGTTCTGTATTAAAAAATATAAGTCTTGATGTAGTGAGCTACCTTAAAAATAAATAAACCTTTTCTAGGTACTGGTATAACAGTTCACATTGTGCTCGGCAAACACAATTTAACATTTATGCGAAAGCAAAATGAAACGACTTTGCATGAAATGTAAACACACGTCAAGCCCTTTAGAGCGGACCTTTATCAATTTCTATACTTATCATGAGAACGTAGACTCTGTATTAATGTATATTTGTGATACTTAAAAGTGGACATATGAGTTGATGAATAAAACAATGTACCCTTTTCTGACTGGGACTGTGGCGGTCAAGAGCTGACCATCTTTGTCCAAGAAACGTCCGGGCTTGAAGCTGATCGGGTCGCCCCAGTATTTCTCACTGTGATGCATGGTCCAGCTGTTAGGAATAATCTGAAGATGAAACAAAGTATAACAAGGTTAAATGAAATTTTTATCCAAACAACATCAATGTTAATCTAACGCATTGCGTTGTTTCTAGCGCGTTGTTTACAACACGACTTGGCGCTAACACAACTTTTCACAAAACACACATCTTGCCGTTGAACCTACACAATACGCCAATGCGCCAACACAACTTTGCATTAGCGTGACGGCGTGTTGTCATTAACACCGGCGCATTGCTATAAACGCGCTAGCACATTGCACTTTGTGCTAACGCGTTGTCACTTCGCGCTAGGTAGTTATTCCTAATGTTCTGTTACACTTTTGCAAATGGCCCTATCGAGACCCCGTACATATATTTAAGGTACCCCACTTCATCAATACATACTTTAAAAGATATTACGTCACAAGATGACGTTTTTATTTTAATGCTTTGATTAATTGTTTGTATCACTTATTTTGGTTGAATATCATTATAGCTCAGTGGATAAAGCATCGTGTTTGTGAACCGCAGATCACGAGTTTGAATGCGCCCGGGGCTATTGTATATTGTAATTGGATAATTTTGAAAATAATTATTATTTATCCAAAACTGCATTATTTTTCACCTACTGGTATTTGATTTATATACTTCTTATTCACCATGTATAATCAAGTATTAAAGTAATTTTCTGCTGGTTTGAGAAACCATTTCCAGGAGTAGTGGGCCACCTTAATTCTAAAACATGTAGACTTGCATATACAAGTAAACGGACGAAACAAGAAATGTAGAGTATAGAGTATCAACGAAAATGAACAGTGATGATAATTCATGCCATGGAGATTGTTAGAGACAATCTCTTTTTTTTTCTATTATCAAATTTCACATGTACTTCATATCAATCTAATCTTAATGAAACCACCCCTCCTTTTACAATAGACGTTGTTCCCTTTTCTCTACATTTTCTTCACTGCTGTGTGCATATTTAACATGTCTGCAGCAACCTACCACTGAATCTTTCGCCACACTGTATCCACCAATTGTTGTGGATTGTGAGGCAGCGTGAAGTACAAGAAGTGGAAAATTGGAGATGTAAATGTAGCGAAGTGTTTCCATGACGACGGCTTCCATCAGTGGACACTTATTCCGGTCTGAGAGTCTTGGCTCTCGGTCCCGTCCAATGACCTCGTCCACTTCTCTCTGCAAGGATTTCTGAAGTTCCGGTCTTTTTGCAAGGATATGGATTCCCCTGGTTTGTTAGGTATGCTAAGAAGTAGAATCATATGTCATTCAAAAGGAGTTATTCTAAAATTTCATATATGTGCGTGTGTGCGCGCGCAGTGTGTGTGTGTGTGTGTGTGTGTGTGTGTGTGTGTGTGTGTGTGTGTGCAAGGATTTCTGAAGTTCCGGGCTTTTTGCAAGGATATGGATAGCGGATAGTAGAGTTCCCCTCGTTGTTAGGTATGCTAAAAAGTAGCACCATATAATTGCATTTAAAAGGTTTCATGAAAAATTGTGTGTGTGTGTGTGTGTGTGTGTGTGTGTGTGTGTGTGTGTGTGAGAGAGAGAGAGAGAGAGAGAGAGAGAGAGAGAGAGAGAGAGAGAGAGAGAGAGAAAGATTCCTGCTCCTGTAATATTATAAAGTATTCCATATATGTTATCATCAATGAACCATTTTCATCTCTTTCCTTCAATGCTTCTTTCATATTATGATATATCCCTGTTTCTTCACGATCCTCTTTCTGTATTTTATAAATTCCCAAATATCGAAGAAGATTCGTCATTCTAGAATTTGCATGTTACAAATCTATTTTTTAAACTGAGAAATATATAAATTGACAAAGAACCCCCCCCCCCCCCCCCCAACAACAAAAACTTGCCTAAATGATATAGAAAAAACATGAAATCGAATAAGTACTATGGTATTTGATCAAAGAGGGCAACGATCCACGATAGTCCGAAATATCTGACGTTTCCTGGCTTTTTTTAACGATTTTGATTTTTTACATGCCAGGAAAACGTCAGAACCGGCACCATTACGAAATTAAAAAAAAAATTGGAAATTCGCCGCCTCTTATTGGAGGCGGCATTCTCGGTTCGATTTCGGTAGATATCGCCACCGCATCACTGAGTTCTTGTAATGAGATCTGCCAAGGGTTTATAGGGAGCTGAGTGGACCGAAAATCCTTGGCTAGCGAAGATGTGAAAGCTTATAATGTCACAATATTTTTTATCGCAATTATGTGAAAGCTTATGCCTCAATATCTTTGGGTTTTTGGTATAATGCTATCGTTGTAAGTTTCATTCCAGCTTTTCCAATTAACTCACAAAATCATGAATGCATCAGCCTTAGCAACTCTAAATACAATTGAAACATATTTGTAAAACTATCTATCTGTTTCAACCAAATATAAAAATGGACTTTACCATTTGACATATGCAGAAACGACTTAACTTTTACAGGATCATCGGAAAACTTCGCCGATTTGGAATCAAAAATTCTTAGGCAAATTTTGTAATTATACTAAAGAAAAACATCAATTCTGAAATTATTGTAACTTGGTGAAAGCTTTATAATTATAGACAAAGACACACAGTACCGATAACATCTCTAGAGTATCCAACAGTTGCTGGTGTACGCTTTTGGCTCCATGGTAGATTGATGACATTGGAAGTGGAAGAAAGCGTAGGAAGGGGACAGCATTTAGCACGCCATCCGTTCCTGGATTAGCAAGGCGATTTCCGAATTCCTGCTCTAATTTCATCAAAGGTTGCAGCGGTCCGTCTTTACCAAAACTTCGACCAATGATCTGCCAAGAGTACCAATTAAAAATAAATGATTAATGAGTTTTTTAAAATAAATTTACAAATAATTCTTTTTCTATAATAATTACACGTAAACCCATTTGAATAAAGAACCAGAATATCAATTAGCTAATTATATTCATTATTATTTTTTTTTTTTGGGGGGGGGGGGTGTTATAATAAAGACAAAATAATGTATACCAAAAACGTACCAGAACTTTTATAGTACGCAGTATAAACTCATCCACAATTTCGAATGGATTGACGTTCTTTGGAATAGTTTTACGAAGTTTCTCCTTGAAACAAATCAGAATCTGCAATACTTGATTTTCAATTGATACTTTTCCCTCTCCGTATGCATGGAGCAGACAATGAACAAATTTTCTACGTTTTTCCCAAAGTGAGTTAAGTGACGTGAATATAACATCTGAATATTTTTGAATCACATATTTCCCCCCAAAAAGTTGGCGGTCGATTAGCACTAACTGTAGCATATGGTTCTTGCCAAAAACTTTCCCGCAAAACGGAATTAATACAGAGAAATTTCTTGCCAAGCATTTGAAACTGGAAAACATCCCCATACTGCTGTTCCCATTCTCACAGTTTCTCATGCAGTTTGGAGATATCCAATTCAAAGATCACGCCAAAAAAGGGATATCCCTTGGGTCCGGGGGGACCATCTTTAGCACAGGTGAAAGATTGAAAGGCAATAAGAATACAAGCAGTTAGAACCGCCACGCCCAAAATGTACTCCAACATTCTGGAATTTACACCCGTCCTTTTGCTAAAATTTCAAATGTTGGTGTGTAGTTGACCAATAGTTGTTGTTAAAATTAATCCTATCTCGAGATTTAATTAAGCCAGAAAGAAAGATATCTATATCAACATAAAATACACGTTCCGTTTCACTAGATGTCCTTGACATATTAAAATTGATATGTTCACCGTTTTTAAATGTATGTTCAGAAGTAACACATATTTCATCTAAGGTTATGTAATTATAGATTTCGGTAATATGGTGGCATAGTTCTGCCACCATTCCTCAGATAGTTATGTCGACTTGTCTGATAGTTACGTCGACTTGTCTGATAGTTATGTCGACTTGTCTGATAGTTACGTCGACTTGTCAGATCATTACACTGTCTTGTCAGATCTTTATGTTGACTAGTCCGATATTAATGTTACACCCGATTACACACCTGAAACACCTGTGACCGACGTCTCGTATATCTTTAGTGGTCTTAGATTTTGTGCATCTATTTCTTGTTTTATGTGCATTTTCTGTTTGTAAATAATGCATTAACCTGCAAATTTGATGTTAGTATTCGCCTGGCGTGGAAAAAGTGTGTAAAAATATGACGATTTTATCGTGACCGAGTAACACGACGTAAGATGTACGTCATCACAGGTAAGACCCATACAGCGAAATACTTTGAATTGCGTTATTCCGGCTCCAATTTAATCAAAGGTTGCAGAGGTCCTTTTACAAATAGTTCTTTTTTTCTTTAAATTATCATATAAACCCATTTGATTTAAGAGGGCCCGATGATCGTGGCCATTATTAGATTATATTGATCTCCTTTAAAAGAAGAGCTCTATATAATAATATAGGAAAATGTCCTAATTGAAAAGGTAAAATTTATGGATTTTTTCTTTACTAAATCCAGCCTTCTTCAGAACAAAAATTTCAATAAGCTATAAATATCCATGGTTATTTTAAAAAAAAAAAACAACATATGATAACATCTTTAAATAAGGTAAAATGCAAAGTTGTAAAATTGTATGAAAATAAGGACAAAATAATGTACATGTATATTAAAAACGTACCAGAGCTTCTATAGTACGCAGTATAAACTCATCCACAATTTCGAATGGATTAATTGACGTCATTAGAGATGTTTTGACGTAATTTTCCTTAAAAATGAATCAGGTTTTTTAATACTTGAGTTTCGAGTAAGGATATTACCTCTACATATGTATGGAGCAGACGCAGAGCAATTTTTGTACGTTTTCCCAAAAATGAACCAGTTGTTTGAAAAATATTTGGGATTTAATTACTAGTAATAAAAAGAACAATTTTGAAAACGATGATATTTCATGATGACTGTTACTTTCAATTAAAGATAACAAAAAATATAATGACAGTTTTTTATCTATTGCATACCAACAGAAAACAAAAAAAAAGTTTTTCCATCAATGTCGAGTTTTGTTCATGCATGCATCTAAGATTCTATGGGGCATTTTCTTTTAAAATGACAATGAAAGGGTAATCTCCATGTTGATTGTAAGTATTTTGTTATCAGCAATTTCCTTAACTATCGCATAGTGATAAAAATCTTGCAATTTGAATATATAACAATTTCGTTATTCATTTAAGATGGAAAATATGATTCTAAAAAAGTTCTTTAAAAACGTTAAAAAAAAATCAAAATGAAAAAATATCCAAATAAAAGAACCAACAATGCAGGCGCTCTACATCTGCCGCCATATTTACTACAATGCGCTCAGGCTATTAACAGAAAATGTCTGAAGACTGCATTGAACACTGTGTATACTAATAAATGTTTATGCATTGTGCAATAAATCATCTTTCAAACATTATTGATTTAAGCAATATAGTATATCATATGTCTTATACTTGTATATCATTTCACGAATCTATATATATCTATATTATCAACATTAGTTTTATTTCTCCTGAAGTGGTAATGTATCTGTTGAGATATACATGTACATGTATAAGTATTTTACTGGATGAACTGACTATCAGTGTTTGATGCTAAAAAGTGGTTAAATATTACAATGTCCATTGGTCGTTTATTCCTGATTATTCAATCCAGATTCATCTCCATAAAAATCGAACTTCGTATTCTTGTGGCTGTAAGACTATTCCGGGAACCATTTTTCTGGGATCAAGATCTGGTAGATGTTTTCCTTCCGGTTCGGAAATAGTTATCAATTGCATCAGCGAGGACAGAAATAGAAAGATCCGAGACTTTGCAAAAACTTCACCTATGCAACTTCTTTTTCCTAACCCAAACGCTGCAAATCTAAAAATGAAATACTAGAATGTAACTTTTTAGATAGATTTACTTTTTCTTAGTACCGGAAACACGTTTTTATATACTTATGAGAATGCAGACTGTCTAAATATAAATGCAATAAAAAAGGCAGCGTTATATGAATTGATGGTTTACACAGCGTACCTTTTCCTGACTGGGTCTGTGGCGGGCAAGAGCTGACCATCTTCATCTAAAAAACGTTCCGGTTTAAAACTGAATGGGTCGTCCCAATATTTCTCACTGTGATGTATGGTCCAGCTATTAGGAATAATCTGTTGATAAAACAAGAAACTCTAAGAAGGTTAAAGGAATTTTTAATCCAAACATCCAATACAAATGTAATAAATTAAGTATCGTATGTACAACCCACAGTACACAGAAAACAGTAACATCTTCAAAGTGGTAATTATGACCATCAACTTTTTATGGAGTACTTCGTCTAGTATTTGTGTCCTTTCTGATATCATTTATTTTAGCAAATTAAATATACAACATGACTCATTAGGGCATTAGCATTTGGGATTTTGACATGTGGATTGAAAATTGTTTCAAAAAAGCAAGCGCTACTGTCGCTTTCTGTTGTGTGTTGTGTCTAAGACAAATTAAATTGACACCTTTCTTGCATTTTCTCTAACTGTAATGGTTATGGGTAAAGGCGGACCTTAAATTTTAACATTATAGGTCCTCCTCGGACAATTCTACTGTACGGGCCTTCTATTATACGACACCGGCTTACGGCAGGTATTAAAATTTTATGAACTAGTGTTACACACAGGGAGAGTCAATGGATCATCTTCATAGCACCACATAAACTGAATATAAGTATAAGCCTTATGAGCCCCATGGCTTGGCAAAGGGTTTACATTTTTCAATAAAGCAGATATTTTTATTATGAAAAACTTCCTTTACATTAAATCTAAATAATCACCCCTCCTTTTACATTTGACTATTTCACTTTATTACCTTTTCTATATATTTTCTCAACTATGGTATATAATTAATATTTCTGCACCAACCTACCACTGTGTCCTTCACCACACTGTATCCACCGATTTTAGTGGATTGCGAGGTAGCGTGAAGTACACGAAGTGGAACATGGGAGATGTAGCGAAGTGTTTCCATGACGACGGCTTCCATCAGTGGACACTTATTCCGATCTGAGAGTTTGGGATCCCAGTCCCATCCAATGACCTCGTCCACTTCTCTCTGCAAGGATTTCTGAAGTTCCGGTCTTTTTGCAAGGATATGGATAGCGGATAGTAGAGTTCCCCTCGTTGTTAGGTATGCTAAAAATTAGCACCATATAAATGCATTTAAAAGGTTTCATGAAAAATTGTGTTTTGTGTGTGTGTGTGTGTGTGTGTGTGTGTGTGAGAGAGAGAGAGAGAGAGAGAGAGAGAGAGAGAGAGAGAGAGAGAGACAGACAGACAGACAGAGAGAGAGAGAGAGAGAGAGACAGACAGACAGACAGACAGACAGACAGAGAGAGAGACCTGCTCCTGAAATATTATAAAGTACTCCATATAAGTTTTCATCATCGAACCATATCTCCCCATTTTCATCCCTTTCCTTTAATGCCTCTTTCATAGTATGATAAATTCCTTTTTCTTCACAGTCCTCTTTCTGTATTTAATTACGAAACACATATCGATGAAATTTCGTCATTCTAGAATTTTCCTTTTTACAAATAAGTTATAAACTGTGAAATAAATAAATTAAGAAATGAAAAATTTTAAAGAAAATGCAAAAAAAAACCCTGGAATATATAATAAAGATAAAACATGAAATCGAATGAGATATTATCAAAGAGATAAACAGTACACAAAAGCTTCTGTCACAATATAAATATATATATATATATATCTAACTGTAATTAGGTAAAAGCTTTGAAATTATACAAAAATAAACAGTACCGATAAGATCTCTAGATTGTCCAAGAGTTTCTGATGTAAGCTTTTGGCGTCATGATAGACTGATGATATTGGGAGAGGAAGAAAGCGTAAGAAGGGGGCCGCACTTAACACTCCATCCGTTCCTGGATTGGCAAGGCGATTTACTAATTCCTGCTCCAATTTAATCAAAGGCTGCAGAGGTCCGTCTTTACCAAAACTTCGACCAATGATCTACCAAGTATTCCAATTGACAAAAATAATTTTTAAATACATTTGCGAATAGTTCTTTTTTCCTTTAAATTATCATATAAACCATTCGAATTAAGAGACCTCGATGACCGTGGCCATTTTTAAACTATAGTTTAAAAAAAGAGCTCTTTATAAATATATAGGAAAATGCCCTAATTTAAAAGGTAAAATATATGGATTTCTTCTTTACTAAATTATAGTTTATAGCATAACAAATAATCTCTTCAAATTTTAGGAAGATTTGATGGTTAATTTGTTGATCATCTAGCCTCCTTAAAAACAAAAAAAATTGATAAGCTATTTTTATTCAAGATTTTGTAAAAAAAAAAAATGATAGCAACTTTGATAAAGGTAAAATGAAAAGTTGCAGAATTGTAAGGAAAATGAGGACAAATAAAAAAAAAGTGGAATGATACACCAAAATTTTATTTTATGAAACGTTAAAGTACCATTTCTGAAACATGATTCCGTTGTTCAACGAAGGATACTAGTACATACCCTCAATTATTTTATAAGAATTCTTTTGAATTTGAATTTTTTATGAGAAAGTGGAAAATTTGCTTTGGTTGTAAGTAGCACACTGTAGAGTTTAAAATTTGATGTGACTAAATCCATGATATTAATATCTAATAAATAATATCCAGTAATGTCAATTATGTGTTTTAATTTTTTAAATATATTATTATTTCTTAAAATAAAAAATCATCTTTTGTTCATTTTTTCAAACCTATGGATAACATATTTTAAAGAGAAGTGTCTTATGAAGAATAAATATAAGGCAATTATTTTTAAAAGAGAAATTGAATAAAATTGAAAAATTTGGCCAATATCGATTAAAACCCGATCTAAATTGCAAAAAAATTGAAAATCAACAATATTTCTTCACATGCAGACAATTGGATTTATTTGGTCTCTTACTTTAAAAACCATATTATAACCAAACATCATAGTTTTCGGGTGAAATTGTTATATTTTTAATTTTCCATCATTCGTGTCGGGATCAGTTAAATTTCGATCGGGTGTGGATCAATTTTGAAAATTAGCAAAATTAATATTTCTTCAATTTCGCCAAATTGATTCAATTTCTTTGTTTTAAATGATTGTTTTCCATATCCTCTCTATAAGGCACGTCTCTTTAAAAGATTTTATCCATAAGTTTGAAAAATATGAACAATAGATTTTTAATATAAGGAATTTTTTTTATTTAAAAAAAATAAAACGTTTTATTTTGCTAATTTTCAAAATTGATCCACACCCGATCGAAATTTAACTGATCCCGACTCGAATGATGGAAAATTAAAAATATAACAATTTCACCCGAAAACTATGATGTTTGGTTATAATATGGTTTTTAAAGTAAGAGACCAAATAAATCCAATTGTCTGCATGTGAAGAAATATTGTTGATTTTCAATTTTTTTGCAATTTAGATCGGGTTTTAATCGATATTGGCCAAATTTTTCAATTTTATTCAATTTCTCTTTTAAAAATAGATTATAGCATTGGTACAGCTATTGCAGACTAACTCTTATAACTCAATAAATGCAGTTGCCCCCATCAATATTTGAAAAACGCTAACAGAAAAAACCAAATGCAAACATTAGAATTATCATTATCAAATGATCAGGCAATATTCAGAATTCGTATAACATATTTACTAAGTAATAGTTAGATCATATTAAGTAAAATTTACGCGATTAAGAAGGGGCGGAGTAAATTTTACTTAATATGATCTAACTTACTTAGAACATAACCCACTTTTTCATTGGCTGATCAAAAGTTCTGCACCATTCAAATATCATTTTTCTTTTGTTTTTGAAAAAGTGGGTTATGTTCTAAAGCATTGAAATAAGAAAAATACATTATACACATGGTTAAACAATGATGATATTGTAGTAGGGTGTGATTTTTCAATATTTTTTTCACATTAGTTGAACACTTCAATTATCATTAAGTGAAAGATCAGAATTAAATATATTTTTTATTTTTAAATCATAATTAATATAAGTCATTTGATTATCTTATATGATATTCATTTCAGTACTTATAATCAAAAGTATTTTATAATTAATATTTTCATTACTTGTAATACACTACAAGTGTGTTCTGTTATTTTTGTGCTCTATTGATTTAAAGAATTGTATTTTGTAACAAAGTTCTCTTTTTAGCCCAAAGCATTTTTCACCTGTATGGTCATTTAAAGACATGTGATTTAAGTCAGGTGTTCATCTAAACCAATAGATTTTCTTATATGCTTTTCCCTCTTTTTCTACCCTTTGTCTTTGTTCATATCTCAGAAGTCTTCAGAACAGTAAACATGTTAATTTAGATAGCAGCCAGTTTTTTTTTACAAATATCTTTTGTAGTAGACAACCTATCTTATTGTAAGTACATTATTTAGTTCAAACTGTCATGTTTATTATACTGATAATATGTTTGGAAAGATTCTTATTTAGCATTTTTAAAATTTAATTATGAAGTAAGAGAGAAATTTCCAGATAGAAAGGAATTGTACTATTTTTACCAGTTACATGTACAGAGTCTGTAATTAGTTCCTCTATATTAAATCAAGTATACTATTCATCTTTGTATAAATTAAATCAGTGAAAAGCTTTTGTAAATATAAATTGTAGTATCAAGTCAGAGTCAGTGAGCAGGTAGACCTCCAGTATTAAAGAAACCTTGTTCCACAAACAGGTGATTGAATTATATGTTTATATATATTTTTAAAAGTATCATACAATTACAATAAAAGGTTATGATATAACTTTATTTGGATATTGTAAATATATTTTTATGCATAATATTCACTATAAACATATTCTTAAAACTGATCTGTCAAGGGGCATAACTAGTATTTTGCTTATTGGTGAAATATGAAGCAAAGAGTTATTTTTTTAAAATCGAATTTATTTATTATATAAACTATGTAATGATATGATGTATCATGGTATTTGAGTAAATTATGACTTAATTTATTTAATAACTTATTTGATTAATCTATATGTATTTTATGCTTATACATGTTATTCCTATTACAGGTTTTGAACTTTAATAGTTCCCTTGATTGTTGTTGGAATAAACATGATCGAACCTTTAGCCAGAGTTTTCAACTTTTGTAAAAACCAGGCTTCCACAATATTTTTGAATGTGTTCCAATCTTTTGGGAGCTGGCATGTCTGTCTGTCTATCTAACAACAACCCATCCGAAAATTAACAATCCTTTACATTTTGTAGTCGATAGGAATCTCATGTTCACAAAAACCAAAATGACTTCTCGTTAAAATATCCAACAAAGAAGTGATTACTCTATTATTCAATATAATACATACAATTAGCAATAGTCTCAGCCTGCTGAGATTTGATGCTAAAACACAGGATAACTTGTCCTATCACCAATGAATTTCCTCCTTTCGATTCACCATACACAATTCCATCAATACGGGTTGATCCGTGAAATCACATATTATAAATGCTTCTAGATAAAAGAAGATCAATAGATACCATCTGAGGGATGGTTTTCATTCTAGTTGGTTGATCATACATTTTTGCAGTAATACAGTAACTTTCTTAACAAGAGTTGACAAAAGATGTTAGGGACCCTTTTTGTACAATTAGTTCAATTCAGGGAGAGGATGTATAGTGCATCGCATCTCTTTTCAATATTTTGGTTTTTTTTAGGTCAAATTTCACTAAAATTTTTATCACTGTCCAAAATTAGAATTTTAGATAAAAGACTGTCAACTTATCCCCCTCCTCCGAATTCAACTGCCCCGTTTTATGATAAATCATTTATTCATAAAGTCGAAGAGTTGTTATATGTAACACAATTTGTTCATGATTCATAAATTAATGAATAATGTTTAATACCAATCTCGTGGTATAAAATGTATATAATTAAAACAAGCTTTAGCACCGGATCAGTAGTTATGTACGATAAATATAAAGGCTTTTACAACAGCCATTCATACAATGTACTCCAGTTTACTTGAATTTTGAAATGAAAAACCTTCTTATTTGCATGAATAAATTTTGTCAGCATTTGTCGGTGTCGCCTTATCAGAAAAACGCTGAAAAAATAACTTGAATTTAGCTACTGCAATATAACGTCTTTATTCTACTAACTAAATTACCACACACTTTAAAATATTTCGTACATTAGTCAATATTAGATCATAACACTGCGGGACATTATTACTGTACAGTGAATACATTATATTTCTGCTATACTCAAGTTTTTATGAATGACACTTTTTTGATTTTTTAACAAACGTTAAACTTAATATTCGTTTTACAAAATGGCGTCCGTTTATTGACGAAGTGTAAAAATAAGCCACCAACTGTATACGTTATTCTTCCTCTGCGATTCTAGTTACTGTTCACTATAACATTTTTAAAACGGTAAAAAAAAATCAAAATTAAAAATATCCTAAAACAAGAAGTAACATTACAGGTGCTCTACTTCTGCCGCCATATTTACTACAATGCCCATCGGCTATTTACATAAAATATCTGTAGAATGCATTGAACAGTGTGTGTCCTAATAATGTAAAATATTGTGAAATAAATCAACTTTCAAACATTGTTGATATTAGCAATTAAAGTACATCATATGTCATACTTATCTACCGTTTCACGATGTGTCCTAAAAATAATTATCCAGCTTGTGATGTTATGTAATTTTCCCCCTAAGTTAATATGATATATAACAAGTTCTTGAGAGATTGTGCAGCAGAGCATTTCTTTATTTTCAGCGCAAGGTAATTCAATATATCTATTGCTTTTATCAACTTGAGGCTCTTTACAAATGCATGATTACAAAAGAAATATTACATGAAAATGTCTATAAAAGAGGCCCAGGAGCCACATCGCTCACGAGCTCAGCTTAGCAAAACACTCAACCTACGCCCAAATCTCATCTAAGTAACAGTCTAGATAGGATATCAAATAACATGACTTATACACCAGAAATCATTTCTCTTTAACCCCAAAACTTCCTTTTTCCGAACCGCTTTAAAATTCTCAAAATGATTACATTGAACAATGATTGTCAATTTAAACCATTTAAGGTATGCATATTTCGAGAAACATAATAGCTCACAAGAAATGTATCAGTGCTCCTTGCATGTTTAAATGTCTTATACATGGAATGGATTACCTTCCTAAAAAGAGATCATTTTCACCAAAAAGCTTACAAACTTGTTTGTAGCTAAAAAAAAAAGGTTTAAATTCGTATCAAATAAAAGAATTGGTTTTAATGTAATAGGTTTCACCATCAATTTAGTAGAACACCCCGTTTGCTTTTGTCATATCCTATTAATTACAACTATGAGTAGAACCTTTTTTGAGAAATTCAATAATAATGTTGTTTTCGTGGAAAATATATTTCTCACAACAAAAAAAAGCATTGAAAAGGAAATAGATACAGATTATATATTACACCCGCAACGTTATTTATTTTTTTTTTTTTACAATCTTTTCTTATCCTATCGTGTATCAATCCGATCGTATCGTTTATGTATACAGTTCTATTGTGCGTTAATCCTATTAGGTTAATCGTTTAATGTTCACATTTTTCCGTTTATCCTATCGTGTTGAGCGTTTCGTGTCTTTTCATAAGTGCAAGTAACTTTATGTCAAAGTTACAAGTCGTTCAGTGCGCCGTATAAGATAATTTATCGAACAAGTAATGTACAGTTCTATTCAGTATTATATCATACTACTTTTTCTGAATTATATAGATCAAAATTAAACAAGATGTTACATGTAAATTATATCTGTAAGCAGTGGAAATGAAAAATTAATGTAAACAATCAAAGTTCTTAAGGAGTCTCGGGGGAGAATGTTTCAAACATACGATTTCCTTTAATTTTTTTTCCAGTAAAAGATAAACTTATGAGTAAACTATGTGCAAAATAAAGTAAATTGACCGGATAGTTTATCTGTTTACCGCGCTCAAATTTTAATCGGATAGTTTATCTGTTTACCGCGCTCAAATTTTAATCGGATAGTTTATCTGTTTACCGCGCTCAAATTTTAGTCGTATGTCTGTGTACACGTGTCGCCATTTTTACTATAATGCACTGCTTTTTATAGAAACATTGAACACTGTGGGTACTAAACTGAATTAAATGAAATTAATAAATGTAAATAATGCATTTTCAAAAAAAACCCAACAAAACCCTCAAACATTGTTAATTTTAGCAATGTAGTACACCATATGTCATAGGATTATCTACCGTTTAAAGAATCGTCCTGAATTTAATTATATCCATGTGATGTTATGGAATATAAAAGTGATATTTCTCATAACAATAAATGTTATCTCCTCACTTAAACCTCTTTTTTCTGAGATATATTATTCTTATTACGAAATTGAGCTAATATAAAACATAACTTTAAGGAAATATTAAACAAAACAATTTTTGACTTGTGGTATTCTGTCATGAATTACATTATAAATGGTGTTGCAGTCATCGCAATAAAAATCGAACTTCGTATTCTTGCGGCTGTAAGATTATTCCGGGAACCATTTTTCTGGGATCAAGATCAGGTAAAGGTTTTCCTTCCGGTTCGGCAATAGTCACCATTTGCATTAGCGAAGACAAGGACAGAAAGATCCGAGACTTTGCGAAGACTTCACCTAAACAGCTTCTTTTCCCCAATCCAAACGCTGCAAATCTATGATAAACAAATTTATATAATTATGAAAATGCAGAATTATACGAATTTGCACGAAATATAAATCGAGGTACATTAGAAAGATCATTTATCAATTAATATTGTACCTTTTCCTGACTTGGTCTGTAGCGGACAATAGCTGACCACCTTTATCTAAAAAACGTTCCGGTTTAAAGCTGAATGGGTCGTCCCAATATTTCTCACTATGATGTATCGTCCAGCTGTTAGGAATAAGCTGTAGTAAAACAAGAAACTGAAACAATATTAAATGTTTTATTTTTATCGAAACAGCCTAACAATGTATCAACTTAAATTATCCGATATACCCCTGTGCTCACCAAAAAAAATTATCATGAGAAAACAACCTTAAATTTAATTTTCAAATTTTGTTTGAAAAAGCAGACATCAACGTACTTTTTAACCAACATACTACACGTTAACAATAACTGACGAATAAAAATCTCAAGATTCAGCCAACATTTACTAGATCAATGAAATACAATACGTATTTAGAACTTTATTGTGCTTCGTTTTATAGTAATTCATTTTTGATTACTTACTCACAGTATCACTTAACTAAATTAATCTGCGATCATCTTTGTATAACTGATTTACTTACCTCCTTTTTATCAACTATAGTATTTTCAATATTTTTACAACAACCTACCACTGTGTCTTTCTCCACTTTGTATTCGCCGATAGTTGTGGGCTGCGAAGTAGAGTGAAGTACAAATACTGGAGAATGAGCTATGTACCGCAGTGTTTCTATCACAACGGCTTCCATCAGTGGACACTTCTTCCGGTCTGCAAACCTGGGCTCCCTGTCCCGTCCAATGACCTCATCCACTTCTCTCTGCAGAGACTTCTGAAGCTGCGGTCTTTTTGCAAGGAGTTGGATTACAGAAAGTAGAGTTCCTCTCGTTGTTAAGTATGCTAAAATTTAACATCTTATTTTAATGCAATTGTATTTAAAAGATGTAAGATAGATAGATAGATAGATAGATAGATAGATAGATAGATAGATAGATAGATACCTGCTCCTGCAATATTATAAAGTATTCCATATAAGTTATCATCATTCAACCATATCTCCCCAGTTTCATCCTTTTTATTCAAAGCCTCTTTCAATGTATGATATATTCCTCTTTCTTCACAAGCTTCTTTCTGTATTACATAAAATCATTGATAACAAATGATTCGTCAAACTATTTTTTTGTTAACATAATCTATGTTATTAGTGAAATAGATATATTTTAAAACATTGTTTGGCATTAGATATAGAGAGATCATTTGATTAGTAGTGTACTATATTTGATAAAAAGTAGCGACCATCAACACTAAAATTAAAATAATCCCTGGGATTATCTAATGGATTATCCATAAAAATATAAAGCACTTAAGATATCTTTTAAATGAGAAATAGATATTATTTACAGAAAATGATATACTAAAATGATAAACTATGGAACATTGTTAAGATGCAACCAACCAGATAAATAATTAAGATTCATCCCTAACATCAGGAAACTACGAATGGATACTTTTAACCACATAGAGCAAATAGACTGAACTTCAATTTTGAAATAATTACAACTATAAGTGAATGCTTCGAAATAAGACACAGATAAACCGTACCGATAATGTCTCTAGGGTGTCCAATATTTGCTGATGTACGCTTTTGGCTTTACGAAAGCTTAATGACATAGGAATGGGAAGAAACCGCAGGAAGGGGAAGGCATTGAACAACGTATCTGTTCCTGGATTGGCTAGCCGATTCCCTAAATCCTGCTCGAATTTAATTAAAGGCTGCAATGGTCCTTCCTTACCAAATCTTCTACCGATGTACTGTTTTTGAAAAAAACATCCAATTAAAAATAATTGATTAATTTGATTTAAATACAATAAAATTTATTACCAAAAACGTAAATGTTGCATAATTTTTGTTCAAATGAGGGTGTAAATAAAAGTAAAAACATACCAAGACTTCTATTGAACCCAGAAGAAAATCATCCACAATTTCAAATGGATTGACGTCATTTGAGATGGTTTTACGTAAGTTTTCCTTGAAATAAATCAGATTTTGCAATACTTGATTTTCAAGTAAAGCTTTACCCTCTCCGTATGGTTGGAGCAAATGATGAACAAATTTTCTACGTTTTTCCCAAGATGCACTTGGTGATGCAAGTATGAGATCCGTGTAGTTTCGAAAAAAGTATTTTCCAAAGAAGGTAGGCGGTCGACTAGCGCTAATTGTGGCACATGGTTCTTGCAAAAATGTTTCCCGCAACACCTCCACTGAATTGATACTAAGAAATGTCTTGCCGAGCATTTGAAACTGGAAAATGTCCCCATACTGCTGTGTCCATTCATACAGTTTCTTGTAGAGTGTTGGTGGGTCAACTTCAAAGATCACGCCAAGAAAGGGATATCCTTTTGGTCCAGGCGGGCAATGTTTAGCACCGGTGTAAGATTGAAGGGCGATAAAAATACAAGCTATTACAACCACCACGCACAAAATATACTCCAACATACTGAAAAATACAAGATTAATTAGGTAAAATTAACGCAATTCCTCTTCTATCTTATTACATAATTGAATACATTTCAATTTTAAATTCAGTAACAAACCATTACATTGTGTTACATTTTTTACTGTGCAGTAAATAATCATATATTTTTTCTCCCATATGCGCGGGAAACATAAGACACCTCTAGTTTGTTCTACGTACTGGCTATTTACAACAAAAAACCTGTATGTACTTCGCATATTGTCAATTGTGTATCTACAATATATTCATATTAAAAAAAAAATAAATGCCACGACTGATGTCATAGAAATTTGCGTGCGCTTTTAAACTATGTCTACGATGTAACCATGTTACAATCTGCCATAACCCATAACACATATTCATCCGCACTTTCATGTTCAGATACTGAGGCTCAAGCTGACCTTAGATACTCCAATCTTCATCATATATACATTTTTCTATTAAACAAAAAAGTCAATAACAGATCATGTTTTTATGTTCCTTAATATTACAGTCTTAACGTTCCTTTATGAATTGCATAATCAATGCAAATCAATATATTATAGCACAAAAGAGCCTCCGTATATTGTCGTAGGATTAAAATAAATCGTCAATTGTAAAAATCATCGATTCCCGCAAAAGCCCCTCTACCTGTTGCAGTAATGACACTTTATGAAGGTCATTATTTCCATAAACATTTTGAAAAGGTATAAAGATCTGTTGCTCTGCCGCCATATTTACTGTGATTCTCGTGCTCTTTTGAAGCCTGAGAAAATGCAATAGAATTAGGGGAACACTATGCATACTACAACGTTCAGTTAATATGCATGAATTAACGGTATTTAACAACCGGGATCAGCTTTAGCACCGGATCAATAGTTATGTGCAATAAATTTACAGGCTATTACAACAGCTTTTCATACAATGTACTCCAGCATACTTGAATTTACAAGTGAAATTCTTCCTTGTTTGCATAAAAGAATTTTGTCATTATTTGTCGGTGTCGGCTAATCAGAAAAACGCCGAAAAAATAACTTGGATTTAGTTACTTGCAATAAAACGTCTTTATTCTACTAACTAAATTACACACACTTTAAAATATTTCGTACTTTAGTCAATATTAAATCATAACACTGCGGGACATCATTACTGTACAGTGAAGACATTATGAGCAGGTCCTATGATATCGCGGTAGTTAAATAATTTTGTCGAAAAATCTAACAATACGGAAATGTTTCCAGAAACTAATGTTATTGTGAGTTTCCTCTATCATATACCTCAGTGATGTTTAGCGTGCCTCTGTTTACTATGTCTAAAAATATCCCGACGTCAAATGTCAATTTCAGCGCGTGCTACTACATGTATACGTAAACAGAAATACCGTGATACCATAGAACCCGCGATATGATAAGAAACAAGTATATATTTCTGCTATACTAAAGTTTTTATGAATGACACTTTTTTGATTTTTTAACAAACGTTAAACTTAATATTCGTTTTACAAAATTGCGTCCGTTTATTGACGAAGTGTAAAAATAAGCCACCAACTGTATACGTTATTCTTCCTCTGCGATTCTCGTAGTTACTGTTCACTATAACATTTTTAAAACGGTAAAAAAAAAATCAAAATTAAAAATATCCTAAAATAAAGAAGCAATATTGCAGGTGCTCTATTTCTGCCGCCATATTTACTACAATGCGCATCGGCTATTTACATAAAATATCTGTAGAATGCATTGAACAGTGTGTGTCCTAATAATGTAAAATATTGTGAAATAAATCAACTTTCAAACATTGTTAATATTAGCAATTATAGTACATCATATGTCACATACTTATCTACCGTTTCACGATGCGTCCTAAATATCCATCACCCAGCTTGTGATGTTATGTAATTTCCCCCCTAAGTTAATGTGTTATATAACAAGTTCTTGAGAGATTGTGCAGCAGATCATTTCTTTATTTTCAGGTCAAGGTAATTAAGGTCTTCCGTTGCCAACGGAAGACTTTGTACTGATTCTGTTGGAAATTCTTCATTATTTAAGGTCTTCCGTTTGCAATGGAAGACTTATACTGATTATGATGCGAATTCTTCATTATTGTTATTCTTCTTCTACACGTTTTTTCAAATTGCTATATCTCGCTTTCATTTAATTTAAGGGTATGTTGTAGATGATAATACGTTTTCAACGACATAAAAAATATGAAATTGCTACTTCCTCTTGCGAGTTATTCCCCTTTTTAAATTTTTTTCTATGGGTACTCCATTCCAGACAAAGGATCCGAGACGGTCCGTAGCAAGTAATTTTAAGTTATAAATCTTTATAAGATACTTTGTAAGTTGTCCTTCCGGTTTCATTTTTTCGATTTACCTTATTAATCCACTTAAAAAATTAAATCGAAATTAATGTTTTGAAAACTGCTGAACATATAGAACAAAAAATAAAAACATTGTTTTTTACTATGTAGGATGCTGAAATAAATTTTAAAAGGTTTTTAATGTGTTCCTTGCTTTTTTCACACCTCGTTTTGAATATTTAATTTTCTATTGTTAAGTTCTTTTAAAATATGTAATAAAAGCATACCTTTAAAAGCAATATGTGAAAAATAGTTCTATCTCTTACATTTGTTTTAATAAATAAACATATGATATAAATAAAAACCTATTAAGCATAGGATAACTACAATGACTTTCTTAATCAACCCTTTCCCGTAAGCCTTGTGTATATGTTTACGTAACTCATCCCTCGCATGTGGCCCAGGAGAGCTATCAAGCGTGGATCGACTACCGATTTGCAGTTATCTAATACACAGGCTTCGCGTACTTGTACCTTACGTATGATACTGACTCTCTAGAATCTTAATATCTTTGATTTTGCACGAATTTTAAGCTTAGCTTACATTTTACCTATGATGCTTACATGTGATATGTACATGATGCAATGCGTTTGCTGTGGATTGTTTTTTGAATTATGAATTCTGTGGTCATTACAAATTTGTTAAACTGAATAAAATATGTCCGTAGCTTGTGTAAATGTCATACCACATGGATGTATCGCACTAAATTCATATAGTTCATATAGTTAAGCTTAGTGTGCGAATATGTTAGCTGCAAGTAGTCGATCGGTTTGCATACATGTACGCACGGTATGTTTGAGGTAATTTGAGGTTTAGACTCACCGAAATAATTAAATGATTCTTCAAAAGCAAAAAGTCCGCTTAAAGATCTCTGTATCATTGTGCAGCTTTCAATAATCCACACATTTATCGAACGTATTTATGCAAAACTCTCACTGAGAGCCCATGCGTAAAATTGCATGATGTCCAAATAGCTAATACACGCTGAATTTCGTGTTATGATGCCGAAAACGCACAAAAACCGTCAGAAATTTCCGCAAATATCAAACAGGTTGAAACTCAAGTGCCAAGCATAAGAAAAAAGTCTTAAATTAATTTTTGAACATCTTCTTAAAAGAAGATCGATTATTGAATAATAATAATATTTTGAATTGTGCTTGGTACCTTGCAGAGCTTCAATGCATACTAAACTAGTTGTGATTTGTATAATATATAGCAACTATATTGCGTATCAGTCTTCTTTACATCGGCCGCTCACTGAATTCAATCACTAATCGATGCTTTGTGAATCGTCGGCAGCAAAGCCACCAATACACACATGCGTGCGAATGCTCTAAATTATTAATTAGGTTGATATACCAAAAAGACACCTATATTAGAATCATTCTAAACGAATTCATTATTTACTAGTTAAAGTTTGATAATATCTCTCTCTCTCTCTCTCTCTCTCTCTCTCTCTCTCTCTCTCTCTCTCTCTCTCTCTCTCTCTCTCTCTCTCTATGTGGGCGGTGCTTATCATGTTACGGAACCTATGCGATTAATGTGTACGATTTTTTGTTTTGGACTCTTAAATTTATGATTTTTTATATAAGGGCTTCGGTCATTTATCGCATTTTTTCTCAGAGATTAACCCAAACTGTACAGTGGTTAAGCGGAAAATCCTCAAACACAGTGTTCGTGGAAACTTCACGAAAGACTATTTGTTTCCGTGCAATAAGCAGAATGTGAAAAAGGAGAAAATTAAAATATTACTGAAACCATGCTGTTTCTACAACCCATGGGTTCTCCCCAAAAGATTTTTTATTAAACTTTAAAGGCGAAGATCATGGAAAAGAGTCTCCACCCCCTAAGTTAGATATAATCTTCGCCTCACCCTCCCCCTCCCCGCACATTCGGATATTCTTTCTTATGGTTATAAATATCAATTTCTGTGCGCATGTGGGATATTTACTGTTTTGACCGCTTTTCGTCAAAGTTTGACACAATGTTTACCTTAAACCTGATCCAAACTCTTAAATCCATAGGTTTGATAACGCCACAGCAACACTTCAAATAGTATTTTCGAAAAAGAATATGATGTGCAGAGATTGATTTTATTTATTGAATTTTAGAATGTATAACACAATATTTCTTTTAAATGAAAGAAAAAATCGTTTCATGTTATATACAACTCTGCCTTACAATAACCCCCGCGAATCTAAAGCTTATGCCTGCATTTATAGAGAAACCTAAAGAAATAATTCTATTATGTACTCTATTAAAATTCAACTTACTAAATTTATTACTTATTACTTATTCATTTACTAAATTCAATGTGACCTGGAACCTTAAGTTTTGGCGATTACAAAGTTCAAATTTATTTTAGTTCAAATTCTAGAAGTTTATGACTTATTTTTGTTGGTTATTAATTAACTTACGCTAGTAGAAAAAAATCCCGGATTGGCACAATTGAGTTACTTAGAATGTATATAATATCTCAAGCAATTGGTAGTTCTCGACAATCCCATTTACCTCTATTAAAGCATAAAATTCAAGTCCATAATTTTGATAGTATAGATATACTTTTTTGGCAAAAATGCTTTAAAATTATCCTGTTTTTGCCCTTTGATTTCTTGCATTTCTTCCACAACATTGACGATGTTGAGATTGTTCGAAACATAATACGCGGGTATGATAAGGCAACTCTCAGCGATCGATTGAGTAAAAATTCCTCTGATCGATATAACGTCATAATAAGCAGCATGATGTCATATTTTACTCTGAAACATGTCAATTTTAAATTTATCTCTGGTCCAAATTATAAAACCTGTAGGCGTAAAATGTCACTAGAAACTCTTCTAAATGAATATATCTTCAATTTCTCTGTATTACGTATAATTAACATTGATGACGTCACAAGCATGTTTAATAGAGAAGATCAATGTCAGGAGACAAATCATAGGAATGCAGTGTGAACAAAAAAAAATGCTGGAATAAGACTTATTTAATACAGATAACCAAGATTTAGATGATTGCCATTTAGGATAGAATCAGGATAATATAGACATGGATATTTTATTTTACCAGCGAGTGTTATAAGGTAAGCAGATAGATATTTATATGGCTTGACCGGCCATTCCTCTGTCAGTGTGTACAAAATAGGCAAAAGTGTAACACTACCCCGAATATTATGAAAGATTAATTTGGCAAATATTAAAAGCATATGACCTAACATACTTGAAAAGTGCTGCTAGAATCCTTTGCTTCGTTGCTGTAATTGAAAAATACGTGGTATTTTCAATAAAATTGGAGAAGTTGAGGGGGTTTCCGATAAATAATGACAACGTTTATTTTATGCGATTAACAATAGGATTCTAGCAGTAATACTAATAAACATGATTGAATTGCCGATCGAATTATTGTATTATACATACAAATGAACTTCGGGGTAGTGTTACACTTTTCGATTTTTGTTAAGGTAAAAAATTGATTTATTTTTAATTGTCATGTGATACCATGGCACGACAGCTTCAAAGATCGACTCGATTCCGAAGAAGAAATATAATATCTTGGTGAACACATTCACTTGATATTTATATTTAGCACTGTTTTCATAAAAATAAACAACATTTAAAATGACCATAATATTGACGATCATTAAACTCAGAGTCGCCTTATCCTACCCGCGTATATGACAGATACATAGGTCATCAGCTTTTTAGACAGAATCGCAATCACATGAAACTCAAAATCAAAATCCAAAACAACTTGGTTTGCTTACATGTGTAATTAAAGATGAATTTTAACAACTTGTAAAATGACACATGTAAGTTTTGACTTAAAATGTGTGAAACCTCCTGTATGATCAAATTTCGTATATTTCTTCTTAATATCTGTATCCATAATCAAAAAGTAAAACTACCTTATCACACGTCCATGTTTTTTGAGTCACCGTGTCACTTTCAAAAAAAGAAAGTTTCAATCGTATATAAATCGTTCTATTTCGCCTCGCATTTGCAATGGAAGACCTACTCGTTGCTTTGCAACGAGCTTTGCTGTAGTTTATTCTTCTTTTTCTTCTAGACGTTTTTTAACCTCGAATATCTCGCTTGTTTTTAATCCGATTTTATTTAAATGTCCAGGGTACATTGGAAATGTAAATAGCTCACTATAACACAAAAGATTGTGATATCGCTTCTTCCGTTTTCGAGTTATTCCCCTTTAAATATTTTTTAGTGGGTCTCGTGTACCTGCAAAGGCTCCGAGTTGATCCGTAGCAAGTAGTTTTAAATTACAAATCTTTAATATACACACCTTGAACGTTGTCCTCCCAGTTTTATTTGTTTGATTCACCCACGTAATTACTTAAAAAATCATATCGAAATTTATGTTTCAAAAATGCTAAATATTGCTCATATTTTTGCTCCATAAGTTTTTAGTTTTAAATATTTTCTAACCACATATAGAGCAAAAGTTGTGGAAAATATTAAAGGCTTTCATTTGATACCATGAAAAAGGGGCTGGTCCCTTCAATTAGGGATCTAGATCCCTTAAAAGTCTTTGCTTTATTACTCTAAAACGGTAAATGTTTCCATATTGGCGCCGTTGTAAAAAATGTTATTTGAAATCTTATTATTTTCATTAAAGCGTTTTTGTTTTCGGGTATTGCATAATATGAGGGTTAAAAGTAATACGTGTAGACCAGTACTCGCTTCAATTTGGCAAAGTTATCGAAAGTCTTAGTGCGTACAAATGACATCAAGCTACCACTGAAAGTGTACCGGCTTATACGGGATGCCTTAATTCATAAGAAAATGGGAATTTTTTTAGGTACACATGCTTTTATTTGAGGACTATAAGCCATTTTTGCTAAGTTCTTATAGTGAACAATCCTTCAAAAACAAGAAACATAAAAATATAAGCATTCTTTTTCTTTTCTAGCAAAACACAAATAACGGATTAAAAAAAAAACTACTTTTAGTTATTATTTTGCATGCATTTGAAATATATCTGTGTGTGTACTATTACGTAACCTATCCCTTGCCCGCAGCCGAGGTGATCGATCGCGGCTGAACTACCTAGCGGTCGGCGGTTATCTAATACACAAGATTCGCGTCCTACACATATGGGTTTATTTAGCTGCAAACAAATAGAATATATTTTAATTTTGATAACATATAAAAGTTTAATAATTTGTTATGTTAGTTAATAAAAGCAATCTGAAGCATAATCAGGCATAGATCAATTGTGGATTTTTATTTAAAAAAATAACTTCTATTTAAAGTATTTTTAGTTAATATACTACAAACATTACAAATCTTCTTGGGTTATGAGAGCAATCCATCCCTCGTCCGCGGCCGAATAAAATCGGTCGCGACTGGACTACCTAGCAGTCAGCGGTTATCTAATACACAAGCATATATGAGTTTATTTAGCAGCAAACACAAGAACCGTTTTAATTTTATGCTATTAAAGTTTTTTCACCTTAAATTGATTTAATTAAATGATAGAGTGAAAACTAGAGCCGAGCTCGTTGCAAGCAACGAGGAGGTCTTCCGTTACAGCTTCAAGTCAAGATAGTATTGTCAATCAGTCTTAATACCCCTCCCCCTTCTCCTTACACTTATCAGGATCTGACAGGTATTTGATAGGAGGTCATCTTCACACGACTATAACTTCTGACCAATCAGGGCTTTAGAAAATCAATTGGAACTCTTCAAAAGTTGACAGACAAATTAATTCATGCCTGTTTTCTATGTAACCTCCAACTGCACAGTATTGAAGAGTTACACCTCTAATTAAACAGATAAAGGCATGTATGTGATAAGTAGGGGTATATTTAGATTGTATGCAAATGTAGAGGTCATGTGAAGAAGATGACCTCATCGATATCAGACCCTGACGAGTGTACGGAGAAGGGGGTGGTTTTCATCAGACTACATTGTCAATATGATGATTGTAAGTTCAGAAAATCGAAAACGAGGCTCACTTTCATAGTATCATTTTCATACCAGGTGAATTCTCCGTTTAACTTGCTTCACGGTCATATCAATTTATGATAACTTAAAAACACACACATCAGAAATGTACGTGTATTTAATTATTCTGACCAGAAAATCAAAACGATAAATACGTTTATGTACAACTGATGACAGGATACAAACTAGGCCTATATCATAGTGTAATCAACACAAAATCCACTGCGCTGAATGGAAAACAGTGTTATGTTTCATAAACATATCGATTCCCTATACTCATACTTATACCTCTACCGCTAACACATGGAATAGTTTATGTAAAGTGCAGTGTTAAAATTAAAAGATTGAAACGAACACAAACTATAAATAAACGAGGACGCCTTCTCCCACCTAAGGGCGCGGTATACGAGAGGTGCTCAGTGGGAGGGATAACTCTCCGTATAATGTTTGGCCATGCAGGCACTCAGCATCATTTTTGAAAGGATGAGCATATTTATCGGAAATCTTGACAAGCAAATAAAAGGATATGTTCTCAAATCTTCAAAATCGTAATCCGTGGGGGAGGTAGGGGTTGTGAAGCAGGTCTAATTTCTATTTTTAATATGATTTCGTTTTAAATATTCCAATAATTTTTTGCTTTCATCTAAAAAGTGTGTGGGGAGTGGGGGTGTGTCAATGCCCGAATCCCCACATTTTCTAAATGTAAATTTCAGGGAAATTTTGGCTGCAAGAAAAAGTCGGCGGGGTCGGGAGGGGGTGGGGGCAGAGCTCCCATTGGGAAAATCCTTTTCGCCACTTTAGTGCGGCACGAAGAAAGTCATATGATTTACAATTTTTTCTATCATATCACATATACATACATATTTTAGTTATAATATTATGATCTTTTAAAGATACATGCATTGACTGATTTGTTGTACATGTTTTTTTGTTTTTTTTATAAATGATCGAGTGCAGTTTTTGTCTAATTGATCCATTTCAATATTATGTTAACATATACAAATATGTGCTTATTCCTAAATTAAGAATGCGCTGTTAATTGAGGAATCCAAATTTTACGATTCAAGTTTATTCCAAATAGAATACAACAGTTACATGCAATGACATGTTAGAATTGTGGATAATAGAGTTCCTCTTGTTGTTACCTGTGTAAGTATCCTAAAAAAGTAACAAGATGCAAATTCATCAACAAGATTTATGCATTTTCTATCATGGTTTAACAATTTTGAGCTGTCAGGATGGTTTTTAGTGAAGCAATGATAGATGGATAGTTAAATGATAAATATTTTGGTAACTTTTCACATAGAAAGGGTCTCGACACCCCGTGGCTTTTTTCCTTTTAACACAACCGTCACAACATGACAATTTTATCTCATTGAAACTGTTACTTGTGTGTCTATCTTTGTAGCACAATGGGTATAGCTTCTGTTAAAAAGTATTCCATAGATGTTATCTTCATATATACATGGTTCCCCATTTTCGTCTTTTTCCTCCATTGCTTCTTTTAGTGTATGATAGATTCCTTTTTCTTCACAATCCTCTTTCTGTGGATACAATTAAAATATTTATCATAAACAAAACATAAACATTAAACATATTTGATCAAATATATTTTATTTTCGTATTGATATGAGAAGAACACGTGAATCTGTCCGGAGAAATAGCCGCAAAGCCATTATTTTAGCATAAGTTTAAAATAAGATGATGGACATTTTCAGTGAAATAAATTAAAATTTATAAAACTTATAGTTTGAAATTATGTTGGCTTTCTCCACCGATAAATGATCCAAAATATCAAAAATTCGCTGATGTACGCTTTTGGCTTCATGAAAACTCAATTACATAGGTAGAGGGAGAAACCGTAGGAAGGGGGCAGCACTGTACACTGCATCCGTTCCCGGACTGGAGAGCCGGTTTCTATTTTCATTAATGGCTGCAATGGTCCTTCTCTACCAAACATTCGACCGATGAACTACCAAGCAACCCAATAAAAAAATGAATTATGTTTTTCAAATTTGCAGAAATGGACAGGAAAACAATGTATAGGAAATTCTTACTAGAGTTTCAATTGTGCTCAATATAAACTCATCCACAATTTCGAATGGATTAACGTTTGCTGAGTTAGTGTCTTCCACCTTTCCTTTAAAATAGAGTAGATTTTGTAGTACTTGGTTTTCAAGAGAAGATATACCCTTTCCATATGTATGAAGCAAGCGGTGGACAAATTTTCTACGTTTTGCCCATGACGGGCTAAGTAATGCAAATATGACATCGGTATAGTTTCGAATCACATACTTCCCAATAAAAGTTGGCGGTCGAGCAGCACTTACTGTGGCACAAGGTTCTTTGAGAAAGGTTTCCCGCAAAAATCCACTGAATTGATACAGAGAAATTTTTTGCCGAGCATTTGAAATTGGAAAACATTCCCATACTGCTGTGTCCATTCATAAAGTTTCTCGTGCAATTTTAAGATATCCACTTCAAAGATCACGCCAAAAAAGGGATATCCCTTGGGTCCGGGGGGACCATCTATAGCACTGGTGTACGATTGAATTGCGATAATGATACAAGCTATAATAAGTATCACGCTTAAAACATACTCCAACATGCTAAAATATAGTCCAGGAAAACAAACGTAGGATTTTGTTATTGCAGAAATTTCAAATGTAGTCTTTGTTTTTGATCAGCTTTTGTTTGTGCTGGAAAATCTCAAATCTAGATTGTCTATAGGAATAAAGAAAGGAAGAATTTAGTTTCAAAAAGAACTACAACCTGTTTGATGAGGGATGGATAGCTGTGGTCATTTTCAGACCATTTCTATCACCTTTAGATGATGTCTGTATAAATATATAGAAAACATTCAAATTTTAAATATAAAATATTTTTTTAATTTTTCTCAACTGTAAGAAATTTTATGGTAAAAAATATGATATTCAAAATTTTAATCTGACGGTTAAGTCGTTAACCACCAAGCCTCGATAAAAAAGAACTTCAAATACATGTGTTATTTTCAATTTTAAGTATAATGAGTTACATTGCTGTGTTCAAAGATCTTATATGATTTCAAAAATAGACAAACAACACTTACATTGATATCCCATCAGCAGAAAAGGAAACTCTTCCATTTCACAAACTGTCGTGCATGTACTAACCAGCTTGTGGCGTCATCTATTATAATATAACCGGTTGTTAATTCAAATATGCCAGGAAGTAGCATTATTTCGATCTTGGCTAAGTTAAGGTTATTAAAGTTTATTAAAAGAAAAAGAAGATTTTATCTAATTAGAGGAAAAGAATATGAAACTTAGATTAAGGATCTATCGTGATTTGAGAAGGTATCTAATTTCTATAAAGTGACTTTTAAGGATTTTTTTTAATCTTCGGGCGTAGGCAATAGAAAAAAAAAATTGACTGAGCACAAATCATCAAAGATTCTTATTTTTACAAGCTTTTATTATTTCTTTTTTTTTTTTATTGAGTTTTCATATTCACAACATAAGCTTGTATTATTTAATGTGCAATAAAATTACCAAATTTTTCAATATAATTGTACTCAGAATAAACTCATCCAATATTTTGAAAGCAGAAATATTTGCTGTTAGTATCTTGCTCCTCTCATTTAACATGTTTTACATTTCGTCAAAAGAGTACTCAATAATCTTTTTAATTAGGTAATATCTCTTTACATTTTTCCAATCTTTCTGTCTTTCCACATTTTTTTTATAACATTCGCTATTTGTTTAGCTTCTAGCTGATGTTATTTTTTTTTCAAAATATATAGGTATATTATTGTATGTTTATATACTTACATTTTGTTGATATTAAAAATATGCTTGAGTTTCTGATAGACAACATCCATGTAGTTTTTGGTAATCAGGTCTTCCAACAATCTGTTGGAATTCCCATGAGTACAAATTGCGCCCCATTGTTAGCAGACCTATTTTTGTATTCATATGAAGAAGAATTTATTCAATAACTTGTACGTGAAAAAAATAAATCACTCTATGTGGCCTTCAACTCAACATTCAGGTATATCGACGACGTATTATCAATTAACAGTTATTACTTCCATACTTACGTCGACTCGATATATCCATGTGAACTTGAAATAAAAGATACCACAGAGTCTGCGTCATCTTTTTCATATTTGGTTATTTTACTGGAAAGAAACATTGATGGTACTCTAACAACGAAATTTATGATAAACGTGATGACTTCAATTTTTCTATAGTCAAATTTCCTTACTTATGTAGCAATATATCTTCATCACCTGCATATGGAGTTTTTGTCTCTCAGTTAATTCGATATGCAAGGGCATGCTCTTCGTATGAACAGTTTCTAAGGCGAGGCAAGCAACTGAAAAACAAGTTGAAAAAACAGGACTAACAACAGTCTCGTTTGAAGTCATCTTTTCGTAAGTTCTATGGTCGATACAACGACCTTGTCAGCAAATACAATCTTCGACTGGGTCGCATGCTGACTGACGTCTTTCGTAGTTATTGTTAGACCATAATTAATTACCTAACTGTTTACGGATTTTTCCGTTTTTCCCGATTGCGACAAAGAGCACACGGCGGATGTGACCGGTCAGCAGAGGATGCTCACTCCTCCATGGCACCTGATCCTACCTCTAATTTTATTAGAGTCCGTGTTTGCTCTTCTCCTGTTTTGAATTTTTCCTTTCGACTTTTGATTTTGAACACTGTTCGTTATCACCACATGGCATTTGTATACAATTGTGAATAAAAAATACCAAAATAAATAAATTATTTTAAAAATCTCATCAGTTATTAATACATTAATTGTCACTGCTGTTCTTTGCATCAAAAATTAATTTCGACTTTTTTTATTTCATGGTTACCGAATTCATTTTCCAAAAGGATTTTGGACGGTTTCTCCGAATGTCTGTGAGTGATTGTATTCTGTGGGGTATCTGTTAAACATTTTCTAATCATTATGTTTTGTATATTTCGCACATATATGGCTAATTACTGTTATAGAATGTCCTTTTACAAGTTTTTCAGAGATTCGTGTTCATCATTATAATGTTTAGATAATGCCTATTATTTTTAATACTTTAATAATTGTTAAGAATTAAAGATCCCTGCACCAAACATGAGACTGTGTTTAGATTACTAGGAGTCAGATATAATACTTTAAAAAATTGGTTTTTTTTAAAGATCATCACCGTTTAAGATCATACAGTGTATACCATTTGGCAAAATTGCCATAACGAATAGCGGATATGGTATACAACTCTAAATAGTAAAATGCAAACGTGTCGTTAGCCATTTTTAGTGCTTTATATATATATATATATATATATATATATATATATATATATATATATATATATATATATATATATATAAGATATAATATAATATAATATAATATAATATAATATAATATAATATATATAAAAGATATTTCATGGTAAGTGAGGTTCTGCTTTCATTTCTTTTTTATTCATTGTTATAAAAATAATATCTAATACACGTACTATTAATTGAGTATACGTGACAACGTTGCTGAAGGAACTAACTCCAATTAAACAATTTGAAATTTTATATTAGGAAAGTAAGCAACAATAATAATTTCCTACACAATATCTGGATTTTGTAAGGAGTGTGGCAATAAATGATATATTTGACATGATGATCAAGATACGGCATTTGAAGACAGTATATATTCTTACATTACAGTGTATAAACTTACTAAAATACGTCGAGAAGTGACTTCCGGTCAGTCTGAGGTGAGGGAGACATCCACAGTGACGGGAGATTCCACTTTGAAGGAAGACTTCGGGAGTTCCTGGGTCCATGGGGTTAACTTAAGCATAGATTCCACTTTGTTTGAGGGAAGAAAAATATAGATATTAGTTATATTAAATTATGAAATAAATGAAAATTTATCTCTGTAAACAAAAAATTATTTTCACTTTACATTAACAAAATATGCTATTAACTGCTTTGACAGAGGAAAATCTCTATATTTCCTACACAGATCTTTACATTATTGTTTTGCTTTTGTCTCAACTGATTTTTTGTTGTACACGGTTTGGGTGAATATATTGTTTGCCCTATCCTTTTGGAGACAATGTCTACTTCTTTAGACAATCCTAAAAAGGTTGGATCCGAGAAGCTTGAAAAAGAGGCAGAGAGGGGGTGATGAAAATAGGTATTTATTAAAAGAGCGCAATCAAGTAAGTGACGCGCATAGCCTAACTCTCGCCTGTCGTAAAAAATTAGTTCTTGAAAAACTGACCAATGGAATTTGTTAAAATTGCGTATGTTTAGAAAAATGTAAGTAAAAAGATGATTAACGCGTAATAATAATTCACACTAAGTAAGAAACTTCTTTTTGCTAAAGGGGCTCAACTTGAGTAAATAAGAGTCTATGTATGACACCTGGTGTTTGGACAGTAAATTGCTTCACACATATTGGATAGCAAAGAAATTAGTGACATCAAAGAAAAATGAGTGTAAGAAGACACAAAATGGACTTAGGATATATAAACAATGCCAAATGTCACAATATAAAGAATTTGCTTAGTACATGTGTCTTGGCTATAAAATAGTTTATGAATCTCACACTTTCAAAACCATTGATCTTACAAATAAACAGAATGAAAGACTTAAAATCTTATATTAGACAATTTCACACAGTTTCCTTAATTAAAGAAAATTTAGAGTTAAAAAATCATCTTTATGTTCATTTGAAATATTGAAATAAACGCTTTATATGAAACTGAATGAAAATATGTAAATATGTAAACAGTGAAAATATGAGTGTGACACTTGGAACTAAAATGTACACTCTGGATTGAATAAAATATGCCGCGTGTTCGTAGTTTAATTTCTGTAGCCAAATAATAGCATGAATTGATGATAAAAACTTGTTAACATTTAGTTTTTATTTTAATTGCATGCAATCAAAGGGGTTTAGTGGTCGTTATTTACTATTTATTTACTACCTATCTATTAATTTATAAAATGTACCTCTGACTTTTGAACTGTATATACTGTTTGACTTCATGTACCATTTCATGGTTTGAGTGAATAAACTGAATTAAATAGAATTGGTCGACAGCACAAAAGAATTATTGGGTTAGTTACTGTTTGTCAACGGAAATAATCTCAAAAACATTTCTAACTATGCTTTGCCTTGCCGATTGATCAACCCATTTATTTCAATAGAAAATAACAAACCTAGTAAATAATAAACATGTGTAAAGGCTTGATTTATTTTTAATTTCAATTGGTAAATTGTCTACAGTTGATATATAATTATATAACCCAGGTAAAAAACCTTTGATTTGGGGATGAGGTTCAACTGACAGAACAGCCACAAAACAAGTCCATAAACATAACAAATCGGAATATGTTCAATACAGAACCATTTTGTGTTCTCGATGCTAACAATGAGCTCTGAAGAGTTTTTCAATATATATATATATATATATATATATATATATATATATATATATATATATATATATATATATATAAAGAGTCGGTTGATTACTTTTGAGCGATCGGCCGCATTGCCAACATCTTCTCAAACAATGTGATTTAAAATGTAGTTATCGTTCTGTATATAGTTTCTTTAGTAGTGTTAGTTGTACATGTAGTGCTAGATTTTGTTTTCTTTGTTTTTACCCATGTAATGTGTGTGTATGATTATACTTACTTTTTAAAGATCGATTTTTGTGAAAACAATTCACATCAGGGCGCAGCGAGAGGCATACACATCTTCTTGGTCATTTCAATCAATATTGGAAATTACCGGTGTAAAACCGCCGAGTATTATTAGATTGAATAGATCATATTTTTCCAATTTTTTAAACTATTCTCTGGTTAAAGATATACACTTAGTCATTTTCTATTTTATATATATTTTTTTAAATGACATTTTAAAGTTCATTCATTTTTCCCTAAAATTAGACATGGACACAGGGACACAATGGCAATTATTGAGTAATATATTTATTTCATTTATGAATGAGGTATTTTACTCCTCAATGAGGTTGAATCCTGTATTTAGTGAAAATCGGTAAACAAAACAATAATTTAAAATACATTGTACAAAGAAAAAAAGAGGGAGGTCTGGCTCCGATTTCACAAAAAACTTAAGTTTTTACCTAGGTTTAATCTCAAATCCTGAGAATTTATTCAGCTGAAATTTTTCTCAAATTACGTTTCACAAATCAAACTTTGTCAATTCTCAGCTGACTCGAATTTTTTACTAAGCTGAGTCAAGAATTTTCATTGTCACAACTGGCCTCTTATAACTTCTCTTTGCTTTTTTTAATTTATTATATGTTTTAAACAGAGGAAAATCAGATTAAATTAACAAGAGTCATACAATGTTAACCAGTCATGAAATTTACACTTTTACATTTACACTATGCTAAATATAGATTACATATCTAAATGATCTTATATTTTATATAGCAAACAAAAAACCCACATTAATTACATTTTGGTTACCTTAAAATCATTAGAAAGTAGAATCACTATTGCATATACGCTGATTATTGAGTGGAATAGGTCTAAGAAATGAATATAACAGACATTATAATACTGTATTATTGATGTTTATGACATATTCATATTTGAGATTTGACTTAAGTCTGCTATCGAGGTAACTTCAGTTTTTTCTCAAATTGAGTGAAAAACACGATTAAGATTTTTTTTGAGAAATGCAGATATTTGAGTTTTCTCAAATTTGAGAAAAAACTCGAATATCTGAGAAAAAACTCAGACTTATGTCTGAGATTTGACTTAAGTTTTTTTTTGTGAAATCGGAGCCAGGTTTTACCCTCTGCCATTCTTAACATAATGATATTTGACTCACTGACAGGTATTCTTAACAAATAACATCAAATATCAATATTGTTTTAAATTAAGTAATATGATGGTCAAAATGAATATATAAAAAATATACATATCATATTGTGTTTAAGTTGCATTCTTCCTGACCTTTTGTACCTAAAATTATCTATTTTTAATAATAACAGTTTGATTTGAAATAAACGATTTCTGAATATTTAGATTTCTTATGATTTTGATGCAGTTTACTGGATATGTTTTTTTTTCCCCAATTCATAAATAAAATACCATATATCAATTTTTAGAAAGAGGGCTTTTAATGTAAAATTCTTACAAAGGGACTCAAAATACGAAAACCAGAACTCTGGCCTGGATCAAATGCTTCTTGGAGTTCTCTTGAAAAAATCTCCAAAAAAGTCAGAAAACGAAAACTAAGCGATAGCGCTAATCGAAAATAGAAACAAAAGAACCGTGAACAATCACGGCAGCGTAAAATTGTACAGAGGCTGAAGGAACTCAGAACTACACCCGACAGCGACGTCTTGGGATGCAACCCCGATTCCGAGAGCTCTGAGGAAGAGAAATAAACTGCTGCAGACTTCCTTAAGCACCTTCATCATAATAAAACTACCTAGATAATAGAATAGGTACGTTATCATATATGTACTAAGAATAATTGAACTTACCTATGCATAACTTAGATATTATATCTGTAAATGTCAGAGGGTTGAACTCATATGAAAAAAGAAATAAGTTTTATATATGGTTAGAACAGAATAGATTTGATGTAGTATTGTTGCAGGAAACTCATTTTATAGACAAATATAAAGAAAATTATGATTCCAGATGGAAGTAGAGTCATATAATTAAAAAGTTTCTTATAAGAACCTTCAAGAAAAACAGGCGCGCACATCTTATAATCATAACAACTTTATTTGCATCAATAAGTCAACTCAATAAAATAGCTTACACTAGCATCAATTTTGGTTTTATCGATTGCTCTACAAATGTCAAGACATTTTTTTGCCGACACGGAAGTTTGAAAATAATCTTAACCTACTACCCTGGATTCCACAAACAAGCACCGTACGTCCAGTATGGGACCCGACCACCTTGAGGACAGAGATATGAGGATTTAACGGGTTGTGCCAGCACGACCCCAAGCTTGGCGCTGGTAACTTCATTTGATATATTAAATGGAATGCAAGATAAAAGGATTAGGGACCCATTTAACAAACAAACAATATGCTACAAAATGTAATATATGAAAATTCTCAACACCTCCAGCTTATACAGATATATACTACAAAAAGTATACGGTATATTCACACATAAACATCAATTATTCTTTCCATTATCAAATATGTGCTTGTTCGTATTTAAATTCAATAAATTAAATGAAGGTCAATATCCGTTTGCAAATATATCTCCGTGACTTGTATATACAAATCAGCACTTCACATTTGATATGTCCTTTGGCCGCTATCATTGGCGAGAACGCATAGATTTCTTCGTCAGCCTTCTTTAAGATGCCGATATCTTTGTCATTTGACATTGCGATTGAGAGTACATGTATTTATAAAAAAAAATACATTTGCTATCTCTGTGACCTAACCATCTTTTCTCAATGCATTGGTTGTTTGCAGACCTTCCATTATCGATGTTTACAGAACTCCTTAGTTTTTGACTGGTGTTCAGTTCAGTTCGTGAAACAAAATTATAGTTTACTTTAATCTAATGAAGATCTAAGTTTAAGGTAGTCCATCCATAACTGAGGGGAATTTAACAATTTTGATTGATCTAAACAACATTAAATACTTATTTCGAAATTATTATGAGGTTGACATAAACCAAACTCGGGAGTATGTATAAAGTCAATTGAATGAACTTTATGCACTTAATTTTTTTTTAAAGAGTTGTCTGCCCTTTACAAAACTTAGGAAAAATCGTTTTCTCAAAATATGTATGGTAAATTATGATTTTTTTTTGGCATTTTCAATGAAAGGAAGAGCTTTTGAAACCTTTTACCAAGAGATTTGTGAGAAATTTATTTGTACTAAAAAGATATCTTTAAAAATGCATTTTCCCCATAGATTTCAATGTTAACTTCAATATGTGATAATTTTAGTAACAATCAAAATTTTTAAAAATTTCAAAGATAAATCTTTAATATTTAATAAACCCCTTAAAATCACACTAAAATTTAGTGATCAACCTTGCAATTTATTAAATAAGAAATATGATAGTTATGGATGGACTACCTTAATCAAGATTTTTCATTTTCATACGAGTAATTTTATAGGTTAATGTACTTCTCAAAAAACATTTTTTTTAAATTCAGTTAAATTGAAAATTAAAAATTAAAATAGTTTATTTTTAAAAAATCAAAACATAAACTGCTTTATTTATCAGTACCTTTAGTACTTATTTTGTTTGTAGTATAACGAACAACGCGACATGTATATGTGCTGTATAATTATGTGCTTCGTGATTGCCCATTTTTAATCATCACGAACATCCTATCGCGTCGTTGTTAAATCTTAGACGATTTTATTTATCTCATATATATCAATACATATCAAACCTAAATGAAATCAATAACAGTAAGTCGCTAGTAAGCAATTCAGTTTCGGGGATTTCATTTTGGTGGTGTATAAAATCTTAGTTGTGAACCTCGGTATCTAAAATAGCTTTGTTCATATAAAATGAGCTATGAATCATACTCTCTTTAATCCATATCATTCTAAAGTGTTACAATAAATTTAAATATTTGTAATACAATATTTATTTCTGTCTTGAGTGTCATTAGGGTTTTTATCCTGTCGAGGACTATAAATAAACCAGAAAATAAATATATTATACAATTATTTAATGCCTGAGCAGTCAATAGACCAGAATATTTTCCCCTGGGTGCAGGGAACAGCTCAGTGTGTCCTATTGCCCGAGGTCAACGGCCGAGGGCAATAGAATATCAAGTGCATGTAAAAAGGAGAAACCATATCATTTTCATTGTTTAAAATAATGTGATAACGGTATATGCAAACAGTGTGTTAAAATTTAATTTAAAGGCAACGGTTGATATTTTATAAGGATGTTTTCCTCTTCTCTGAAATAGTTAAAATTGCCAATTGCTTGCTTTAATTGTTATTTCAATTAGGATTTACCTTTTAAACTTATAGACACAATGTTGAATTATTTGTATTCTTAAATCGATTGTCGTTTTTTTCGAACTGAAAGACAAATATTATGTTTTTTTATGAAGCGGTCTATTGAGCTTTTAAAATAAACGTAATGAATAAAAAAAATGAAACTTTTAAAGAAATGCTTATACTAGTATATGTATTGTGATATTTGTTGAAGAAGGGTTTTCTATTTTGATAAGCATTAATCTCGGTGAATGATAATGTTTGTGTCAAGAATATACGCTAGAATCTCAATTTTAAAAATTCTCAAAATTGACACTTCGTTTTGAAAATGGTTGGTGTTTTCTAAAACAGTCAAAACCGATGAAGCGGTCAATTGAGCAATCACCTTTCATATGCAGTCTTTCGATGAAATATAAGAATGTTCAGTCTCTATTTAACTTTTCAAATGGGCAACAGTCAACAAGTTTTAAACGTAATATGCACGTCACTCTTTATTGACTAACTGTCAACAATCCAATGTTGTTGTTTTTTGATTTTTTGTTTTTGATTTTTTTAATCAGTTTATCAATAAATATTTAAACAGTCCTAACATTAAGCATCAATAAATTGTCTCTCGGTCAACCTGGTTTGTTTCGTACATTGTACGGAGCAAATTAGTAAACCCAGAACTGATGTGCATAAAAAAGTTATCCAAAACGACTGAAACTCTGTTCAATTATCACCTGTCTGGAAGTCACTTTTAGTTTCTTGCTTAATACTAATTTGACTTTACTGATTTTGTTTGTGATTCTTTTTTAGGAGAATTTTAATTTACATAAAGGTGGTGTTTATATATCCCAAAAAGTATTCATAAATCACAACTGTTTTCTTTTGGTTTATAATATCACATTCCATTATAAACCACACTGGTTCTAAGTGTTTGTCACGAGTCTATGATGAAGAGGTTTCTATCTGCCACATACCGAGGACTGTTATCAGCATTGTTGATAGGGTCAACGCGATGTAAACATGGGTGGTAGCAACTTTACCCGGAAGTTAAAACGTATGCGAACATCTTTCATACCGCGTACGTTTTAACAAATGATGTGGTCGCATGTGAGAGCAGAGATGTATCTGATGCTGCTGATGGTTACAGCGGTATCATGCTTCGGTAAGCTTTGTCCTTTTTTATTGAAATGTGTGTAGAAATACATAATTTATTAATTTTAAAACGAATCGTTAAAATGTCATGTTATCTTGTTCATGAAAATATAATTGCTGAATGTTACATTAAATTTTCGGAATTGTGAAATATCTCTCTCTCTCTCTCTCTCTCTCTCTCTCTCTCTCTCTCTCTCTCTCTCTCTCTGAGATTTACAAGTTATTATTAAACGTGATGAATAGATTTGCCCTTTACTTAAAAAAAATATTCATTGAAATAATTTTAGCCTTTTTAAGTTTTATTTGGCACTGAAACAACACTAAATCGGCAATAGATTTAATGCTGCGCATGCATTATGCCCACGTGTTCAGTGCAGATCCCCCTACTCCTAATATATATTGATATTTTTTATGTAATGTACGGTGCAAAAATGTAAACAACATGTATTGTCTTCATTCATTATATCAATATACATGCATCCCGAATGCCCTGTGAACTTGAGAATTTCCGTGAGGGTAAATGGAATGAAATCTATCGCCATCTGTAATATAGCTGTTATACAACATAACTGGTTTTGATTATGATCAATAAATGCAGCTGATGCAGTTTCTGATTGTATATTTTTTGTTGTTTCAGTTAATCTAGTTCAGGAGCAAGGATTCAGGGGGAAAGCCGCCATGAGTGCAAAACCTCAAAAACCAGCCTGGAAAGCCAATAAAGCTATTGATGGCGATACCTCACAGAGCTACTTATCAGACTCCTGTGCTATAACGAATGTTGATAAAGACCAAAATACTTCTATATGGTGGAAAGTGTGGTTACAACAGAGTTTCAACGTAGCCTACCTCGAGATATACTTCAGATCTGACAGTATGTTTATGAAGAATAAAGACAAGAGAGTGTTCTAATTATAAAATAAAGAAATTTTGTTCGACAAAATTTCATTTGTTTAGTCGTATGTGTTAAGTAAATTACAACTTAAATTATCTTAATCATCGGTTAAAATTATTTGCATATTTTATGGTGACTTTAACATAAAATTAAACATTCATTTTCAAGCATATACAAGATCAGCGGGATTTTCCGTTTACACGTATATCCCGGAAACGTTTTATCCACTGCGTGATCCCAAACATCTCGTATATCATCAGGATCCCAAGTTTGGATGTCCAACCTCTGTTATGAATGTAACCGTCAACAACGTTACACAAGGAATCGCATTTATCAACACACGACCACCGGGGTATACATCGACCTGTCAATATGACAACATGTACCATACTGGAATAGAAATATGTGAAATTAGAGTCATGGGTCAGTTTTGGATACATGTATTATATAATTTTTTTTACTTTTGTTTTAGAATAGATTAATCTCTGCACAAAGCATATTCGAGTATGCATATTAGCGATGTTTCTTTCATAAAACAAGGTATAATTTTCGTGTAGACATATACTAGGTAAACCGATAGGATAATTTAATTTGTTTGATTTAAAATCATCAAAATATAAATGAATATCATTTCCATTTACATTCATGACTGAATTTGGCTAGACTAAGATATGCATATAATCTGAGGATAAGCGATCTTGGAACGATACTTCACTTTGTCAGGTTTGGCTTTGTCCGATTTCTTATGGTTTTGTCAGATTTTGTTTTGCGGTTTACAAACCAACCTGCGTATGGTTTGTTTTACAAATTGCGAGTTTTGTTTTGACCAAAAAAAAGATATACATCGTGAATACTTTTAATGTAAATTGTGTACAATATTATAATATTTGTGAGAGAAAAGTTGTCAATAATCAATCTGCATTACCAACGGACTATGGCACTAACAAATTAAATTGAGTCAATACTCCGTCTGATCTTTTAAAAAGTTAAAAACGATCAACTCCACAAAAAACTATATTTGTAGGTTGTGAACCAAACAAGTTTTCACCTGGCTGCAAAGAATTGTGTCCACCTAAATGTAAAAACCGACACTGTGACGCTTTCAATGGATCCTGTATACATGGATGTTCTAATCCAAATGCGCTCACGATCGACTGCATCGGTATTTTTTTAATTACTAAAAAAGTATTAATTGCATATAGATAAATATATGTGTGATGCTTATTTGCAAGTGTAATAGAAAGAAAGAATACAAATAATCTAAAGTATATCATATACTGAAAACCAACTCTTTTTCACTCTTGCTTTATTTCAAATTTTACCGAAGGTAATCTGGATCGCGGCAACTAATTTTTGCGATGATGGTTTAAATCACTTGGAAAATAAAACACGAGAATCTGAATCTGATACATTTGCGAATTTTCTAAAGCATCGAGGCAACTTATTTAGCACTTGAAACAAAAGTTTGTTTACAATACATTTGTAGAAGTTTAAGGTACATACATGTACTGTCTATAAAAATAAGTGTACCACTTTTGTTTTAGTTTTTAAACTTCTAAAAAAAATATTGCATTTGACTCTGAATTTTTTCTTTATGTTGGGCATTGAATAATCTTAATATATGCACAACGAACTACATTAACCACCTTTCCCAGGAAGAAACAAAAGAATAAAGCCTGGCGATTTACTGATGACTAATTATCGCTGTTGCTAATTCAATTTCACTCTAACTTGATAAATTGCTTATTTTTATAGTAGAAAGGATTGGCACATGTATTATAAGATGTGTTAATTAAATAAATGCAAATCGATTAATTCAGTTCATACATTAATTAGTTACATGTACTTGCTTTTTGAAAAAAAAAGTTTTATTTATAACAGCATGCCCTAATGGAAAATTCGTATCAAACAAAGCTTGTGCAGACTGCCCTGGCCATTGTAAAGACGAAGCACCTTGTAATAAGTTGACGGGGATGTGTGATAACGGGTGTGCTAATCACTGGAATGGAACTTTCTGCAATAGTATGTATGGATAACTCATATAATCTATCTCAACTGTTGCAATTTATTAATATGATTGTGTGCTATGCTTCGTATGTTTTCGCGACACCGTACACGAGACGCTGTTCAAATAGATTACGTTATCGAACAATCTAACCTATTGGCACCTTTTTAAAGATTTCAAACAAAGAATCGAGCAATTTAAAGAAAAAAATAGATTTTTTTTTGGATAAATTTTTACCAAAGTTAATTTATTTTTATTTTATTTTATTTGTTTTGTTCTTTTTTATTATTTATTATGCATTCGTTGTATTTCAGCATTAAATATTATCACATGTATTTGTTTTAGTTTGCCCTGATCACTTCTACGGCAGTAACTGTAACACTCCGTGTGGACACTGTAGAAACAATGGTGTGTGTAATAGTACGACTGGTCAATGTCATGAAGGATGTCAGAGTCACTGGCAGGAGGAGAGGTGTGACGGTGTGTATGAAATACTGTAAGAATCTAAAATGTAATGAGATATATTAGGAGCTGTGTTGGGCTTGAAACTTTCATAATGGTGCCAGCGTAACAAACGACATCATTAATACATAAACAAATAACTTGCCATGATTGAAGAAACTGCAATAATGTAGCCCTCTCCAATATTGTTTTATCTGATTTTACGGAGATGGCTACAATTCGGTAGGATCTCTGTAATGGTGCAAAATTATTTTTCGCTCGGCTGAAATCGGTCTGAAAAGATCCTTTTTTTCCTTTTTTTCAATAAATTTATTGAAACTCTTTTACAGTTTCACATATATTTGGTATTGGTACAAAAAATAAGTATATAACATAGTATTTTGTAAAAGAGTTATAAAAGAGAGACAGAAAGAAAAAGACAGACAGTCAGTCACATCATGTACATCAAACATAAAACAGCTATGTAGATTTTACTTATCATTATAATTGTATGGGTATTGGGTTCCTAGCTAATTTATATGCTACCTACAGTTATTCACAAATTGCTTTCCAATCTCTTTCATATTCTGAATATTTGCAGTTTTTTAACAGCATAAAATTCTGAATATGGAATATGTCAGCAATTATTTTACTTAAAACTTAAATATCAAGTTTTTGGACAGATTTGAATTTACATGAAAAAAAATGTATTGTTTTACAATAAGTATCAACAGGTTCTGAACTCTGTATAATTTTTTATTGTTATATTTGCCAAAAGGTGTGCTGCTTTTATCAAAAACAATAGAAACATTGTATTTTGTTAAGAACAGATTATTTTTTGTTATACCTCCTTTAGATAAAATTATTGTTTAAATCATGCTGAACAGAATACATGTAACCGTTTACCAGTATAAATCAAAACCGGATAAAACACACCAGCATGTTTAGTAGTCGTCATTTTCAGCAGCAATGGAAATTCTCGCGTGATTTAATAGGATATTTTTGGAGTTTAGAATGTCCCTCCCTATACATTTAGAGGTGCTCCTTAAGGACGTTGGATGTTGCGACCAAAAGTATTTTTTCTATAGTATTTTTTGAATCTACACACAGCTTAAAGAAAATTCAGAACAAAAAATATTGGGTTTTATATGCTTCTTTCGGCGCTACGGTTTATAAAATATGATCTTTCTGTATTGAAAGTGAAACTTACACATAAATCTCTTTTCCTTCATATTTTTTTCGGAATGAACCATGACATCAAATACAGATTTATTCTATTCAAAATGTATAAAATTAAAATAATCTTAAAGAAAAAAGTTAACAATTCATATTTGAACCTATTTGCACTAGTAAACGCAATTTTTAGTCTTAATGATTCAACATGCAATCAATTATTTAAAAGTCTCAATTTTTTTCTCAAAATATAATATACTTGTCAAAAAAAGCTTATAAATTTAGAAAATAAAACCAAAGCTATAGGTCTATTATGTCAAATTTAGGATATGGCATGAGATAAGCTAATATTAAGCAAAGATTGAAGTTCATTTTTTTCTTTGTTATGAAATATAACCAAATTATGGTAATGGGAAATTCTATTCTATTCTCTCATCAGAGCTTGTGCTTCGCAAAGAATAGAGAATGGATTATATTCATAAAAACTAATATCGCACATTCAAGAAACATATTGCCCTATTTATTTATTCAACATTTGTCAAATATTAACTTCTATGTGCAATGCCCAGTAAATATATTCAGTGTTTACGTATTCATTCAATATTTTTTTTATTGCAAATATATATTTTGATGCAAACTCCAACTGACTTGTATTTGCAAAAACGTGTCCACCACCACCATATTCTCATTTTGGCTTTTTCGGATTGGTTTATCGAAAATGAAAGTAGGTTTTTAATTAATGTTACAATAATTACATATCAGGTAAAATTCAATTATACTTTACGGACATCATATCACACATGTTGAAATACCAAAGGTGTAAGCAGTTACCTTAGTGCAGGCATTTGAAAGTTTATTGGCAAAATGTCTTTATTTATAAGTACAGATTCGTCGCTCTATATACATGTATATTCTTGTTTCTTGCAACGCTCTACGAGAAAATCTGCAATTTTGCCATGGAGATTTGCTAGCAACGCATGCTTAAAAGAAGCGCTTTATTTTGTTAACAATCCATGTTTTTATATTGAACTATTTTCTATAAACAATTTAACCATTTTCTCTTATAGTGATCATTACTCTAACAAAAGCATATACTCAATCTTGATCTGTTTGATATAAACTTTGCAGCAAAAACTAATACTTAGCTGCAAACGTTTTGCAGCTTAAAGTAAATAACTTCGTAATATAGCCCCAACAAATTCCCGCGATATTATTATAATTTTTGTCATATATGATATAAAGGGTACATGGTGTTACGTCACAGTATAAAATTTAATCTCTCTGTAGCCACAAGTCTCATTTTAAATTACCAATGAATTAACATAAAAAACTCAATTTATAAAAACACAGGCAATTCCAGCTTTGGTCATATATATCATAATCATTTCATTACTATTTTTCAACTTAAGCAGTTTGGCAAAAAATATAATGTTTGATTTTTATTTTTCTATATAACATTTTTTATTGAAGAATGCAAGAATGGATTTTACAATAGTTTGTGTACTGGAATTTGTGGTCAATGTGTAAATGGATCACCTTGCAATAAAGAAACTGGATACTGTACACAATGCTTAAACAACTTTAACTATCCATTTTGCAAAGGTATTGCTTTACGTTTTCCGTAGGCTAACACCTTATTAAATGTACAGTTCATTTGGATCTTTGCTTAAATTTGCTTGAATTTTGTAATGGCTTGTGATAGTTTGAGATTATTTTCAGTATGCAAAGATGGATTTTACAACAGCAATTGTAGCGCTGAATGTGGAAAGTGTTTAAATGAGACAGTTTGTAATAAATTCAGTGGAACCTGTGTCAAAGGATGCAAATTTAACTTTCGTCCTCCTTTATGTCAAGGTAACCTGCATTAAATTTGACTTTAATAGATTAAACATGGATTAGTATATTAAAGTGGCATGTTCTCGATCTTGTTCAAAATGCATTTTTCCGTTTTTAAAGTTTCCAAAGCTTCAGTAAGGCACTTCTAATAATCAACCAAAGTTTGAGTGTCAATCTTCGAGCTTAAAACAAAATACATTGCTCACAATTCTTTGTTATGTAAACAAAGCTCAGATCATGTTTTTGTTTACATTTTGAATGTTGAGAAGAAAATTCCAGGTTTAGACCTTAAATGAATGTGACAAACTACGAACTGCTTATATATATTCAAAACGAATTAGCAGGTAGAAAAATTAGCTTGAAAAAGAAATTTTACCGGTTTAAGGACCAATGTAGACAAAAAATACGGCACGAACAGCATTTACATAAATAAGTACTAGGGGCTCTGAATATTGCTTTTTACTCTACCATTGACACTCAGATTTTAGTTCATCATTAAAATGCATTAATAAGTTTATTTATAAAATTAAGGAAATGAAATTTGACCCAAATCGCGATCATGCCCCTTTAAATAGTCAGGTCATTTAGATATGTTTATAAATATGTTTTTAACACAATGACCTTAGCCAATGTCTGTAATCTTTCATATTGATTGTATAAGTTGACATGACTTTTTTTTATTAGCTCACCTGAACCGAAGGTTCAAGTGAGCTTTTCTGATCACCTGTTATCCGTCGTCCGTCCGTCCGTCTGTAAACTTTTCACATTTTTGACTTCTTCTCTAGAACCACTGAGCCAACTTTAACCAAACTTGGTACAAAGCATACTTATGGAAAGGGGATTCTAAATTGTTAAAATAAAGGGCAAATCCCTTTTTAAAAGGTAGATTATTGCAAAACAATAAAAATAGGGTGCATGTCTTAAAAAATCTTCTTAAGAACCACTGCACCAGAAATCCCAATATATACACCAAAGGTTGTATATATAGTGAAGATTTTAAATTGTTGAAATCGTGACCCCCGGACCAAAACTGGGGCCCCAAAAGGGGTTCAAAGTTTAACATAGAATATATAGGTAAAAATGTAAAAAAAATCTTCTTCTCAACAACTACAATGCTCAAATTTGTGATATTACTTTGCAAGCATCCTCAAATGATGTAAATTCTAAATTGGTAAAATCGTAATGACCAGGCTATAACTTGGGGCCCAAGAAGGGTTCAAATTTTAACATAAATATATAGGGAAAATGTTTTAAAAATCTTCTCATCAAGAACTATAATGCTACAATTTGTGAAATTACAATACAAGCATCCTATGATGATGAAGATTCTAAATTGTTAAAATTGTGACTCCTTGACTAATACTGAGGTCCCAAGAGGTTTTTAAAGTTTAATATAGAAATATATTGGTAAAATGTTTAAAAAACTAATATAAAATGATACAAGGAACTGTTGTTCAGGTGAGCGATGTGGCCCATGGGCCTCTTGTTAAATGTGTATTTTGAAAGTTACACATAAAATGCAATATCTTTGATTATAGTTAAGACAGCATACGAAACAAGCGATCTTATACAAGATTGTTGGAAGATTGTAAGCATTCATTCAGCTATTTTTGATGACAAAACAGCTTTGTTATCCAATCAGTCAAGTACATTTAACCATAAAACTCAAATTAATTCTTATACTGTATAGATATTATCCAGGTACCAAATTGTTTGTATGTTACTTTGAAAGTAAAAAAAAAATTGAAAGGATTGGGACATATAATAGACTAAATCAAATGTGGTTATTTAATAATTGTAGAGTGTGTGAGCGGATTCTATAACAGTAACTGTACTGCTAAATGTGGTCAGTGCTTGGAGGGAGCGACGTGTGATAAAGAATCGGGAAAATGTGCAAATGGCTGTAAACCAAACTTCCATCCACCATTATGTCAAGGTTTTTTATTTATATTTTAAACATCTCAGAACACCAACTAAGAATAATTAATTCATCAAAAATGAATGTCACATATATTAAGATTTTAACACTATCTATTAGAAACTAAGAGCAGATACTGTAAACCAGCTTTTATTCGCAACACCAAATTTCGCCATTTACGATTAACTGGTTCGTGACAAAGCCTTATCCGCAAATAAGAGCTGGTTTACAGTGAGTAATCAGGCATTTACTACAAACGTCGCGCTTGGTTACTACACCAATTTGGGAAACATGTATGTTATTGCCTTGTTGGACTAGAAAATTCAACTACTTACTACCTCCTTTTTTACATAAAGTTGAAGAATATACCCATATTAACAATTTGACACTAATTTCCTGGCTACGTAGTGTTGTAAGTAGATTTATTGTAATACTGAATTATTGAAAACTGGCGTGATTTCCAGTGACCACAAGTAATTGTGTTTTTTGGTCATACAGTATTTGTTGGGGTAAATTTGTATGGTAACTGGTGTTGACGTTAGTCGGGTGCAGTAAAATGAAATGGGCGATATTATTTGTTGGCTTGTGCTGGTGAATTTGCTGAGAATGTGTTAGATGAATGCATGATGTTGCAGTTGGTGCATCTGTGACATATGGGCAATTTGTCCTGTAACACGAGCCTTTACAATTGTAGTACATGTAAAACAATTTTTTACCTTGGTAATTGGGGATAACCTAGACTGAAATAAAGTGGGTGTCATGGTTGGCATCCATAATTCTGCATAGACCACACCTAAAACTAGAGTTGGGTTGATATATTACGAAATTGCTCATTTGGATTTATGGCTGCCTAGTCTAATCTCATGCATAAGTTTTTAAAACTGTTAGGATTTTTTTCTGGATTTACGACTGTATGAATGTCATGAATGAATCTGTCCAGAGGTCAATATTTAGAATTTAATACTGAGTCATAAGTTGAGGTATTAATTGGCCAAAGGGATCAACAAGAATCAATAGAAATGTTGAAAAAGACCCAGTTTGTGTTTAGGTTCCAAACTAGCAATGACCTCAAATTTATGTTTTTTTATCTCTAATGTTTGGGTCCACATAATATTCAAATGATATTCAAATTAAATTTGAGTGGACCCCAATGGTATAAGCAGAATTGATTCAGAATCAGTTGAATTGATAGCAGATAAATTCACCGGAATGAGCGTTGATTAAACAGAAGCTTGGGTTGAACTGTGTAGGCTTTGTTTGGGTAAAAGTGGTTGATGTTACCAGAGTCACTGCATTACAGGTAGTCTTGCCCCCGCCGCCCAATTTAAATAGCTGGAATGATGTAGCCCTCTCCGATTTTTTTTTTATATCTGATGTTTACTGGTTACAATTCCATAGGATTTCCGTACTGGTGCAAAATTATTTTTTTTATGCGGCTGATTTCGATCTGAAAGGATCGTACAGTAAAACTCGGTTATAACGAAGTTCTAGGGACCAATGGATTTACTTCGTTATATCGGTAATTCGTTTTATCCGTATAACGAATTCATAATAATAACTATATTGAATTCACTATATACATGTTTTCTTTAATCATACTACAATTTTTGCTAATTGAGGCTTAGGATGAAAATACATTGTAAAAAAAGCGATCTTCCCTCGTTCTATCACTAAAACATCATTAAAGGAGATGATATCTAATGGAAAATGCATATTTACCTTGTTATTTATGTTTAAAATGGGGGAATTCCTATATTCAGTTCAAGATCCGCTCCTGAATTCTCATTGGCTGTCCCAAAATAAAACCGATCAAGGTCAGTAAACATGGCGGACAAATTCAACTTTCGTTGCTGACATGCAAAAAAGAAAAATAGCCGATATATGGACTATACTTGATACTTTTTGGATTAATTTATCCCATACACAACTAAAATGTTTGAGTTCATGTAGAAAATGCAAATGTTATCGTCATTTGTATACGATTTGAGCCGCAATCGTTGCAGGAGTGAATCACTCCCGCACTTGTACCATAACGGAGATCCTATGGGGTTGTAGCCCTCTCCAAAACAAAAAGAAATTGGGAGAGGGCTACATTATTGCAGTTAGATTAAAAGACCAAGGTTTGCTTGAAATGGTTCTGAAGGAACGCTCGTTCAGAACTGTGGTCCTTTCTGGGTTGGACTTGCAATTTCCGACAAACAGCATTTGAAACACTAATTGTCAATAAATAAATCATGTGAACATATGTTATCATGAATTTATCACGTAACGTGAGCTAGCGTTATGTAAAATTCGTAAAGTAATCATATCAATCTCATGAAAATAACAGTCAATAAGCTAAAATCGTCATGGATGATAGGTATATTTGTTCTTAAAACGATGGCAGTAAAATGTGCTACAAGGTTTTTGCAACTAATAAACGGTGTGGAGATTTTAGCATTGAAAAGTATGACCTATCAAATGTGATCGTCTGCAGATTAGAGAGGAGACAATCGCACGATATATATTTAGTGTGATTTATACCGAGTATGTGCAACACTGATTGTTCTAAATCTGCAAACAATGTGTCCCTTGGATAACTTCGATATTTTTAGACTGTGCTGGAATATGCGTTATTATCCTACTTACTGTTAATGTTATTGTGATAGTAACACTGTCCACAACAATTAACAAGACAAGAGTAGGAAACAATTAATTCTTTTTATCTCACAGAATGTGAAGACTATTATTATGGTAAGGACTGCAGACTGCAGTGTGGAAATTGCGCTAACCGAATTGCATGTGACAAAATCAACGGATCTTGTAATAATGATTGTATTTTCAACTTTCTACCCCCTTTTTGCAAAGGTAAAGTTATGATAAATTGATTAAGTTAAAAGTACCATTAATATTAGTTATGATTATGTATAAAATGTTAAAGCAAGATTTTTTTTGTTTTTGGAATCTGATATCAATTCTAGTATAGATTTAAACAAATAAAAACTAGTTGCACATTTGTTGACAAAACTTCGCTTTTATATCATGAAATTCGAAATCTTTCCGTTCAAACTACAACATGAAATAGCATATTTTATCATATGACGAAAGTTAATAGTTTCACTTCAATTGGGAGTATGTTTGTTAAAAATTAAAGAGCAGTCCGCCGTACATTTGCAGATTGTATTGCGGGTTATTATGGGGAAAATTGCAATAAAACGTGTTTAAACTGCAACTCAAGTGCACCAAGCTGTAACAGAGACACTGGAACCTGTTATTTTGGATGTAATGCTGGATGGGAATCTCCTAGTTGTGCTGGTTTGTACATCATACCAGACCTTATTATGTTGTTGTATTTTCAGTAAATCCAACATTTAATTACAATTCATAAGTAATATTATGCTAGTCAATCAATCTCAACGCAAAACATTAGCAATTCGTGTTATGAAAACATTTTTAAAAATGCTAATAACATCACATTTTTATAAAAAATAAAACCAAAAAACGATGTTAAATACTTGCCGATGACTTATACTTAGAGAGTGTATTTGAGGTAAACATGGCGGTTCTTTTTAGTACATGTGCCCCTGAAAACCCCTGAACCCGAGTCCGATTCAGGTGCAGTAGCTGGAGGGGTAGTTGCTGTTCTTATTGTGTTAGTGGCTGTGGGCGTTCTTGGTGTTATTTATACACGGTAGGATTTTCCAAGCATTTTGAAAACTCTAAACTGTCTTTTTCATAGTGCCAATACATAATATCTTTTCATATTGATAATAATTAAAGAGTTTTAATAGATTTTGAACATAAATACTGTTTAGTAATATGTATACATCAATTTGTCATATCTTTTTTTCTTTTGTTACGATATACTCTTTTTAAGTGGTTGTCTCCAATATAACCTCAACCTTAAAATTTAAATCACAGGATGTCTGATGATTGATGGATTGTGACATTTTTATATAGAACTAATTTTTAAAAAAACATCGAGAAACTGAAATTGTTTAATGTCTTATAAGAAACACTAGAAATATAAACTGCATGATATTTTTTTAAAATATTTACGATGATATGTATTAGTCTTTTGAAATTTCCAGACGTAGAAGAGGCATGAACAATGCGAGCCAAAATAGAGAACCATCAAAATCAAATGCTCTTCACTCGAAACATTCTAGTAAGGGAAAGAAGTATACTGATTTAAAAGGTAATTTCAATTTTAAATAAATGATTACAAATTATTCAATGAAACAAAATACAGCTCATCAAAAGCTAGCTATAGAATAACTAATAAGAATTTCGACTCTTAAAAATGGTGGTAAACACACGTTCAGACGAAATGCAGATGGGATTTGTGTATAAAAAATATCGGTCATGGATTAAAAATATTGCAGTACATGCGCCAATCTTACTTGAATTATGCCTGAACTACAAATTGGAATCAGTCAAAAGCGATCACATTTCATGTGATGATTTTTTAGTTGAACACAAACTTGTTTTTTATGAGTGTATGGTTGAGTAAATTCAGACAAGATGGCATCAATCTAACTATGAAACGCAATAAAGCATTTTATTTTTTCTAAACATGTTCAATAAAAAAATACATGGTTCAACTTTCTTAAAAAATTACATAAGAGTGACCACATAAAACAATCAAATTTCATTTCTAAACAATCTGTTATGTTAGTAAAAAAAGGGAAAATCTGTTTTGTAGACGATTTGCATGATATATCTCCCAAGGAATATATGAATGATGCACTGTCAGAAGATGACGAAGGTTACTATAATACAGCAGAGTTCAATACGGCTATTCGCGTTGAAGATTTACAGCGTGTGATATCCGATAAAAGTGGCGGAGAAAATAGCACATTTCAATCTGAGTACAAGGTATTACATTTAATTGCATTGTAATATTAATATATAACATTACCTACTATTAAATCGGAAACCAATTATTTAATTTTTTTTAATCGTTTGGTAATGTGCTTTTCTTGAACGCTTTTTTATTGAGGCAATCTTTCTGGGCATTATTGTATCCTATTTATCGTAGTTTCTAGAAAAAAGGAAAGATAAAAAAAACTTATAGTGACTTGTATAGTTAGTCTTCATGATTGTACTGCCGAAAAGTCGTTTACACGATTCAATCAAATCGCGATAATATAAATTTGGGAGAGCCAAATATTTAACATAGCTTGATGTACTTCATATCTGTCGATAAAATAAAATCCATTTTCATAAATCTGCAAGTTATTCTTTAAAATGCTACCTACTAGTATTTGCATTTAAAAAGTAATCTACAATGTTACTTGCAACGCCAAACAAATAATTTTTTAAAAAATGAGGTTTAATTTGAAGACTTCGAATTTCGTTGCTGGATATTTTTGTTTTGTAATTTTGCAGAGACTTCCAGTTGGAAATACTTCTATATGTAAGGAAGGAAAGAAACAAGAAAACTTTGCAAAGAACAGATTCAAAACGACCTTCCCATGTACTATATATATTTTTCTAAATTAATGTTGACCTATTATGTCTAATGATTTTTCTTCCATTTTAAAGAAGTTTTTAAATGCCTTTGTGTTGATATTTATTTTTATTTAGACGACCACTCAAGAATTATACTTAAAGAAACCTGGAATGATGGAGATAATAATTTCATAAAGGTTGAACATTTACAAATTTTCATCATTGAAAATTGTGTGAATTATATTTGTCGAATAGCAAATGCATAACCTTTTTTTTTCTTTTTTACATTTTAACGTTTTATTTAGGACTATAATGGCGAAAGAATGTACATAGCTACCCAAGGTATTTGTTTTGTCCATTCTTTTTTAATTAAGTACTACTCGTAATCACTTGCTAATTTTTTTTTTTATACGAAATGAAATGATGTATTAGATACAATAAAATACGTTCTTATATTTGGCATGAAAATGACACAACACATTTGTTTGTCTTGTATAATATTAAGGTCCAAAGAACAACACTCTTGCGGACTTCTGGAGAATGATTTGGCAGGAAAATATCATGTGTATCGTCATGCTAACCAATACTATTGAAAACGGAAAGGTATTCACATTAATCTAATAACTGTTTATTAGTTCAAAAATCGTTTTTGTTTCTTTTCTTTTTTTTATACTTTAAGGTTTTTTTATTATTAAAATACGAAATCTGAAAAACGGTTATATCTGTTTAACTTTAGAACAAATGTATCCAGTATTGGCCTGCGAAAGATAAAACACTAGACGTTGGTCCATGTAAAATTCAGCTACTGAAAGAAAATGTGTACGCATTCCATACGTATAGGAAATTTACTGCCCAGAACACAAAAGTAAGATAATTTAAAAAATAGGTTTTCTTTTCAGAACTGTTATGCATTTTGTTGATGTTTTTAATTTGATTTAATATTGTTTACGGAAACCAAACATTGGCTAGCAAACTAATTCAAATTTAATTTGAAATATTTGCACTTTGTGCCAAGATCATAACACATGATTATGACAATTGAATATTTACATTTATTTTGACATTGACGCTGCCTCGTTTACAGTCTTCAGGAAAAAGAACGATAATCCAATTCCACTACACTGCTTGGCCAGATCACGGAACTCCAGAAGAATTAGGATTGGTTCAGTTTCATGAAGCAGTCACTAAAAGCCATCAACCAGGAGGACTGATGTTAGTTCATTGCAGGTAAGTACTAATTCTGATTTGTACCAGTGGTATTTTATAAAAACGACTATGATAAATCAAAAAAGGGAAACTGACTTCTGCAAAATGACTATATCAAATTGAAAAAAGAATTGAGTTTTAAAAACCCACAAAAAATTTATTTCAGCACAAAAAATGTTTGAATGGTGTTTGAATCTAAGCCATTACTTAAAGGTATCCTTCTAGAGATATAAATTTTGATTTTATTTCTCTTTGTTTTAAGCGCTGGTGTCGGAAGAACTGGAACATTCATAGGCCTGGACTCCTTGTTGAAGCAAGGGAGAGAAACGGGGAGAATCAATGTGTTTGAGTTTGTTAAACAAATGAGAGAAGACAGAATGACCATGCTGCAAACACCGGTAAAAAAAACTCGTCTATAATTCTGAGGAAGCAAAATTGTCTTTGAATAGCATGGATTCCAATTCGAAGTATTGGGATGTGGTTATAACATGAATAAAAACTCGTCAATATATCAATCATATTTTCACATAAAATATATCCGTATCCCTTTGAAATGCTTATGTTATACATCGATTCGTTTTTGCTTTCTAAAATAAAATGTCACGACGAAGGAAATGCTAAAGAAAGAAAATCAACTTCATATAATGATACTCTTAAGGAGTGTATTTACTGTAATTTAAAACATGACGAATCACGGTAATGCTTAAAAAGCAACGTGTATATTACATAAGTAAAAATGAAACATTATTGTTTATAAGAGATTACTTTTATGAAATAGGAATGTTAATTGTTTTGGAAGTTATTACTTTGTTTTTATTTAATTAAAGATTGAATTGCTGAATTGCAACAGTGGTTCCGAAAATAATAGGTTTATCAAAAATATGTTTATTTTAAATTGCAATTGTTATATATTTTCATATATATTTTCTCCAAATACTATTAATATCTTTTGTTTTTTCTCTTTCTTAGGATCAGTACATATTTCTTCACAAAGCATTGCTGTTTGGATTCCAAAACAAGCACACGGTTATACGTGATAGTGACATTCTGACCAAACTCAACGCATTGTTACAGGACGCATCACCTTTAAACCAGAGGTCTCTTTATAAAGAATACAAAGTACGCTTGATTATTTAATGATGATAAGTGTTTTATACCTATGAAAAATAAAAAACGGTGTACTTTTGTATTAGATTTTAAATCAGGGCAAATCTAGAGTAACAAGATGAAATAAATAAGTGCACGAAATATAAAATCAAAATATAAGGAAATATCCCTGTTTCATTAGGTTTGATATATATTTCTTCAAAAAATTATAAATGGTCTTCAATTTGTAAAAACCCTATGTGTGTATAGCTTATAATGGAAAGTCGATGATACAAAATATTAAAGCATAGAATATCATATTATAGTTCCTACAAAATGTGAAACCAGTTTTTGAAGACGACGATAAAGAAGACGGAATGAAGCCAGAGAACAAAGACAAAAACTCAAACAAGAATATCATACCTGGTTTGTTGTTCAATTAATTATAATTTAACTAAATATCAGATAATGTAATCAATTAGTGGCAGTTCTTCGTTCATAACTAATATCAAGGTACAATATACGTACATATGTTCTTGCAATTTCATGTTGAGTAAATTTTATCAGGCTTAAAATATTACCTCTGTCGTGTAGTATGCAGACCTTGGCTATATTGTTTTTATCAAATTGAATATTGTAAATTAACGAAGGTTAACTCCATATCTTAAAGCACCAAAAATCAATATCAATGGCCTTTCTTCATTATTTCAGTTTTATGACATTTGTAAAATTATACTCTATATATGATTGTGGTCACGTGGTGACAGTTGTTATTCTTTTATTTCAATGTTAGTTTCAAAGTATCGACCTTACTTGACGTCGTATGTAAAAGGAAGAAACAACTACATCAATGCAGTATGTGTTCCGGTAAGTCACAACTCATAAGAAACCTGCTATTCTACAGAAACTATTTCTTCTGTGTCACAAATAACTAACATGCTATACGCATCTTCCTGTATTTAATAAGGTAATATTTTGATTTAAACATCAACATGTACTTGACAGTTTTGCTTTATTATATGACAGTTTCTCATACACGTGCAATGCTACCAGTAAATATCGATATACTGTTGTTTTAGTCTTTCTCGAACCTCAGTGCGTTTATTCTGACACAAACCCCTCTTCCTGAAACGAAAGTTGATTTGTGGACACTGTGTATGGATCATGATGTTAAAGCAATTGTTATTTTATCTGAAAACAACGAGGTATATTCATTAATCGACAGTCGTTTACATTTTTTAAATCAAATTAATCGGGTTGTCTATTTAATCAGCATAATTAAGATAGTAAAGTTACATACCAAAACACCTTTTTTTCAGGAAATACAGTGGGTTCCGAAAAAGGGTTGTTCGTGCATATGTGTGCCTTATAATTTAACCTCCGGTGAAACAGGAAGTAGCATCAGTGGAGTTACACAGGACACGTTACTCATTCAAACTGACGTGAGTATTGTTTTCATTGTATTCATTATGTTATGTTCATTTACATACAACATTGAAGTTGTTGCATTGGTTTGAAATGCAAATCATAGACTTGAAAATACCTTGTTACTGACAATCATCAGGTCACTCTAATTGTATGTCTTTATACTCAGCTAATTTTTGTTAATCAATTCATGTTTGCTGTAATATAGGGTACCAAACAGGATGTTGATGTATTCCATATACCTTTCGAAAACGATAGTGCCATGCTAAAAGGTGTAGAATTGCTGCTTGAAAAAGGAAAAGAAAGCCAGTTTACCTCAGTCGTCATCAGCAAGTAAGTTTGTGTACAAAATACACTAAATTGTTGTTTACAAAAAATACACTTCCGAACAATGTCTATTAAATATGATACAAATCATCGCTATAGATGGTTGATACACACACGAGCAATAATGACAATATTTGTGTAGGTATTTTTTTCTTTTTACACATATCGGATAACACATGTTCATCAGACGCGTTCTCTGTATACCATTGCAGATTATGCACATATCTTTTACTGTATTTATATTGATCGCCCTTTACAATATAAATATATTACAGGGACAGTGTCGGTACAGCTATTATATTCTGTGTTTTAGATAACGCCTTTTAATATTTAAGTATAACTTATAGAGACAGTGTCAGGTATATTATATAATATTATGTGTTTTACATAACGCCCATAAATATTTAAGCTTTTATCTTCAGGGGCTGTGCCGGTCCGGCTGGTGTATTTTGCGCTTTACATAGCTTCCTCCAACATTTATGTTTATATCTTACAGGGACGGTACCGGTCCGGTCGGTATATTCTGCGTTTTACATAACGCCCTCCAACAGTTACGTATGGACGGAGAATTGGATATATTGACCACAGTCAGACTGATCCACACAAGACGACCGGAAGTCATCACTAAACTGGTAAATACGGGAAATAAGCTGAAATGCTAAAAAAAGATCTAGAAGTTACATTAACTGACATTTTTTTCTCTGTAGGAGGAATACAGGAGATGTTATGAACTGTTATCGCTCTCTGTATCAGAAGATGGAATATATGCCAATATGTGACAACTGTCGTGTTTCATCTAACCAAGTGTGGACCAATTAAAATTACATTTTTAATTTAAAAAAGGGATATTTCTATATACAAAAAATTAAAAAAAAAAACTCAGCTGTTCATGCACATGCAAGTTCTTGTTCCAGGAAATCAAGCATTGTATTGTCCTTTCTGACATATTTTATTTTTCAAATAAAATCTGCAATATGACTACTTAGTCATGCAGATTTTATTTGAAAAATAAAATATGTCAGAAAGGACAGCATGCTAGTAACTCATCGTTTTCCACCATCTGCTGAATAAAATAAAACGTGCAGGTTTTAAAAATGTTTTATTTGTACACCATTGTTAGTTTATCATTTATCTAATTTTATAGGCGTTGATTTTTTCAAAAATAAATCAATGCTCTGCACAATGCGTCGCACATTTTCTTAAAGCTGAACACCGCTCGTAAATAGGCACTGTCTTCAATATTTCTCTTTTATTACCGCTATTCCTACAACCACAATATAAGCCACAGACCTCTTAAAAGTCTAAAGTATTTCACTGTAGAGATCTCGCCTGTGTGGACGTACATCTTGTCTTGCCATGTTACTCAGTCGCGATGAAATTATCAATTTTTACGCGCTTTTTTCATGCCAGGAGAATACTAACATCACATTAACAGGTCGATGCATTATTTACAAACTGAATATGCACATAAAATTAAATTAAATGCATAAAATCCAAACACCACGAAAGGAATATTAAACGCCAGCCACGAGTTTCAAGAGGGTGTGACGAAATCGAAGGGTTTAACGTCATATACCTGTGTGACGGTGCCTATTTACGAGCGTTGTTCAGCTTTAAATTATTCTATATTTATAAATAACTTTGTGTTCAAACGATGTTATTCAATAGTATCAAAAAATCCCGAGATTTCCCCTTTGAAACGCCCCCTCTAGCTTGTCAGGTTTCAATACACGGCTAAAAATAAAAAGTCTACGGGGATTTTGCATTGCAAAAGAGATGATAGTACCCGGATGATAATGTTGAAAGAATGTGTGAGGTATTCCGAGTGACTTCCGAGTGGAGAAAAATCCTGTGTCTACCTATCAGGACTGAAGTATCAAGCCCAATTGACCGAGGTGTAATTGGGCTGAGCCATCTGTCTACCGATCGAAGTAGCTATGTTCGCTTCGTTTTGATGTAAGGTTAACGTTAAAGAAATGGCTTATGTACAATAATTTATATATGTACTCTATTACATGTTTTATTTATTATCAATGTTTAATCTTAATGCACGAGTTTTTAACGTTTATCTCTGGATAGAGATCGGTATTGCACCAGTACACTCTCAAATTGTTTACATGTAGACCTTCCCACACTAACCACAGGGGATTGTGTAGACAAAAGCCCTTATGTTTCCCATCATTTTGTTAATTGATTTACCAACCAATGGTCCTCAAGGTGCAACAAGGTGGTAGTTCAAATCCATTTAAGGTATCCCACTACTCAATGTTGTTGTATCCAGAATTTCTTGAGAAGTATATCATTGAAATCTGAAGACAAACTATTCTTTAAAAATACAAAGAAAAAGGAGGGGGGGGGGGGGGTCTGTTTTCATCCCTTCGAGTTATGATCCATTTTATTTGACCTTTTTGCACCTAAAATGCAATTTCAACCCGATAAGGATTTGTTGCCAGTATTTTTAATCAAGCAAACTAATTTCATTAAATGTTGTTTTCAATTATTCAATTATGCACAATGGTCAGTCTTAATGAAAAGATTGCGACAAAATCTTGTATGAAGCTGTATAAATTTTTTCGTGACCTTTTTGCACCTAAAATAGACAATTTTTATGATAGTTACAAATTGATTTTAAATAAAAACTTTTTAAATATCAAGAATTTTATTAGATTAATACAGTTTGCGTAGATATGTATTCAGTATTATTTTGACATAATAAATCATGGGGGTCAGTGATGTCAAATTTTAGATATAGGGTTTCAAAGGTAAAATTCTCGCAAAATTTGACTAAGTATTTTCAGACATTTTATATATTTGCATGATTTTATGCTAAACGTCTATCACACTCTCAAGATTTAATTTTGTACATGTCACACAGAACCTATAGCCTATTAAATAGTATCAATATTCACAAGAGAAAGCCATCTCACATTTATGAATTAAGGGGTTTTTGATTAAAAAAAAAAACCACCCAGATGTGGCGTAGGGCGCTGATAAACTTGTTAGCAACGAACATGTAGATATAGAATTCTATATCGTTTTAACGTATTGCTACTGCCTTTTATTTTTTATTTCATCCTTTTTTGTAATTTATATATTCTTCAATTTATTTCAATATAAGAACCATGATATCATATGTAAATTATATTTTATAAAAATCAATCCACATATATATTATACAAATTATCCTTGTTGTTTTTTAAATAATATATTGACAAGTTTTGATAGAATCTTAAGTTTGTTTTAATGGAATCATTGTAAAATTAAATATAAACTGCATGCATGCTATTAATAAAAATGAATTCCTATGAAAATTGTAATTTTTGAATAAAAATTGTTGTGAAAGTATATGTATAATGTATAAGTACATGTATGGATAGTTAATCGAGATTTCGTGCACTTAAAATTTTACACATTTACATGAAAGATATAGACTGTTTATACAATAAATGCTTATATCAAATACACAAAGTAATAGCATAATTCTTTGAAAATTTTAATTTCAATTTTTTATCTTTACAAAAAATATACTTAAATCACACCATTTAGACCCTCGTTACTTGCGTCAAATGAATTAGGGTTTAAAGTTTGAACTAACATCTAAAACTAATCTTAGGATAAATTCTGCATGCCATTCACACAATTCTTGCTACATCTTAATGGCGAATTAATCGAGAGGATATTTTACTACAGTATCTGATAAAGAGGTTGTTATCTTCATAGAGAAGATTGTTCGTCATAATTAATCATACAATTTGTTCTTTATTCGTATACTTAATAAAATCAAAAACAAAATAAACTAAAACAAAATTTTGCAAGGTTTGACCATAGCATTTATGATAAATTATAAAAAAGATAAACGAGTAATATAAAGTTAACGAAGTCACTCAAAAGTTAATATAATTACTATAACATTGATACAGAGTCTCAAGCTTAAAAGTCAAATCTATAAAAGGAACAAATAATTTCCAAAATAAAAAGTTAGCCTAAAAATGTCCAAAAAAAACCAATTAATGTTAAGTGTAAAATGTACTGGTATATCATCGGCTGAATACATTTTATGGATCCGTATATACAGCTACCATTAATCTGTAAAAATCAGGATCCGTGGTCAAATCTGTCTCTAGTGCTTCGTTGAAACCGATGGAATAGAACTCTATTAAAAAATGAAAACACAAGGATTTTTACAACAATGGTGAGCATCAGCATTTTTTTCTTCAAGTTTTCACAAATATTGCCTCACCCTCAGTGTGTCTAACTGATTCCGCAGGGTCAAGTTTTCTTGAGTCAGTCGATGAATATGAAATTGGTTCTATAAAAAAAATTCACAATATGAAAATATGATAGACCACGCTACAAGCAATGTACATGCCTATTTTTTCTTCCTTTCAAAATAGGGGAATTTAATTTTAAAACAATAAAATACAATAAATAACCGAACACCGTTATGAAAATCTCTATGTATATTTTTTTTTCAAATATGCTTGTTTATCGAAACGGAGAATGTACATTTATCATTTTTCCATGTTTTTGACAATAACGTTTTAGATAAGCTACAGTAATGAAAATTTCAAAATTCTAACCCATATGGAGACGAAATCATTAATCACGACTAAATATGGTTGATTCGTAATAATATTTGTTTTTAAGGTAGGGCCCTACTCACACAATTATTGGGTTAACCTTACAATTTCTCAATTGATGTATAAGTATTAATGCATAAAGGACCTGATTAACACAAAATTGCATAGATCATCTTTCATTTTACCTGGATAATGTGCGAGAGACACATGTATCCCCACATCTCAAAAAACATGTCAAGACTAAATCTAGTACAAGATATATTTTGAATCAATGCAAACAAAATTCACATAAAAACTAACATATTCTAACTTGACTACAAATTAGCATTCATTTTATACAGAATCCATGTTAAAAAAAACATAACACTTGCAGAATAAAGAAAAAGATTTCACATTTTTGTAAAAAAAAAAATTTAAAAATCAATCTTATTTTCTACATTTATCCACTTATTTAAAAAATGAACTGGTTTAGTATGATTTTTCTTCTTTAATTATCAAATGAGCTTAGAAGGATACAATAAACACAAAAAACAGACAGGTCATCTTTCATTTTACAGAGTTTGAATGTCAGATACATATATCACAGTTATAACCAAATATTTACTCAAAGATTGCTGATTCAGCAAAACATCACCACATATATAGTCAAATGAGTTTCCAATTATCGATTAAAAACAATGCCTTTTTGAGATCAAATATCAGATACATGTATGTGCGCAATTCACAGGTAATGATTTCATATGATGGTCCAACAAATATTACCCTGGGAACTTTTAGCCTAAAATAAGACATAAACATGAATGTTTTTAAAGACTACAAACAATGACAAGTTTGTATAAAGTCGGTTTATCATGCATTAAGATCACAAAACGTAAATGAATAAACGAATATTATCTATACAAATATCACTTTTGTTACAATACGTGTACATTGGTCTAATCAGGGGTGTATAATAATGATACAAAATAGACAAAATACAGTACTACATGTTTTTTTATGGATGTGCACATTTTTATCGTTTGACGTGTGGTAGTTTTAGGATATTTCATATATCTTCTAGTAGCTGCTATATTTGCCAAAAAAAAAAAACAGGATGCGATCACACACAAAATATTATATTGACTTACCGATAACTAAAGGTTTAGGTCACATGCAGGGGAAAAACATCTGGTATCGACTATGTATCGTCACATTGATGTCCCGTGGTTGGCGATCGCCCTTTACTCATATAATTATCAGCTTAGTATGTTGTTTTTTAAAATAGATCCCTTAATGTCTTGAACCGAGTGTTTTCATATTTAACAGGTTCTTTTTCGCGCAGTGTAAAATTAAAACCGATAACGGCAAATGCCGGCTTCCGGTTGTCACGAGTAGGGACCTACTTTATATTGATGTAATCTAAATGACAATGAATACCAAGTTATCCATGGACATTGGGACACAGCGAGTTTTAATGATTGCACGGTACCTTTTGTCTGATGACAGCAGTCAATGTATAGAGGACGGGGTTCAGGGCCGAGTTAACAGGAAGCACAAGAACTGTGATCCAGGCGTACACGTCACTGGCGACTTCCTCCCCATAGAAAGTCACCATTCCTAAAAACATACAAGCTCCAATCTTAAAATAAAAACGAAACAATTATGATTAACAGTAAATTTACATATTAAGCCATGCTGTATAAATTATAACAAAACGCTTATTTTATGACAAATTTCACCAGTTCGTCGAAAACTTTTTTTTAATTTTCATTTATTATATTGTGTTATTTCAATATCTACATAATGACCGTAATCAAATTTATGTGAGTTCAAGACGAAACGTACAATTTGAGTGTAGTACACACACACACACACACACACACACACACACACACACACACACACACACATATTCTCTCTCTCTCTCTCTCTCTCTCTCTCTCTCTCTCTCTCTCTCTCTCTCTCTCTCTCTCTCTCTTACCGATGACTCCAATCGGGATCCAACAAAGCATGTCTGTGACGATGATAGTTACCAAAGTCTTAGCCAATGAAATCTCTCTTGTTCGTACTTTTGTGGATCTGGCGTCTTTTCCTATTTTCAGTGCTTCGACAAATATAGCAATCTGACCAATAAGAATTCCGGTGAACAAAAACGCATTCAGCCCCACAAAAACTATCATTGAATATCGCCATCCAGCCTTTCTGAAAACTGAGAGTGGCAGCGAGATGCAAATTCCGGACTTCGAATAAAAGTTTTCGTACATCAGCAGTGGAAGTGTTGCAAGAAGCCATGATGTAAGCCAAACAAAAGCACATAGTCCAATAACTCCTCTTTTGGACAGACGGTTTTTCGAAATGGAATATTTGATGGCAAGAAAACGGTCAACGGTAATTAGAAAAACAATGAAAGCTGACGTCTCACTGGAAACTGTTGCTAAGATACCAGCCAGAGTGCATATCCAACTATGTCTCCACACATAGTCCATCAAACCGTACGTACCTGTATATCTCAAGTTAACAATAGCTATGATGAAGAGATAAACTCCCATTAAGAGATCAGCAAAACTGAGGTTCAGCGTCAGGATGAAATAGGTAATAGAAACCTTTATCTTCCAGGAAGAAACGATATATATTAACACGATGATGTTTCCAAACAACGCAAAGAGAGCCATGTACCAGATAGTAACGTTGAGAATTGGTTCTGCGATCAGATGGTCACAGGAGGAGATTTCGGTAGATGGCGCCAAGCACTTTATATTGTACAGTGACTGGGGTTTGATGCAACAGATTGAGAACGATTCGACTTGTATATATTTCATGTTTACTAGACCGTGAAATACATCACTGGACACCTGGACAATGTTGTTTCTTTGAATGTACACAAACTGTATTTGTCCGAGTGACTTGAAAAGACCACTACGGATAATGGATATTTTGTTCCCGGATAGGTCGAGTGAAACTAACTTAGATAAGTCGGAAAAAGCGTTTTCATTGATATCTTGTATTTTATTACCAGAGAGGTTTAAGCGTATTAACAGCACAAAATGCTTGAACTCCCCTTGCTGAAGCTTCGTGATTTCGTTATAGGACATGTCTAAGATAGATAGAGGATAATGGTAGTTGGCAAGTGTAGCGTTAACTAGCACAACTGCATCGAGCAAATTGTGTTGAATGTATAAAACCTCTATTATTTTGGACACAATGAAAAACCGGATCCTGTTTCTGCTCAAATCAACAATTTTAGACTCAATAAAATTAATCGTTTGTTCGGAAATGTTACAATTACTAAAATTAGTCGAAGATCGAATATGATAATCAGTAATAAGAATGTTGACTCTGCTGTCGCCACCAATTCTTTTTCCGGCGAGATATAAATCATCACTTGTCTTGAAGTAATTAGCCGAAAAATTCCTCATTCGGCCTGTGAACCAAAAATCCAAAAAGAACTGACCATCGAGAGTCCCTTCCCAAATATGAATAAAATGATAGGGTTCACGAATTTCAACAGATAAAGAAGTTTTTTGTGTTTCATTAAAGTACAAAACAGCATGAAATCGTGAGCTTAAATAGAGTAGGATTGTGTCGACATTGCTGTTGTAAAATTTTACAATTATCCGATCTTCTCTAGCATTTAAACGGAATTTTCTACAAGGAAAATTTCGCACAGATATAGAGGTGCTTATATTGGAGCATGTGCATTTATCACATATGCCATCTTTCTCTTTACAGTAGCATTCAGTTAGAGGGTCTGCAGAAATACTGAAGTCATGGTTTCTACAAGAGGGACACAGAGAAAGGTCTATGGAGATTTTCTGGTCAATTAGAAGGAGCGAGGAGATATTTTTCGAAGACAGAAATTGATCTTCGGAAAAAAGGGATACTGCATCCTTTGTTGACTGTGTAAGTTCTGTAATTAAAAATAAACAAAATAAATAATGCAAACTTGAGAGAATATTGTTTTCGGCCTGCAAAACAATAAGATATGTTTGATTTTCTCGAAGATATGAAGAATAATTGCACTCTCATTAAAATCAAGACATTGATATGTAGTAGAAAAGGATGATATGCTAAGAAAGAAATTTGTATTTTTTCTTTTCAAACAAATAAAATATGGTCCAAAATAACACTCGTGATGTGCCCGTTAGTTCGAACTTTAATTGCATTCAGGTATAATTATATTTATGATATTTCATACATGTGAAGCACATTGAGGCAAGTTTAGTAGAAATATTAATTTTTATTGCGTTTAATCACAAAGTGTTTTGCGTTTAAATGCAAAAGATTGCCATTTAACGCAAAGGACCTTGCGTTTAAACGCAAAAAAGATTGTGTTTAATCGCAAAAGTATTGCGTTTAATCGCAAAATATGATTGCGTTTAAACGCAATATTGGTTTTGCGCAGTGATCGTTGCATTTAATCGCAAAAGTTATTGCGCTTAATTACAAAACTTTTTCTATTTTTTTTTTATTTAAACGAAAATAAGAGGTTCATACTGTTAGGACATACTTATGTTTTACCACAATCATCCGTCAATCTGTCCATCAAACGTAATGTTACATATTTCTCGCTTTTCTTGTCGTGCTCTCTTCTCTATTTCTGACGGTTTTTCATTGTTTTTCATAAACCGCATTTACATTATCTAATAACATCAATTAGTCCACACATGGTTATACACATTTTAAAACTGTCGTCCATAATGCTTTATGATATTGTTTAATGAAAGTGAAAATGTTTATCCAATATGACGGAAGTTATATCACCAATTTGCATTTGAATTGGTGATATCAGCTATTCAAAAAGTGATATTTAATAGAATAGGTGATATCACCTATTCATCTTTTGATTTGGTGTTATCACTTATTTGAACAAAATATAACGTATTTGTGGAAAGTATTATTACTTTTTGATTTTGAATTGGTGAAATCACCTATTGAATAGATATTGAATGGATACATTTTGAAAATATCGATATGCTGAACGCTCATATGTTGGAAACTGATATCTACGTATGCAAGTGACGTACAACGTCAAATTCAATAAAGAGAGGGCATACATGTATTTATCATATTCTAGCTTTTGATTTTACTCGAAAGATGCAATAACCAAATTAAAAGTTGGCATGATTTAATTGTTTCAACACTAAAACAATTTGAAAAGCGAAAATATAAATTGCATTTATGTGCATGTCTTCAAATTATGCATTTCTTGTTTTGCTATATATGGAAGCTCATTGAAGCCAGTTCAGCAGAAAAATTAATTTCTTTTGCGTAAAAACGCAATAGCTATTGCGTTAAATCGCAATCTTTTGCGTTAAATCGCAATATGTTTTGCGTTTAAACGCAATAAATTGCATTTAAACGCAAAACCTATTGCAATTAAACACAAAGAAGATTGCGTTTAAACGCAAAGAAGATTGCGTTTAAACGAAAAGATTTGCGTTTAAATGCAAAGTATTGCGTTGAATCGCAAAAGTATTGCGTTTAGATGCAAAAAAATATTGCGTTTAAACCCAAAGCTATTGTTGCGTTTAAACGCAATATAATTTGCGATTAAACGCAAAAGTTTTTGCGATTAAATGCAAACATTTTAGCAATTAAATGCAATAATTTTGCGATTAAATGCATTGATTTTTGCGATTAAGCGCAATGATTTTTGCGTGAAAACGCAATTACATGTAATTTCTTTTCTTATATGCATTTAATATAAGCACAAAGTCCTTTATTTAGGGACAACACTTGACATACACATAATCAATTTCTGTTTTTCACTTGGATTAACTTATAACGAAATAGTAAGTTGTCATAACTTGAAAGCATCAGGTACTTCTAAGCGAACGTACCCTGAAAAGAAAGCTCGTGCTATAAATACATGTATACACAAGAGAAAGAATAAGTCTTTGCTAATATTCCTTTGCAAATTGTTTCTTAATGATGACATGCAGAATGGCTATTGATGGATGCACCAGTGATGTTTGCTAGCCGGATACTGGGTATCTAGACAGTGAGAAACAGTTGAATTGAAAAAAAAACCCGTAAAAGACTCCGTCGCAGAGAGTGAAATGATCTGCCCTTGTAATATTCATTGTCTCTTTAAGACATCACCAAACTGAATAAGTGATATCACCTTTTCAAAAAGTAAAATCATCTATTCGAATAGGCGAGTTCACCAATTCAAACTTAAAGAGTGATATCACTTTTAACAAATACATGATATCTCCTGTTCAAATTAGTGATAACACAAAATCAAAAGATGAATAGGTGATAACTCCTACTCAAATAAATGATATCACTTTTTGAATAGGTGATATCACAAATTCAATTGCAAATTGGTGATAAAACTTTATTGCAACAATTGCCAAATCAATCTGTATATTGGATTATATTGGAAAATATTGGATAAACATTTTACCTTTCATTTAACAATATAATAAAGCATTATTGACGATCTAAAATTCGTATAATCATGTGCGGACTAATTGATTTTATTAGATAATGTAAATTCGATTTATGATAAAAACCGTTAGAAATAAAGGAGATAGCACGACAAGAAAAGCGAGAAATGTGTAACATTACGTTTGATGGACAGATTGACGGATGATTGTGGTAAAACATAAGTATGTCCTAACAGTACGAACCTCTTATTTTCGTTTACATAAAAACAATCAAAAAAGATTTGCAATTAAACGCAATAATTTTTGCGATTAAATGCAACGATCATTGCGATTAATCGCAAAAACTAAAAGATTAAACGCAAAATATTGCGTTTAAACGCAATCTTCTTTGCGTTTAAACGCAATATCCTTTGCGTTAAATCGCAATCAATCAACGCAAAACACAATGCGATTAAACGCAAAAGATTGCGTTTGAACGCAATAGTTATTGCGTTTAAACGCAATAAAACTTAATTTTTCTACTGAACTGGCCTCAATGAGCCTCCGTAGCTATACGAAGCAAGATTTGAACAAGTTTTTATCCTCTATTATTCGGGTTGACAATATAGAATGTTGATATCATTATATTCTGTTCCACGATCCCCTTTTTTCTGGGACATATTTTTGTCAATTGATGAAATGAAATGTCCTTTAACAGAGGTGAGGAATGCTTCTCGAATGAGGCTTCACAACATGGAATTTTCCTAGAATAGCCATCAATGCAACTTTTTTTGCAAATCCCATTTGTTTTAATTGGTCACACGAATCGACATGCTCCATTAATAAGGTCACTTGGCATAATACTCTCTGCGACGGAGTCTTTTCCGTTTTTTCAATTCAACTGTTTCTCAGAGTATCCGGCTAGCAAACATCACTGTTGCATCCTTTAATAGCCATTTTGCATGTCATCTTTAAGAAACAATTTGGAAAGGAATATTAGCACATACTTATTCTTTCTCTTGTATATATTTATAGCGTGAGCCTTCTTTTCAGGGTGCGTTCGCTTAGAAGTACCTGATGCTTTCAAGTTGTGACAAATTACTATTTCAAGTTAATCCAAGTGAAAAACATAAATTGATAAGAGTCTATGTGATGTGTCAAGTGTTGTCACCAAATCAAGGACTAGGTACTTAAATTGCGTTTTAACGCAGTAATAGCTTTGCATTTAAACGCAATAGTTTTTGCGTTTAAACGCAAAACATATTGCGATTTAACGCGATAGCTATTGCGTTTAAACGCAAAAGAAATTAACTTTTCTGCAGAACTGGCCTCAATGAGCTTCCGTAAGGTAGCGACATTGTTGGAAAAAAATACATAACCTTCGTTAGATCAAAAAATTAGCCAAGTTATCTTATATGGAAATCTGAGTCGGACTTCATCTTGATTATTTCGTGCAGATATGTCTTCGGTTACTGACAGTTTTAAGTTATGAATAAACTGAATTTTGTAGATTTCAGCTGTGCCAGTTTCTATAGAATATAGAGTTTTATAGAATGATTAGACACACATAACTAGCGCCTACCATTCATAGCCATAAAAATACAGAGACCGTTTTCAACAAATACTTCAGACAGGAGCACGGCCTCGGTCCCATTGCCTTCTAATAATGCCCGGAATACTATCTGAAAAAAATGAATGAAAAAAGGGTAAAAAAAAAAATAGCAGTTTTTTCTAAAGATGTTATAAATTAGATTTTCATAATGGTATTGATCATATATTTAAAAATATTATATATTTTCATTTGTAGGAACCTGAGATGTAATTCAAAATTTGTATTATCTTTACATTCAAATCCAAAAGTATACATAAAGTCTGACTAGAACCTGGATATACAGGTGCTAATTCACTTTCCTTTAGGCGTAGTGATCGGTTTTATTTAAACTGAACACATTCTGACAATAGTTTCAAGTTTTAAAAGTATATTTTGCTTAGTTATCCTTTGTTTTGTACCTTGATATCAAATTCAAAAGGTAGATCGAAGCATTCAGATGTTATATTCCTGTTTTGTATGGAGCTCCTGTTGTGTACAGCAATGATTTTACTATTGTATACAGAAATATCGGTAAAATACGACACTGTCAGCACCGCGCTGCCGTAGATATAGTAGTTGTAGCGAATACTTCTTGGGTATGTGCTTATTGGTAGGCTGCCGCTCACTATTAAGGATGTGCGTCTTATAGCCCTACCTTTGATAATGATTGCTTTGCGCACGAAACCAGCAACAAAACCGGAGAAATTTCCTCCTAATTCTGCAATTTTAACATTTAAAACTTTTTTGAAATGCATACTTGATAAATGGTGGATGATTTGCATATACGCAATTCTATATTATATTAACGTCAGAATAAAAAATACATCATAAAGAGAAATTCATTTCATTTCCAACACATTGCACATTAATGAGACTTAATTATAAAAAAAAAATAGCACAAGTACCATTCTTAGCATTTTTTGCATTAATTGTCACTTTTATAAAACACATGATCAACAAGAAATAAATTTATATTAAATAAAAAGATAAAATGAGAAAATAATAAGGCAGATAACGGTAACATGGGTTTTGATGTTTGATGATAGACGTCAACGTTACAATTATTTGATAACATGATAGTTTGAATACTTGCTTTACCCCATTTATGTATTTTCGACCTATACCCGCTTTAATTACGTCCTCCTCTATCCTCCCAATGTTCAGTCTTGTCCACATGTCAATGTGGTATTTGGTGGACGGGAGGCAGTCTGAGGTGTTCCCTCTCCACCCACAGACCAGCTTTATCTCATCCAAAGCGAGATGATCCTTTACACTAGTCCAACCGCACAGGTTGCGTGAAAAATCGCAATCCACTGAATAAAGGGTGTCAGTAGAGTTAGAACCTACATGTATCTGTTGGTGATCAGGCATAAGAATAGATATTTGGTTGATGTTGATATTATTTTTGTAAATGGTCAAATCCACAGCTAGGGTTAAAAATATACAGGGTTTTTTTTTTTACTCGAATTACATAGTTAAAGTAAAATCCCGAATTTAATGGCCTGTGGTTGTTAAGAATGATCTTTATAACAGCTTGCTTGTAAATAATTAGAAGTAAAATCCCCTGAAATGATTCCTATTTACAGTGAGTATTACTGTATATATACATTGTATCTCTATTTTCAATTGTTCTATTATCTTCATACCAACTATTATGTCTACCTTGCTTTTATATCTAGCTATTCAATAGCCGTAAAAAATTATATCGGATTTTAACACGTTACCAGTCGTAGTTGTTTCCGCGTTTGGTGATTCCTGTGACGTCAACAATACATAGAATGCAATCCAATGTGGCTCTACAATCCAACGGCAAAACATGGCTCTAACTCACTAGATTAAAAATCAAGCATAATTCTGAATAATGATATTTTGCGAATGATTATTTTTTCAAATTGAAATAAAGAATTGCAATATGCTATGCGCTATTACTCTGTAATAAACGGAAAGTATAATCAACATTTACAAATTAGACTTCAAGCCAATATACAGATTCATACATACTGTTGTTTAACGGGTACCAGAAGTGTTTTAGGAGGCTCAGTGATCAACAAATTAACTATCAGATCTACCTAAAATATTTGGATATGATGTGTTTACCTACAAACTATTTTTAACCAAAGAAAAATATGTAAAAAATATAAACTTTTACTTTTCAATTTGAGTATTTTCCTATGGTTTTATATAGAGCTCTTCTTTAAATTAGATCAATGCAGTCTATAAATGGCCACGACCATCGAGCACTCGTTGAGTTTGCGACTGTCGTATTGTCCTTTCTTCTGAATGAATTTATCAATCTACATTGATACTACAGTAGTTTATCTAATCAATAATTAAACGATTGATTTTCTCTATACATCCCTCCCTCCCCACGAGGAAGTTCCTGACATGACGATCTATTAAGATATATAAATCACTTGAGTTGACAAAGCAGGCATAGTTTGTAACAAATACCATGACTAATTAAATATGATACAGGTGCCTGTTTTGTTTACATTTAATTTTGTTAGTCAGGAATCTTTCCTTGCAATTTAATCATGATCACAAAAATTAAGGTAAAAGAGAAAATACCTACCCCAAATATTCATTATAAGTATTCATCTATTACCAATATTTGTTACACTGATCTATCAAGTCTGTAATTGATATCAACAACTTAAACCCAACATATGTACACGCATTAAATAAAATTTCAATATCTGTTCAACTCAACTACACATTCAATGTTAAATCAATTTAAACATGTGTTGCGTTCAACCAGAACTCAACAGACACAGGAACGCGTTAGTTAGAAGATTATGAAAATTCCGTTTCTTTGAACATTATACATGTATTAGGAAATAATTTTTCTTATTTAAAATAAGGATAGGAATCTTTTAAAGTTACCTTAATTTTCTCAATTGTTTTGCTTCGTTGACAGCAATGATTATCGAGATGTTTCTGCGAAAGAAACATATATTAAAAACTAACGGGATGAAGACGGATTCTGCTTGCACTGTTGTTGCAACTGGAGAACTAGTTTTCAAGAGTTTTTTTATTGTAAAGGAGTAATGATGTTCTATGTAATATCTTGATGTTTTTAAAATTCCTTTCATCTGTGAAATAAATATCATTTTGAATTCCAAATTTACAAAAAAAGTTTGTCCTTTTTAATTCAAATACATAAAGAGTTTATAGAGGCCCGTAATAAATGTACATTTATAGAATATGAAAGATAAAAATTACTATTTGGAGTGTCTGAGCCATCTAGGTCTTTATTGTAACGTTACCATGTAGATACATTCTAAATTAGAGTGCTTGTTTTTGGGGGTTTTTATGAATGCCAGTAATGCTGGAAGATACTGCAACTCCATTTTTATAATATTAAATATTTAAAATTTTGTTTCTGGTATATTCATTATTCATAACTTGTATTAAGTAATCACATGTATAAAAAAAACTGATTAAATTACAACCAGATACATCTGACATGAACATCGAAATATCAAAAGAACTGTGTCGTCCAGGCATTCAATACATTTAAACTTTGGTGATTCGTGCGGGATATGAAGGTAGCGACATTGGGGATAAAATGTAATGAGTTATGTAAAATAATGTCTCCAATGATCGCTACTGTCAACGTCCACATGAGTCATCCAAGAAAGCATTGTATTGTTTATTAATATCTTTCTTTAACAAAAACATTGACCGTAAAAAGTAATTAAAATAGCTAAATTTTTGTTAATGTACATCAGTATGTTAAATAAATAAAATAGCAACTTCGTCTTATATTGAGTCTGACTTTTCAATACTTTAATTAGTTCTCCATCAATTTACATCAAAAGTAATGGCTCTTCGGTGGATCGATGTACAGCAACTTGTCACAACTCGGGGAGTTAGTAGCTTTGAGCGGACCTAGAGGGAGTAAGGGTAAGGGTTTGGATCCTCTTTACACTGGGAAATTCTTAAATTCACATGGTAAAGTTACCGATGCTTGGCCTTTGACTCATTCCCCTGGCAAACAAACTTGTCCCTCGAACACCCCCCCCCCCCCCCCGAAAAAACCCCATTCTGGATTCGTATGGTTATACAGAATAAATCGAAATTCAGAGCTCACTGTCAATTGAAATATTTATCCTTGGCCACAGACACATCTCATTATGTAGGTGAAGGAATCCAGAAAATGATTCCAGGAGGGGGTGTATCAAAGGATAATTGTGGTCAAATATTTGGTAAGTTTACGAATAATGTAAATTTGAAATTTCTAAGGAAAGGGGATCTGCACATTGCAGTAAGTTAAGAATTGCCCCCCCCCCCCCCCTTTGTCATCAACACTTTAATTTGTTGTAGAGTTAAATAAAACACCGGGGATATCTTACAACTCATAACATGGCCACATGGATAAAAATTACCTAGATTGTGACATTTAGTGCCTATTATAATTGATAATTAAAATCAGGTATAAAAGCTCTTCTGTGGGAAGAAAGCCTTTTAAGGATGGCGAAGATGCTGAAAAGATGCGGAAACGGGTAAAAATACGGTAATCAACATGCATTACTATATTGGTCATAATAGGAAATACATGCTTCTAAGCAATCATTGAAAGAGGTACATTTAGGATAACAGTTTTGTTAAGAGTTTGATAGGTCCACTCAGAAATATTGTACATAGGATCGATCAGATGGTGACCTCGAGTGCCTACTTCGTCATTAAATGAATATCTACATTGTAGCAAGCCTGTACATTGAATATGCTCGGATAACCACTAGCAAAGCATGATTATATAGATCACATGGATTTGACTCAACTTTAGCAACATAAATGGGGTATTTAGTATTACAGGGGAGAAGGGAGCTATATAAGAACAACTCGTGAGATTTGTATTATTCAAGTACGACATAAATTGAATCATTTTGAAATTGTTTGTCACTTTTTCCTCTTTTTACCTTGTCAGTATGTATGCAGCAAACTTAATGATCTTTAATTTGCAATGCAAGATTCGAACCGAAAATGATAAATATATAACGTATTTCAAGTGGCTCAAATTTCATGTGCTTATGAACAAACATGATGAGAAATATTATAAACGTTGGTTATGTATATTACAAATACAATAAGATATTTTATAAGATCATTGCAAGCAAAAGCTAATGCCTCTTATAGTTGATAATATTTAAACTAAAGTTTGTACTATGCAACTCTTATTTTTATAATGTGATTGTGAAGTGATTTTTTGGGGTTGAACTTGAAAGGATGGTTATGTTTAGAAACCAACATATTTTCAACAAACCATTGGAGAAACCATTGTTTGGGTAGCTCGTATTTTCAATATTTATATACATGTGGTGTTACAACAACGTTTTTACCTTTTTCGGGTTCGTTTACTCTAGTTTGCTGAAAATATACATGTGTATTTGGGAAGAATAGATGAGTGGATGGGACCTTCTTCCTTTTATCAATGTATTGGTACTGTACTGATAATTAGACTGTATCTTTGGTTGTCACCTCCTCGGTAAATCTTATTCACTAGTGTTTACAAATCATAGTATCAAGCAATAAAAGATCGAATCCCAAAATTCATGATTAATAGATTTTTTTTTATAAAGAATGTTAAGTGTATCGATATTAAAATTGTTGATGTATCTTCAGAATATACTTTGAAAAAATTTCAAAGTGGGTTCTTTTGGTCCAAATATTAACGCACTTTGATTTTTTTCAAAGTGTATAATTTTTTTAATGTGCGTTGCCACACGTACAGAGCTAACAGGATGCACTTATTTAGCAGTACCTCCCTTCAAACTCTCAAAACTTTGGGATAATACTCAAAAATTTGATAAACCTGTTTCTCATTCGAAATGCAAAATGAAATTTTGTATTGACATAAAAAATCGCTTACCTGACTTCACAAAAACTTTTGAAAAATATTCCGAGAAATAGGTTGACTTCGTTAACACTACACCTTTCCATGCAACGTTCGTTCATTTCTTTGATTTTTACGTATCTGCCATACGTTGACTTTCATCTTAGGATGTTTTGAAAGTTTTACCTGTCCCTGGTCGTCCTCACAATATTATAATGCGGCAAATGTCTGTGGACCTGATTGTACCCTAAGGCGAATAACTGGTGAAAATGAATTCGATCCCTCAACACTGACGTTTAACAAACATTCAAATACTGCAAGGACGACCTAAAGTACTTATGATTAATATGGCACGCTAAAATGAAATGTGACGGATGACAGATGCATACAATTAAGGAAATAAACGGAAAGTGCATGGATAAAAAGTTGTAGGGTGGCATATTTCTTGGAAATTTTAAAATTAAAAGAAATTCTGTGGAGTCAGGTAAACAATTGCAATTTATGCCAACACAAAAGAAGCATTCTGCCTTTCGACAGAGAAAAACATTTATTTAATTATTGTGATTTATACCAAAGATTTTGGAGTTTGAAGCAAGGTACTGAGAAATCAATGGCGGCTTGTTAGCTCTCTTCTCCCGTACTATACTATATACATTCCAGTTTTGGGTTTTTTTGTTGTTGTTGTTTATATTGAGTAAAATCCTTGTGATATAGATTAAACTTATCAGGTCTCTCACAATAGAGCAAACTAGATCCATAGATTACCACTATTGGATTATTCGATATACTGTAGGCTTACATAAATATGTAGAAGAGGGGGTACATTTTACAGAATTATGTAAATATATATAATTACAGTTGTATATGTGTATAATATGGCCTCTCGTGTTCATTTTTAACAACTTCAATACTGGTACACAGAAAATTGGAATATGATCGACAGAACTGCATGAAAAATGAACCACTTATATTTACAAAATTTAGAGACATTTTAAGGATTGAAATACACCATATTTTTATTTATTGAAATGAATATCAAACTTTATGTACTATTGTAGAGATTCTTTTCAGATATTTTTTGTGTCTTTGTAACTTTTGCATTCTGTAATAAAAAAATTCCTGATTCAGATGATATTTGCATGGCATTACTAGTATTTATCATCTCACTGCATTGTCACTGCTTTTACCTTTTATTTTCAATAGCCTTCTTTCAGTGAGAAACTAAATATTTTGGAGCAGGGGTCTGGATCCAGGTCGCCTTATTCAAAGAGAAGGAAACACTTCCGACATGTCAGTGATTCTATTGGTAACACCTACAGCCCAATGCTCAGCATCTGACTGCTTCCTTCATCTACGAGACCACAATACATATTAGGAGTGACAGATGCGGTGCATTGTAAATACATGAATAAACGGGGTGGTTATAGAACATGGTCTCTAAGTGTATTATATAAAAGTAAGACATTTCATTGTACATATTCAGAAGGAGATAGATGAGTTTACGTATTGTTAAACATAATAAAAAAGTTAAGTCAAAATTAGTTTATAATGTCCAACATCCAGCACACATTTTTTTTTCAATCAAAACCTATCTCAAACTCTGGAAAATTTGTTAAAATTTAGTTAATATTTGCTTAGTTTTCTTAATTCACGCATTTTGCTTCAATTGGATGCTAGTTTTAATTAGAATTCTGAATTTTTAATATAGACCATTACTTCAGTGCTAAGAGTTAAGGTAATAACATTGGATGAGGAAATGAGTAGATTAAAAGATTGAATATTGAATTATCACAATTTGTAAAATATTTAAGATTATTTTAAATTAAGCTTGTTTAATGTTATCAGATATTTTGTACATGTACTCTTGTCACCATGAGAGAGAGAGAGAGAGAGAGAGAGAGAGAGAGAGAGAGAGAGAGAGAGAGAGAGAGAGAGAGAGAGAGAGAAGAGAGTATATTCTTTTTCATATGTCTTAAAAATCTGAGACGTTGTCTGACTGTATATGGATCAAGTTAATTGCATTAATATACAACCCAAACCCAAAGATCGGAAGCTTTTTGTGCATCAAAATTATGTCTCCCATTAACCCTATGTTATATAATGTAGAGGCAGATCATTTTATGTCTATCAGCTTAAACTACTAAATTGAAATAAATATTTAAAGTAAAATTGATATTGCTTAGCCCTCATTTCTTCTAATTTTTTTAAATTTTGAAGATATTTTGATTATTTTTCTATGCTTCCAATACAAAATATTTCTGATTTTTACATATTATGAAGACTTTACATAAAGATATTAATTGACAGAAAAGCTAATATATTGACCATTTGATAAGAGAGAAAATCCGATTTTAGTGATTTTTCATATAAATCTCTTTACAGAATGAGCACTTATAAAAGCTTATAAAAATTTAATTTTGATAGGCAAATCATGTTTTAAAAAAATATTCTAAATCCTAGTATCTTATTATTAGTTCAAATTAGTTGATAAAATTCATCATTAATGTTATTGTTTTAAAAATGCTCAATAAACTCATGAAACTACAGCAATTCTGAATTGCAAAAACGTGTAATATTTTCCTACGCCAGTGTTCCACCAAAAATATAGTCCTTGTTAAATTCAAACTTTAATTACTATTTCTATGCCAAAATGTATAATAGTAAAAACGATAGAAAAATATGATATTTTATTTTCCTTTCATTTTGATTTAATGAACAATTAATCAAATTTCCTTTAGACAAGTCGAAAACCAGAAAAGACTCCTTCCTTAACCGTTTAATACAATACTCTGTTCTTCCTAGTGGGAGTTAATTCCGAATAGAATTATGTTATTTTTCATTAGCTGACATTGTACAGATAACATTTCTTCGTGGAGATCCTTGCTCGATTTTTCAATTTCTTTCATTAATTTCTGAACACACATCTACACTAATTTCATCCATTCCGCGTTCTTCCATTTGTTTAGAAAGTACATTAACACTTGATTCTAGGACCGCGACTGTTCCTTTAACTGACTTCACTTCCATGTCCAAATGATTCCATTTTGTTTCAAAACTTGTACTTTAATTTCTTGCAGTGTTTCTCATTTTTCATCCACCAAATCTAATTTTTCAAATTTTTCGTCTACTTCTTTTAGTTTTTCAAGAATCCCTTCGAAGATCTCATCCCTGGAACTATTTATGTTGTTTGGCCGTTTTCTTTGATCTGTTCTATTTATAGCACTGCTAACGGGGCTATTTAGAAAAGGGATACCCGGCATTTGCATTAAATTTGGCATATAATATCCAACTGGTGATATCGGGTATTTGTTTCCCGGAATTGGATATGAATATAACATTTGTGGTCCCGGTCCATATGCAATAGCCTGTACCGGTCCTTTTATGGATTCAAACCTGGAGCACCCCTGCAAATGTGTTCGGAATGTTTTCTTTATCGTTGCTAAATATGTAATAATTCCAGGTACATGTACTCGAATGAAAGTTCACGAGACTTTCCCGATATTTGTTCAGTTCCTGTGAAACTTCTGTGAAAATTGTATGAGTGTTCGGGTAATATTCTCAAAATACGTAAGTACTGGTCGTTTTTCGTATCATATCTTACTTTGATACATGTATATTTTAAAACATGAAAATCAATTAAGATCTATGTCTTATTTATCATCTAGCGGTTATTTAAACTAAACGATAATGTTCAGAACAGAGTAATCGTTCGTGTTCAACCACTCTATACGTGGTTGAAAATATAAACATTGGGTTGCTTGATAAAATCATTGCCATGTTTGATGCTTTGGTGTGCAATACCATGCATTTAAAAAAAAAAGAATTGATGTCTGTTTTGTGTAAAAATCATAGTATGTCGATCCATTCCCAAGGAACATTCTGCATAAAATAGTATAGCCTTTTCACTATTAATGCTATTACTATGTCAGGCGCAGATCGAAAAATAATTCTCAGGAGGGATCGCTACTGAGCATGTTAAATGTTGCAACATCAAAAAATAGTTATATTTTCACAAGTACCAAACACTGTGCTGGATAATTATGCCAGTGCCATGGTGGCAGTTTTGCACCCGCTTAAGATGCAGTTTCGGAAAAATCTATATCTACCAAATGACAGACTATGATTGTCTAGAGAGTATATAACCACTTTTGTTTTTTAGTGTGTTTCATCTGACAGGTGAGATATTTAACTTTAAATAAAAATTAATATCCCATAGGAAAATGATAATTCCCATAGGAAAAATGATTCTCCTAGAGGAAATGTTGACAATCCTATAGGATTTTCTAAAAAAGAAAAAAAAACCCATAGGAATTATATTTCTTATAGGAGAAAAGTATTTCCTGTAGGAATTTGATTCAGACATGTAGTTTTCCTATAGGGAATTAAGATTTCCTATCGGAATTGAAATTCTTATAGGAAGTTCTTGTATTCCAATAGGAAATTTCGAATTTCCTAAAGGAATAGTGTTTTTCCTATGAGAAAAATTATTTTCCTGTAGGAATTTATTTTTGAAAGGTAAATATCTCACCTGACAGGTGAGATACAATGATAACAAAGGTGGTTATAATCTCTTTAAGCAATGGTCTATCATATGGTATATTTGAATTTTTCGATATATGCAGCTTAGACGGATGCAAAAACCACCTTGGCATAATTATCCGGCACAGTGTTACCAATTAATGAACATAACGTTTAAAATCAATACACATCTAGATTTTATATTTGACTACAAGTACCTAGATTATAAGAAATAAACTATAACCACGAGGCAAGATTTTTACTGCGAAACTAAAAGGGTCAAATAAAACCACGTAGTCTAAATTTAAATGATAATAACATTTATAACATTTGCAGGGATGTGGGGGACTCGCTGAACTTATTCGCCATTTGGTCCGCGCGTTGTTTTTCATTTTTTACCTTCAATAAAATCTTGACAGCTTTTATTCCCTCTACGTTTTTCCTTCTCTCTTGATTGCGGCATCAGCTTCAAACTTTCACACACTACATGGACAAATTTACGGCACTATATAGTCACTTATGCTGTTTTTAATCGGATATTTCCACCAAGGTAAAAAAAAAAACTACTGTTTCTTTGGAAATTTTTGTACTAATTGTGGTGATTATTGGTATGTAGGAATGGAACTTGGATTTACTAAATGACTTGTTTATACCATGCAGGTCCTTTACAAGAAATTTTTACTATAGTATGTCCCAAGTTATTGCTTCCATCACTTTTTGATAATTTTGAATAAAAATACACATACCTGTGAAAGAAATACAGTTGAAATCGATAAAAGGGGAAATATCCAAGATATCTTCATTGACACATTATCATTTTTCACTCATAAAAGTTCACAGGAATGAAAACAAATTTCTTACGGAGATTTATAATGGGAAATGTTTACATCTTTTCACCATTCGGAACTCACTCGGAATACCTCGCACAATTTTTCAACGTTATCGTCCGGGTTCTTTCATTGCTGATGCAATGCAAAATTCCCGTAGACTTTCTATTTTGGGTTGTGTATTGAAGCCTGAAGCGGAGGAGGGGGCGTTTCAAAACAGATAATCTGGACATTTTTTATATTAGTGGATGAACATAGTTTGAGCACAAAGGTATTTATGATTATTGAAATATCAAGCCAAAAGTGGTGGAAGCAAAAACTCGGGACAGAGTATAAGAAAAAAAAAAACATAAAAGGGAAGAATTTCATGACTTATCTGCATTATCAAGTGACAAATTAAAAAAAAGTACTGGTAAATTAAACTTCGTCAATCCATCAAAAGCTGTATCAATATATCATCGATATTAATGAAATTATAGCCAAGTAATTGATTGTTTATTCTGAAGTAAAATAGATCATTAATTAACAATAGTTCATGATGAAAATTATTAGATGAAATTTTTATTTTACCTGTATCACACCTCTCTTAAATGAAAAAAAATTTGCATTTTTCAAGTATGTGTAAATCCAAGAGGGCTCGGAAATAAGTGAGACATTTACCCTTATTTCTTTGGGACACAAACCCTTGAAATTTCACCAATATTTAACAAGGATACAGATTGTCAATGTAAATATTTTTATAGTCCTTAGCATCATATCATTTCTGGTAAGCTGACAAACTTCCCTCATGTACATATTCTCTCTATCTTAATTTTTAGTGAAAAAATTCGAGTTATTTCTACCCAAAAGTCCAATTACAGTGAAACGTCTCTAATAATCATTTTTTTACATATTGTAGAACTGTTGCCATCAGTTAAAATGTAAAAAGTTCTTCATATAGAATTTTGAACTTTTCTAATTGCATTTTGTCAATTGATGACAGTGACTTATTTTGAGCTTTTCATGAATTTTGATATTGCAAGCCAAAAGCGAAATTCATGGCATATATGACAACACATTTATTTGTGTGTCTTATCTTAATCTGCAGCTTAGATCTAGAAAAACAAACGGTCTGCGGCCGTTCTTTTGAGGCACTTGCGTCAAGTAGACTCTTGTTATGAAATATTTGAAGATGGTTGCTCATAGCTCAGTGGTCTAAACGCACATAGAGCAATAAAAGACATTTTTAATGGTCCACTAGGTTCATATTTCTAGCAAATGGACTTTTTGAGAGTGTTTATTTAAAAAGTGACGTTTCCGCAAAAAACCATTAAATCTAGGTATTTGCCGTTAAATAAATGCCGTTATTCCCATTAACATTTTAAAAACATAGAAAGATCAGTTGTTCTCTAATGATTTTAAGACGGAATTCAATTTTAATACAGTGACTTTTAAGGTTTCTTTTTTTATTTTGTCGATGAACTGTATTTTTTAATTTGCGCCAAAATTAGTCTTCAAGTATGACTGTACTCAGTTTAAATTCATTCACAATTTCGAATGAAGAAATATTTGTTGTCAGTGTCTCGCTCATCTCATTTAACATTTTTAAGTTTCGTCAAACAAGTCGTCAATAAGTGTTTTGATAATATGTGATATCATCTTTCGTTATTCTTATCTGTCTGTCTTTCCGCACTTTCTTGTTACCTGTGCTATGTGTATAGCTACTAGCTATAGGAATACAGTTGTATGTTTATATTCTTGTATTTTGTTTGTATACAATTGTGAATCAAAAATATCAAAATAAATAAATTAGTTTAAAAACCACCAGTTATTAAAGTGGTTCTCTACACCAAATAAGTGTAGGAGATTTCTGTTGCTCGATTTGTTACTAATAGTAGGCCCAGTATTCAATATGAGACCCCAAGGTTAAACTTTTTTTTTCTGAGAGTCAGCCAGAGTCAGAAATATCAGGCGTGTTTTAGATAAACCCATAAATTTCCAATTTTTAAACTTTTCCGTATAAAATTTTTAATGAAATTCAGATTGTTATAAAATTTTGAAATGAAAAACAAAACAATCATGAAGTTTGCATCTTTTCTGGAATCCAACAAAATGTTAAACTTAAATATTAAAAAAAGAAAATTATTTTAAAGCACAATGCCGGACGAAATACCGCAAAAGTCTAAAAAAAAAAAAAAAAAAAAAATTAATGTTAAGAATATTCTTGAGTTAATAAGATGAGCAAAAGAAATTGAATGAAATTGAAAAATTAAAAGAAATGCTGTGTTATTACAAAAATCTTGGTATAAAAGATCTTATTTAAGAGTAATCTTTCTTATTTTACTTGGTCTCAATTATCTTGGTACCAATTTCTTCATTAATAAAGATCATGAAGAAAGATAAAGAAGGAACAAACCCATGCTAAATGTGTAAATATACAGTAAAGCAAGTATTGTTTATAATGATGTTCGAACCTGACAAATTATATTTTTGATAAATACATTATATAAGTATATATTTAACAACATGTTAAACATCATTTACCGTAATACATTGTCCTTTCGCAAGTGTTTAGAGACTCATGTTTAGCATTACTTTTATAATGTCTAAAAAAGCAAACACATATATCTCAAACCTACATGAAAACAAGAATATGAACTAGCAGTAACTGTATATCGCCGTATAAGATCACACAGTACTAGTGTATATCATTTGGCAAAATTGCATTGATGAATAGTGGGTATAGTGGTATACAACTAGCAATTGTAAAAAGCAAATCTATACATCTCAAAACTACATGGAAACAGGAATACGGTCAAGAACCAACTGTATGCCCTAGGATTAATGTTAACAAAACATCCTGTTTTCTCGTACTCGTACAGAAATGACTGGTAGTTCTCTCCGGGTACAACGTAAGTATATACAGAATGTAGGTCATCATTGACAAAAAATAGATAACTTTAAGAATTTTCCGTTTCATTTTGCATTTACTTTATCTTTATTAGAGCTCGTTTCAAAATACCGTCGATTTTCCCACTTGGTGAGAGTCGATGTTTACGTCAGCAGCTCGCTAGACTCAGTCGACCGGTCGCTTCGCCAGCATCAAAGACATGCCGCCGCCACACCAACGCATGCGGTTGAAACAGTGCAACTGGATTAAAAATAGAGTACTGCAGGTCGAAAAACAAAATATCTTACTTATGTATACTAACATTTGAAAGTATTCTTATGTTCGGAATGACTTTATTCAAATATATGTTGAGAGAGAGAGAGAGAGAGAGAGAGAGAGAGAGAGAGAGAGAGAGAGAGAGAGAGAACAGCTGCCTAAGCGAATTACATCTTCACAATGTCAATGTTTTGTGATTACGGAACTCCACGCAGTTTGTGTGGAGTTCCATAATCACAAAAAATTGAAACGAAGAAGTCCGAAATATATGACATTTTCCTGGCTTTTTTAACGATTTTGATACTTTACATGCCCGGAAAGGTAGACAGACATCTCGGCCCAACACAGCTCGGCGTCTCCAGCTGGAAGCGGCGATTTCAAATAGATATATATTTAAACTCAATAATACAGCTTAGAATATAATTTTACTGCACATTTTGATAATAACACTGATAAATAATAGTGTTGTTGACTTATTTTCTCGCGAGATTTAAAAAATGCTCAAAATCAAAACAAATCTCAGCAGTTCGATAGAATGTTTTTAACAGCCTGTTTATGGGATGTAAGGACCCGTAAAAGCGATAAGCGAGCAGTAAAATCATTATTTTATTAATGGTTGTGAGTGAAACATTTGATTCAACTCGTAAATATTTAAATTCGAGCCGAGAATGCCCCCTCCAGTTGGATGGGGGCAAATTTCCAGTTTTCGTAATGGCGCCGGTTCTGATGTTTTCCTGCATGGCATGTAGATATCAAAATCGTTAATATTTCGGACTGGCATGTGAAATAACAAAATCGTTACAAAAGCCAGGAAAAGGTAAGATATTTCGGACTACACATGAAGATGAGCGAAACAGGGTTTCATCAGATTTAAAAAGAGGTTCCTCGGGTTTTTTTTTTTTTTTAAATTTAGCACACTGAATAATTGATGTCGTTATAGTTGCGCCGATTATGCTAATTAAAGTGCACTTATTTAGTATCGACATGTTTCTGGGTGACCCATGTCAGTGTACAAGCTGTAACATCTACGCTGATGAAAAATTTTAACTGACTCTTGTCCAATCAGATTGTATATAGCACAGGGGCATCTTATCCGTTCTGCTCTCTATGTACATACTTAAGGAATAAGGAGTCATTCCTCGAGTATTATGAGATGATAATTTCGGTCGGGGCGTTATCAAATCCATTAAAACCCTTCGGGCTTTATGATAGATTTGATCACGCCCCGACCGAAATTATCACCTCATAATATTCAAAGAATGATTCCTTATTACTTATATTTATATAATTTTCAGCAGTTGTATGAATAAATATTAATATATTAATTATGCAAACCCGCTTGCGCCCCCAACAATACGTCATTTGAAGTTATTGGTCTGTATAGTACAAAACCGATTCGTGGTGTTATCACAGACAAAGACACTGGAAAATGTAAATATATATAAATAATACACATACTGTATTATTTATATGTATGTCATAGAGAGCAGAGCGGATAGGATGCCCCTGCGATTGTAGTAGGCGAAGTAAAGACATTTATCGCTCGTGACGAGAGAGAGAGAGAGAGAGCTGAGGAAGTAAATGTATCGATACGATTCAAACATGTAAATACAGTCTTCAGGAAAACAATATATATATATACAGAATTTGTCAGTAAACGCATGTATATATGCATGCATGTACGTATGTGTATAAATACTAAACAATTTAACGTGCAGAATAATTGCACAGATGGCGGCACTTCTTTGATGCTGGCAAAGCGACCCGGCCAGCTCTAATGAGGTCGTACTGCGTCGGTGTTTCGGCGGCATGTCTTTGATGCCGGCGAAGCGACGGGCGTCTGGCTTTAGCGAGCTGCTGACGAAAACAAGACTGTCACCAAGTGGGAAAATCGACGGTATTTTGAAACGAGCTCTATTATTTTCTTTACTTTCATTTATTGTCAACTTTATAATATTAGCATTTAATACCTCTTTTATCCAAGATGAAACAATTACATGAAGGATATAGACTGTTTGTACATGGCTTTATCTAAACGCTGTGGACGTTTAGCCTCGCTCCACATTTGAAAGCCGTATAGGTAGAACAAATCACCCGTGAAAATAGTTATATGAAATATATTCTCAAATACACAGATAATAGCATAATTCTTTGGAAAATTTAATTTCAATCTTTTAACTTGACCAGAAGAAAAATATAATTAAATCACACCCTTTAGAGCCTTGTTACTCGCTTCAAATGAATTGGGGTAAAAGTCAGGAATAATATCTAAAATTAATTTTAGCAGCATTCTTCAGCCTGACAAGCTATCGGGAGGGCCTTTGTGAAGGGAAAATCTTGGGATAAATTCTGCACGCCATTCACACATTTTTTGCTACATCTTAATGGCCAGTTAATCAAGAGGATTCTTTACTATAATATCTGATACACAGGTTGTTCTCTTCATAGAGAAGATTGTTCGTCATAATCATACAATTATTTATTCATGTACTTTATAAATAAATTTAAAAAAAGTTTAACATTGGTATGTTTGCCCAATAGCAGTTACAATAGATTATAAAAAAGTGAAACTTGAGTAATATAAAGTCAATGAAGTTTCCCAAAAGTTAATATAATCACTACAACATTGATACACAGTTTCATGCTTAAAAGTCAAATCTTTGATAGGAACAAATAATTTCAAAAATGAAACGTTAGTAGAAAAAATGTCGAAAAACTGCCACTGTCACGTGTAAAGGGTACCGGTATATCATCAGCAAAATGGATCCGTAAATACAGCATCAATCCGCAAAGAACACGATATGTGGTCTAATCTGTTTCTAGTGCTTCATTGAAACCGACGAAATAGAACCCTATCAAAAAAAATGAAAACACATGTACACGGAATTTTTTGACATCATTGGTGTGCATTTTTTTACAAACTTTGCACAAATATGGTCTCACCCTCAGCGTGTCTAACTGTTTCCTCAGGGTCAGGTTTTCTTGAGTCAGTCGATGAATATGAGATTGGCTCTATCAAAATATAATTGAAAAGATAAGACAGATCGAGCTACAAGCAATGTACACGCCTGATAATTTTGATATTTAAATTTCTGATGTAACAATGTAGACAATATGGTGGCCATCAGCAGTGGGAAAAAAGTTTATATATGAAGTTCTTAGAAAATGAGTGATTTTCATACACCGTACCTTTGAAATAAAAATGGATGTCAGTAACGTCAGCATATGCTTTTATTGAAAATATAAGACTTAATTTAAAATTCATTAAATTGAAAAGATTACCGAATACCGATATTACAATTTCTATGTCGATTCTTCCATATAATCATATATATAAATGTTTAACGAAATGGAATTTGATCATTGAAGGGAATGTTGAATGCTTTTTGACAATTGTATTCAGAGGTTCATCGAAAGTTTATGCAAAATCATTGCTCCAATTTTAAAACATATCTATAATAATCTGTAAAATTGAAAATTTTGTATACTTAATGACATTATTATGTTTAATTGATTACGTTTAATATTGAATACACACTGTTTCGTATTTCATGAGGATGTATATTCAATGATGAAATGTACATTAGAAATCCACGAACATTTTCGTGGTTTACCTTTTGTCTGATGACAGCAGTCATTGTATAGAGGACGGGGTTCAGGGCCGAGTTAACGGGCAGCACGAGAACTATGATCCACGCGTACACGTCACTGGGGACTTCCTCTCCATAGAAAGTCACCATTCCTAAGAACATATAAATCCTAATATTGAAACAAAAACCAAAAATTACTACCAATGATAAGCTGACATGTAAATATTAAACAAAAACACTAGTAATAATGTAAAGACTCAGTACATCAATGATAAATGTACCATAAAAATTGTGCTCTCTCTCTCTCTCTCTCTCTCTCTCTCTCTCTCTCTCTCACCAATGACACCAATCGGGATCCAGCAAAGCATATCTGTGATAATGATTGCTACCAAAGTCTTAGCCAATGAAATCTCTCTTGTTCGTACTTTTGCGGATCTGACGTCTTTCCCTACTTTCAGTGCTTCGACAAATATAGCAATCTGGCCAATAAGAATTCCGGTGAACAGAAGAGCATTAAGCCCCACAAAGATTATCATTGAATATTGCCATCCAGTCTTTCTGAAAACTGAGAGCGGCAGAGAGATGCAAATCCCGGACTTCGAATAAAAGTTTTCGTACATCAGCAGTGGAAGGATTGCCAAAAGCGATGATGTAAGCCAAACAAAAGCACATAGTCCAATAACTCTTCTTTTGGACAGACGGTATTTCGAAATGGAATACTTGATGGCAAGAAAACGGTCAACGGTAATTAGAAAAACAATGAAAGCTGACGTCTCGCTGGAAACCGTTGCTAAGATACCAGCCAGAGTACACAGCCAACTGTGTCTCCACGCATAGTCCATCAAACCGTACGAACCTGTATATCTCAAGTTAACCATAGATATGATGAAGAGATAAACTCCCATTAGGAGATCAGCAAAACTGAGATTCAGCGTCAGGATGAAATAGGTAATAGAAACTTTCTTCTTCAAGGAAGAAACGATATAAATGATCACGATGATGTTTCCAAACAAAGCAAAGAGAGCCATGTACCAGATAGCTACGTTAAGAATGGGTACCGCTATCAGATGATCGCATGATGATATTTCGGTAGATGGCGCCACGCACTTTATGCTGTAAAGTGACTGGGGTTTGACGCAGCAGATTGAGAACGATTCGACTTGTAGATATTTCATGCTTACTAGACCGTGAAATATATCACCGGAAACCTGGAAGATGTTATTCTTTTGAATATACACAAACTGGAGTTGTCCAAGCGACCTGAAATGTTCCCGACGGATTACGGAAATCTCATTCCAAGATAAGTCGATGGAAACTAACATGGATAAGTCGGAAAAGGCGTTTTCATCGATATCTTGTATTTGATTACCAGAGAGGTTTAAGCTTATCAACAAGACGTAATACCTGAAATCCTCTTGCTGTAATTTTGTGATTCTGTTATAGGACATGTCTAAGACAGATAGGGGATAATAGGAGGTGACTGTTGTTGCGTCATTTTGCACAACTGCATTGAGCAAATTGTGTTGAATGTACAAAACCTCTATTATTTTGTTCACAAAGAAAAACCGGATCCGGTTTCTGCTTAAATCAACAATTTTAGACTCGATGAAAATAGGTGTTTGCTCGGAAATGTTACAATTACTTAAATTAGTCGAAACTCGGGGATTCACATAAGACGCTACGTTAATTCTGCTGACGTCATCAAAATTATTTTCGGCGAGGTATAGACCATCACTTGTCATGCTGTAATCAGCCAAAAAGTTCCTCATTTCGCCTATAACGTAAAACTCTAGTGGGGACTGAAAAAGGTTGAGAGTCCCTTCCCAAATATGAATAAAATGATAGGATCCACGTATTGCAACTGATAAAGAAGTTGTTTGTGTTTCATTAAAGTTAAAAAGCACAGAGTTATCTGAGCCTACATCGAGTGTGATATCGCCGATACTGCTGTTGTAAAATTCTACATCTATTCGTTTCTCCGTAGTTTTCAAACGAAAGTGACTGCAAGGAAAACTTCGAATAGAAATAAAGGTGGTTATATTGGAGCATGTGCAGAAGGCACATACGTCATATTTCTCTTTACAGTAGCATTCAGTTAGAGGGTCTGCAAAAACACTGAAGTCATGGTTTCTACAGGAGGGACACAGAGAAAGGTCCATGGAGATTTTCTGGTCAATCAGTAAAGAAAGGGAGATGTTTTTCGATGGAAAAAAATCTTCCTCGCGAAAACGAGATGCTGCATCCTTCATTGACTGTGTTAGTTCTGTAATGAAACATAATCAATGTAAAGCAATGTAAAACAAACTTTATGAGAATATTGTTTTCAGGATGCAGACAACTGCTTGCAAAGGTTTTTTTGCAAGATGTGAAGAAAAGAAAAATTTATGCATTAGCATTTAACTTAAAATCGGAATGTTGAAGAAAAGGCTGAAAATTGTAAGAAGGAAATATCTTTTTTTCAAACAAACAAACAAATAAGTCTAAATTGTCACTCGTGTTATCCTGTTAGTTATAATTTTGAGTGCAATTTGATATTGAAATGCCTTTATATTTCTCCCAAAAATTATCTGGAAATTTGTCTTTTCATACACAAACATCATTTTCAAAGCATGTCTTTTTTTATGAGTTTCACTGCATCATTATAATAAATGATCGCAATGCTATTTGAATACACGTGTGTGCATATATTGGCGATTTAACAGACAACCATGTAACACAACGGTCTAAAACGTTTCAGAAATACATTCATCCTACCATACATGGTCATATCGTTACAGAGACCGTAGTCAACAAACACATCAGACAGGAGGACGGCCTCCGTTCTCCATCCTTCAAACAATCCCCGGAATACTATCTGGAAGAATAAACAAAAAGAATGACAAACAAATAAGTGATCTCTATCCGCACGCATTTTATTAAAACCAAAATGACTGTTTTTCGTCTAAAGATATTATATTTGAATGCATTCATATTTTACACCAGATGTTCCTTCCGTCATTATGTCTTTTAACATAGATCTCCTTTTCCTTTTCAGAACCTGATATGTGATTCAAAATTTGTACGAGTATTATGTTTTCATTTAATTCAATGAGCATAACTTTGACTAAAACCTGATCTTTCTGTATACTTATGCATTCACTTCGTTGTAGGCGCAAAGTATTAATTTGTAGGAGCTGGCTTCAATTAAACTGAAGAACATCATGGCAAGTGCCAAATACTAAAATGTGCATCGCTTTGTTATCATTCAGTTTTTACCTTGACATCGAATACAAAAGGTAAATCCACGCATCCAGTGGTTATATTCCTGTTTTGTATGGAGTTTCTGTTGTGTACAGCAATGATTTTACTATTGTATACATAGATATCGTTCATATACGACACTGTCAGCACCGCGCTGCCGTAGATATAGTAGTTGTAGCGAATACTTCTTGGGCGGGTGCTGATTGGTAGGTTGTCGCTCACTATATAGGAGGTGTGTCTAAGGGTCAACCCTGGGAGTAAGAGTGCTTTGTCCACATAGCCAACGACAAAACCAGAGAAATTTCCTAATTCTGCAATTTTAACGTTTTAAAAGTTTTATATGCATTACTTGATAAATGATGGACGATTTTCATATATACATAAATCTTAATCATGTTAACGTTAGGATGGGTTGTGCATGACAAAGGAGAAATGTCATTTCATTTCCAACACTAATTACTCATTAATGAAACTCAATAGATAAAAAAAACTTACATAAAATTATCATATCATTTTCTATAGAAACAAATATTTATTTAAAAAAATGGCATGTGGTGATAACGAACAGTGTTCAGATTCAAAAGTCCAAAGGAAAATTATAAAACATGAGCAGAGCAAACACGGACCTCTTAAAAAAAATTGAGGTAGGATCAGGTGCCATGGAGGATTGAGCATCCTCTGCTGACCGGTCACACCCGCCGTGTTCTCTTTGTCGTAATCGGGAAAAAAACCGGAAAAGTCCGTAGACAATTAGGTGATTAATTATGGTCTAACAATTAGTATGAAAAAAAAATAAAATTCTTCTCCCAGAGACATAAAACTGTAACATGTGTTTTCATGTGTAATACGGTAATAAAACCATGCGTTATATACATTTATTTAATAGAATGGCAGTAATCAACACATTCATCGGTAAATATTTAGTATACCACATCAAAGTATTTTCGATCCGTACCCGCTGTAATTTCTCCCTCCGCTATATCCCCACTGCTGAGTCTGGACCAGGTTCCTATGAAATATTTGGAGGACGGGAGGCAGTCTGAGGCGTTCCCGCCCCGTCCACATAACAGATTTATCTCGTCACCACGTGGGCGTTCCTTCAAACTCCTCCAACTGCACATGTTGTTAGAAAAATCGCAATCCACTGAAATAAATGGCGTGATTCAAATCAGTATCCATCGATAAGTGAGCAGATTTAATGAATGAAGAATCATATCATTCTTTGAGTATTATGAGGTGATAATTTTGGTCGGGGCATGATCAAATCCAATAAAGGCTTTATGAAAGATTTTATCACGCCCCGACCGAAATTATCACCACATAATATTCAAAGAATGGTACCTTATTACTAATATTTATATAATATTCAGCATTTGTACGGTTAAATATTTGAATATACATAAGCAAATCCCGCTTGCGACGCAATTATACGTCATTTGAATTTATTGGACTGTATAGTACAAAATTGATACGTAGTGTTATTACATGCAAAGACACTGAAAAATGTAAATATATATGCGTAAATTCTCAGTTGATGTCAATATTATCACTGTAAATGCTGGTAAAATTCAACAGATAGGGTTAAAAATAAACAATATAGTGCATGTGTAGTTGACGTACAATGCTGAATTTTATGACTCGTGATTTTAAAAAAAATCCATTATAAGGATGATCTTTGTAACATCTTTTATGTGAATTAAGAGAAATGAAATTCTATTTAGAGCAGCTACATGTATTACTGTATAAGTATATTGTATCTCTATTTTCTATTGTTCTAGATCTATAATCTTACAACCAAATATTATTTTGACGTTGCTTTTATTTTTAGGTATTCAATAGCCGTAAAGAAAATGAAGTTTTTTACCAGTCGTTGTCATTTCCGCGTTGGAGGATTCCTGTGACGTCATCAGTACATATAATGCAATCCAATGTGTCCGTACAATCAAACTACAGAACATGGCCCCAGCAGACTGGAGCGACTTCAAAAAATCTAAAAAAAAAAAATAAAAAATAAAAAATAAAAAAGGACATTTTGTGACATACTATTTCTTTTTAATTGTAATAAAGAATTGTAATACACTATGCCAAATGACTTTTTGATATACTGAAAGAATAACATATGTATCAACATTATCATACTAGAATACATGCCAATTTACAATTCCATGCAAACTGGTGCTCAACCTATAACAAAATGTATTTGTAACCAAAAAATAACACTTACCCGTTTGGTTAGTGACTCTCCTTTACTGTTTTACCCTCTCTTATGTAGAAATTAAGCACTCTAGATTATTACAACAGTGATTTATCTAATCAATAATTAAAACAATTCAATTTCTCTGTGTACCCTCGAGGAAGGTCATGTCATGACGACTCGTCAATTGAGATTGTAATCGCTTGCAGTGAATTGACAAAGCAGGCATAAAGCTGGTATTAGAAATATCACGACTATCTACAGGTAATACAGGTGATTGTTTTGGATACATTTAATTTTGCTTCTCGTGATTTTTTTTTTCTAGCTTAATATTATTTAGTCCCCAACACAAACATTAGGTTCTACTGAATTTCAAAATAGTTATCTTCCTCAAATACCGATATCCATTATAATTATCGATCTAGTACTAATAGTTGTTACACTGATCGACTAGTGCTTGTCATTGATACCAGCAACTCACACGCAGTACATCAAACGTTATTTCAATATCTGTTCTACTTAACCACTGTGAATGTAAAATTAACAAGAACGTGTGTGTTACGTTTAACTTTAACTCGACCTCCGCAATAAAAAGACAAAGCAATGCTTCGATTAGTAGAAAGTAAAAATCCAGTTTCTTTCCAAAATAGGAACAAAAAAATACCTTATTTATGCTTATTGTGTTTAAGACAAGAATCTTTCAAAGTAACCTTTATTTTCTAATTTTCCAAAATTTTCCCTTGTTGTCATGTAGCAATGGCTGTCATTTTTTTTTAAGAACAAGAAAACTGAAACAAATAACTAAAGACAGATTCTTTGAATTCACACCATTGTTTTAATTGTTGTTTGTTTGTTTGGTGTGTTGTTGTTGTTGTTTTTTTTATTTGGTTTTTTTCTTTTTTTACGGGGGGGGGGGGGGGGGGTATCGGTTCTTTGAATTCGCACCGTTGTTTTAATTGTTGTTTGTTTGGTTTGTTGTTGTTGTTGTTGTTGTTGTTGTGTTTGTTTTCCTTTTTTTATGGGGGGGGGGGGTATCGGTTTTATTTATTTATTATTTTTTTTTTTTTACATATACCTTCATGTATTTAACATTGACTTCATTTCCTGTGAAGCAGATGTTAGTTTGCAGTCCCGAATCACAAAAACATTTCCCCTTTGCTTTAAATATTTAAAGAGTTCATAACGGCCATGAAAAATGAATATATATATATATATATAGAGCATGAAAAGTAATAATTACCAGATGGAATGTATTTGCAATCTGTGCCATCTGGGTCTATATTGTAACGTTAACATGTGGATACAATCCTAATTAGAGTACGTAGTTTTTACCCTAATGAATGCCAGTAATCATTTTTAAAACTTCTGAAAAAAAAAATATGTGGCTGTTATTATGGATTTCTTATTGTTCCATAGAGCTAATGACAGTATATTCTGAACACGGGTTGATTTTAATCATATATCGGTATACTGACACCCTATTTACAGGTCATTCCTTTTTTGTTAGGGGCTCTTTTTTGTCATATGTTCAGTACTACATTTCGAGAAAGAAATCCTGATCAAAATCAACGAAAACGAATCCCTTGCGAATAGGAGCTCCAACTTCTCAAAATCCAAGTGTTGAGGCACACAGTGATTTGCGATACACTCTTCCAAAGCGAACTGTATTTAAACAAGAATATGCCTCTAAACTCAGCTGGAGCGACTGGCAAAAAAATTACAATAGTGATTTGGTAATGAGCAGAAAATCTACTTGGAAAATGCATTTAATTTCATAACGAAAGAGAGAGAAAGCAATTTTCTAACGAAGTCATAGAAATATAGTCACAACAAAACACCATGAAGGGCCAGACGAAGAGAGAGGTGGATAGGGTAAAGGAAGAGTATGCACGAATGTTGGCTTTGTCGTGTGTTCACAGGAAAAACAGATTCTCCAAGTTCGACCCATTCCAAGAGGAAAGAGACAAACTTACCAAGAAAAATCTTGAAATGTTTGAAGAGAGTTACAAAGCCCATCTTAGAAGCAAACCTCGAGACGAGTCGCCGAAAAGTGCACCAGGTTTTAGCCGGGAAAGATCGTTTGGTAATCCCCCGAGCAATTCTCAGTACGTCCATCATATATCATCTGGACGTTTGCAAAAGGAAGCAATCTCACTAAGATCTTCGATCCCAGGAGAAAAGGTGAATAGCATTAAGGGATTGAGCAAGTTGTATCCTACGTTTTCTGAGGAAAAGCCGGCGATGAACCGGAATAGGGATCTGTCTGTAAAGGGGGCCTCGTTACAATCTAGGAAAATATCAATAAGACCGAAATCAAGCTTCCCCCGAACAGTTTCTGTTATGCATCAGAAGGATATACAAACTGAACAAGATTCTGCTGTCTCGCAACAACCAGCAAGAAAACCATATCATGATCTCAAGAGCGCTTATAAGCAGACAAAGAGAGAAAGGTTATGGATAAACCCACAAGATAACATGGATCAACCAATGAAAGAAGAAGGAAATCGCAGAAAACCTGATCAACAAATGGCACAGCAAGGCAAATCGACCGGTTTCATTTCTGGATTCCTTAGGCAACAGTTTGAAAACCACAAGCAAACCTACCCTGGGCCTCCCGGGCGAATCCGATTTATAATGCAGCTGCAGGAAGCTTCAGCAAACTTGGAGCCAATACCAGAGAGACCGAAACAGTTCATTCCGGGAGAAATGCGTTCCATTAAGGCTTCTCGGCAGTTTCTGGACCGAGAAGTCGGGCAGGTTTTGCAGGCGTGGTCACCGTCCGCTCGGAGACACGAGGAATCCCACAAACTCCTGCAAGGTAGACCTAGACCAGTAACAGTGGACCGCGGTAAGACGCTGGCCGCCTTCATGAGAGATTTCCGAGTGTATATGGAAGAGACACAATTAGAGGGACGTGTTCCCTCAAACTACAAAGAACGGTACTTGTTTCCTGATATGGAATGATGCTAAGTTGCATATGTACTAAGTTCAAAAATTATAGTGACTGAAAGTCGCGTTTAAAAATTGCATGAATTTTTGAAGTTATCTGTTTGAAAACATTGAGAAAAACATTTTGGCTTTTTTTAATTTTCTGAGGAGTGAGATGCCGTCTTTTCAATGTTTTTCGTCTGTGGCTGCAAAAAGCATGGTTTCGCTCATATGAAAGAACTTGAAATACATTTTGATTTTCAACAAATTCTTATTGTTTTGTCTATTCTTGAAGCAAATACTTACATGTAAAAGATACTGTAACTGTTTCTGTTTTCAGGATAAAAACTATTCAAGAATTTCGGATAAATATCATCGATATTTTAAATTTATTTTTAATTTTTTATTGGGGGGGGGGGGGGTTGTACATGCATTATTCATAACTTGTATTTAAATGCTTTATCGGGTAAATTCCTTAAACATCTTGATGTTTTGTTAAAATTATTTATAATGTGTCAATTTATTTACGACCAATACTTATTGATACATTTTTACCGACAAAATGATAACCCCAACCAGATAGACCATGTAAATATGATTTTTTTTCTTAAATCGTTCGACCGTTTGTCATTACAAACTAAGTGCAAACTTTGAGTACAATTAGGTTTCACTCTCGTTTTACGGGGCATTCTTTAGTATACCTTTAAATCTAACAATGAATACACTCTTACATTATTGTCAATATCTACGAATACGAATTATTCTGTCAAACAATTACCTCTCTCTCTCTCTCTCTCTCTCTCTCTCTCTCTCTCTCTCTCTCTCTCTCTCTCTGCTGTGTCTCTCACTCATGCGCGCACGCATGTGTTTAATTTATTCAGAGAATAAGATTGGACGGCCGGATTGCCTATCAATAATACACATTACAGAGCATAAGAAACGAAATACATGATGCAATTGTTTTAAATTATCTTGTGATGAAATGGATGTTCTGTCATGAAAAATAATTATGTATTCATCATGATTTATATATATACAATGAGAAAATTCCGTAAAATTTAAAATTCATGTCTGAAATTTTTTATATGAATTGTGGGAACTCTTTAACTCAATTTTGTATACTGCATCTTTTATAGTCTTACAAGTTAAATAATACAACAGTTTGGATATCAAATTTCATAAATTCAAACTGAATATCTACCAGAATTCGGTATGTCGACGGCCTTTTAAAAGAGTTGTCCCACCTGCAACAAAGCATTGTATATTGTGGACTCTTGTCTTATTTTTAAAGGGGTGGGTGCTTTTCCTTTTATTTTTTCAGTCGATTTATTGACTAAATATTACATTTTAGTAAATATTGATACATGGACCTATAATTTCTCGCTATGATTAAAGGTAACATTGTATACTTATAAATACAAACTTCTATCGAATTCTATAAACACTGGGAAAGTATAGACTTATATAATAGTGACTAGTATTGATACATTTTAGTTATTCGGTTGAAGCGTAGCAGTGAAAAGAAATGCTATTAAGATATTCACTGGTACACAAGATTCTTGGTTGGAGCTTGGATTACGTTCGACCTACCTCTTTATGTTACAAAAAGATTGTATACATTGTAGAAGTTGATCAATTAATAATTAAATAATGTATACACTGAAATATAATGTACTATTGCGTCGCTGGCAAATATGTGCTCTCTCTCTCTCTCTCTCTCTCTTGTTTGGAAATCGGATCCCAGTAAAGCATGACTATTTTACACGCATTTTTGAAGGATAGAAGTTAAGGAAATGTCATATAACGTTTCCCTGTGGGTTACTAGTATAATCTGCTGTGACCAGGGGAGTGGGTACTGGTACATACGTTTAGGGGGGCGTCGATGTAGATACAGACCCCCGCATGGGGAAAGTCAATAATTTCGTTCTACCTGAGAGTTCCCTATCATAGGTAAACTTGCGTTAAATTTATATATCCTTCTGTGTCTGTTATTTACATAGTAGATCTCCTCTTCAATTCCTTCACCCGCTGAGCTTCCTATCTCGAAAATTAGCGTGACACTTCCCCCCAGAAAAAAATTAAAAACTATAATATCTGTCCGGATCAGCTTTGACAGCGCCTCTCTAGCCCTCTCTAGTACTGACAATGACAATGTTTTTATGCTTTTCCTTTTAAATGGTGTAATCAAACAATTTTCTGGGGGATCGGATCGTCCACAAGGTGGCCTCTCAGCATATTGTTTATAGTTACCAGAGCAACTCATTTGCATAAGAACAGGTGCTCGATTTAAAGAGTTGGCTAAAGGAGTTGAAGTGTGACGGGAAAACGAAAAGGAAATTTAAGTGAAAGTCGGATGTGAAATGTGAAGTTCATTTTTATTGTTTTCTTTATGTGTGGATATATACAAATTCAGATTATGCATGGTTCTTTCTATTGATAACTTGGGATATATAGATGTAGTATATTATGTAGTGGACAAACTGATAACTTGTCACCATGCCTTTCAAACCGGTAAGAAAGTTTACAGTTACATGTACCGTGTTGATTTTTTTTAATGGTTCGATTCATATTGATTTCATTCTTACAAAGTTTAAAGAGTCTTCTCACGCATTAGAGAAGAAGTTTTGTTGGTTGTGTAAGCCCTATTTACTGCCAAGTTTTAAATTATAGGATATCATCTACCAGTCAGAAGAAATGACAAGTTTTAAATAAGTGAAAACGAATTGTCAAAACAACAACTTCAAATTTGTGTAAAATCTATTTTTTCCTCTTTGAGAGACATGTTCTTTAAAGCTTAACAGATTTAGCACTGGTGTCCGTTCTGATATATTTTACATTTTGAATAAAATCTGCAATATCACTTCACTGGGATTACTTTAACAAACCCTGTATAATTTGAGATCTACCTATTCAAACGAACTTTCTCTACTCAGCTCAAAAACAAACAGAAAAAAGTCTTATTACAACTTCGTGTCGCGTAATCTTCGCGTAGACAATGCAACGTGCAAAACCAATTGTGTTGCAACTAAAATTCACATTAACGAGCTCATACCTGAATTTTACGTGTACATATGAGAGAGAGAGAGAGAGAGAGAGAGAGAGAGAGAGAGAGAGAGAGAGAGCATTAATACATTGTACCCAGTACCTAGTATTTAACCCTGACTCTATATTCTTTAATTTTTTAAATCACAGCGAATCATCTTCATGTTTACACGCGTTTTCAGAAGAAATACGTGTAATTGAAAATATATGTGTCAAACTTTAATGCATGCAAAACAAATTCCCGATTATATGTTAAAAGTTAAGATAAACCTCTTACGCGGTTAAAAATCATATTACCACGAACTATTATGAGCATGTGGTGGGAAAGTATAATGGTTTTAATTAAACTAGTTCATTAACAAGTATTTGGTCTAAACTGTTGAAAGTTATTTACATTGTAACTTTAAATATCAGGGGCATAATTAAGATATATCCTCGTTTCCGATCGATTAAGTATTTGTTTGGATCCCTGTCAGGTCGATTAAGTATTTGTTGGCTACATACGCTGGCGGGTAAACACCCGGATTAACTTTTATATTTATCATATACACGTATTCGTGCTATGGGTAGTAAAGAAATTATGGCAACACTCTCAAGTCAGCGTGTGTACATGTATATATATAGAGATGTAGGCCATGACTAGTTGCTCGACCTATTGAACTATCGTTGGTAGATTGAACACGAACTACAATATACTCAGGCCATGAACTTATAAGAAGTTGAGTACACGGAGAAAGAAAAAAATTGGGCCAAAAAAGCAGGAATAGTTTTTAAAATGTGTTCTTTTATCCAAAGTGCTGTAGTGAATTGAATCAATTCCGTTCACCAGATTAAAAAGATATTATGCTTCCTAGTACTACTCTTGGTTAAATTTTAATCCATTCTCATATTATCTATGTTTTAATTTCTTTTATTTGAAAAACAAAATTGAAACGTTGTTTCTTCCTGGGTGTTCATTCTCTCTCTCTCTCTCTCTCTCTCTCTCTCTCTCTCTCTCTCTCTCTCTCTCTCTCTCTCTCGTGGTAATAAATCTAACGCAAAGAAGATTCTTTGTCATTCTTATCCCTATTTTTTCAGGGTCATCTCGGAATCTCAATATCTCAGCCCAACGAGTTTGAGATAAAACACAGACCCGGGGTCATTCAACATCTCCCGCCCCTGAGTGCCAGAGAGGTGAGACTGAATTATTGCTTTTCTTTTATTCTGAAATCGGAAGCTCGTGTTTGCTTTTCCTTTTGTTGCGTTCAACATTGAAACAGATGGAAAAAAGAACAGTTTCCGACGATGTTATTAAGGGGCCTCATTGACAATCCCTGAATTCCGTTTGAAAACGAAGCGATACATTTCGTCATCCAAATTTTTCTTCAACGGGTTGTTCAAATTTCAGGAAGTTTGATTATTCATTGAAATGTACTTAGTTTCACAGGGTAGAAGTTTGCCCATATATCAATTTAAAGGAAATCATTAATACATTTGCACAAATAATGTCTTCGTATACTAGTATTTGTCAGAACAATTTTTATAATTGTTTGAAAAAGAAGATTTAAATTGTTTTTTATTGATAGTTCTTTATCACATTAAATGTCGTGGACTCAGTTCATGTGCATACATAACTTTGATGCAATGCATTCAGAAGCAGGATGGGCCTACCTTGACGACCACAAGGATATTATCTGTAAATACTATATTAACATGCAATTCCACACATCACCTTATTTTTGTTATTTTCCAATGGTTTGTGCTTAAACTATTAAATGAACAATATGCAATAAACAATTTTTAAAATTCGTTTTTATTACTTCTTTCGTATTTTTTTTCAAAATTTAATCACTAAAGATTTGTTGAATTTCCTGGGGTAGGGACCGGGTAGATGTTTGCCTGACCCTGACAGTAAAAGTTTTCCCACGTCTAGTAAATTGTCTATACCAGCACATGCTTTTATTTCCATCGCCACGGGGGTTTATTCGTCTCAAGGCTCAAACGTGTACAATCTCTGATTTGAAAATCGGATCCCAAGATCAATAGCTATAGAAAAATATTACATATCATTGCATATCATCGCAACAGTCAAATGAATTCGTGTTGTGATTTTCAACTTTGGAATCTTAATCTTCTAGACTTAGAGATAGCACTTCTTTTAGTGCAAATGTATATACGGAGGACATGATCTCTGACTGTATGTCTGTCTGTTTCTCTCTCTCTCTCTCTCTCTCTCTTTCTCTCTCTCTCTCTCTCTCTCTGCGTGCGAAGGTTGAAATTGCTTGTTAAGTACAAAATAATAGTTCTTCTGTAAAAAGACCCCGAATTTGAGACATCGTGTGCTTTTTAGATCCTTTGTAAAACTATATTTTATGCACCTTGAAACACAGAGCAATTACAGTACCCAAACACACTGTATTATTTAAAAATAAAAGTGTGGGTTTTCCTTTATCATAAAATGGTGAAACCTGGTAATTATAAGCTCATATATACTTCGCATGAACTTGAAATGGTGCCGTGAAAGGAAGCGAAACATTATTGAGCGCTATAAAATCTTGTCCAATAAAAGTATTCCATTTTTTCTCTCTTGCTATGATTTTTTTTGCGTAGAATACAGTTAATTAGACATCAATTACGATTCAACGTCCGGCTACAAAAGGATGCTTTACCGAAAGAAAACTCTTTTCTAATTTCCGACGACATTCATTTGAACAATTTCTGGTTCGATGGTGGTGAAATTTTTATTGAAACAACCGGGTTTGCAATTTTCATCGATTCTTATCTTTGTTTAGAAACTCTTTAGATGTCTAATACATACTAGATGTATCTCTAATCACGTGTGTATAATAATTATATACCCCTGCTTTAGTTAGTTCTCTTTCGATTTAAATCAAAAGTGCTGGGACATAACTCAGGGGGATTGGGTGCTTTGAACTCAGAGATACATGAAGCATGCTCGGATCAAGAGGGGGTGAGGGGAGAGGTTCGAAACTCCCCTACACTGGAAAATTAAAATTTCTTAAATTCACTGGTTAAATTTATCTTCCCCATGCCCTCCATAAACACACTTGTGATGTAGGTGAAGGAGGATTAGCCAAGGTTTGTCGAATGCAGTTTGCCGACTACACCCTCTTCCCCCAATCATCATCCCTTTGGGACAGAAAATAGATGGCCGGGGATATCAAATAACATATTGATGTTCAACATCGAAGCAATGGGCAAATAGCCTATTATAGCTTGTGACATTTTAATGCATAATTAATATATTGAAGTTGTCAAAGTTCTTTTGTGTTTGGAGGAAAAAAGGGTGGCATAGATGCTGAAAAGAGGCGGGAAAAGGGGTAAAATATACGGTAATCAACAGACGTAACATTAGGGGATATATGCTTCAGTGAAGCAAACTGAGTGAAAGAGGTAGGGTAACAGTTTTTAAAAAAATTAGATATGTCTTAAACATCAGGTCCATTCCAAAAAAATTGTACACGCGATCGTTTAGATGGTGACCTCATCGAGTGCCTGCCTCAATAGTCAGTCCCACGGGCACTGGAAGTTATTGTAAATATATTGTATGTGCATGTATGAAATATCCATTTTTATACAGTCATGCGTTTACAATATATTTACGATAACTTCCAGTGCCCGTTGTCTGTCCCAAGATATTTATGCAGCACATTTGGACGATTTTTAATAGAAATACACATACCTGTGAACACATGGTGAATGAAGTGCAAAATTTTGAAATACACTCTGGTGCCTAAAGTATGTCAATTTTTTTTCTTTTCACTATATATTTCATTGAAAACCATCATTTTTCAAAGAATCGTTAAAAAGTAACCCATGGACAATTTTTTAAAAGACTTGAATTGATAAATTCAGAATTTCTCTAGCTTTTTTTGCATCCCCCAGTTCCTGAGATTTGATATTCGCAATCCAAAGGAAGATTTTTCGGCTTGCATATTGCAATAGATATATAGTAGAGCTCTTAAAAAATATCTTTGTGTTGTGTTTGAAATATCAAATTTTACAAATGAGTTGTCAAAAAACTGTTTCAATGTATGTCAAAAAATGCAAATTGAGTCTACTTTAATCAATATAAAATTCTTCAAAATCTGACAAAAAATAAAAACAGAAAACCGTTTTAAAATAAGTCTTGTTTTCAATGAAATATATAGGGAAAAAGAAAAAATTGACATACTTTTGGCACGCGAGTGTAGATGACTGTGAAAATTTCCAAGATATCTTCATTGACACATTATCATTTTTAACTCGGGGAAAAATTCACAGGAACGAAAAAGAAATTCTTACGGAGAATACCTCGCACAATTTTTCAACGTTATCATCTGGTCTGTTCCAATGCAAAATCCCCATAGACTCCGTTATTTTTAGCCATGTATTGAAACCTGACATGCTAGAGGGGGCTTTTCAAATGAGAAATCTTGGAAATTTTTCATACTTTTGAATGAACATATGTATAAGTATCGAGTAATTTAGCAAAATGTGAATCAAGGATATCTTGGGACAGAGTATAGAAACTATAAAGGAAATATAATGCGGATGCTCGGATGATTACTGGCATTTTCTGGCAAAGCATATTATGTAGATTAAACATACATTAAGGTCTCGACTCCACACAAGGGCAAACTAGACTCAGAGACAGATTAGACTGTCACTATTTTATTACTCAATATACTGTAGGCTAACATAAATATGTATATGGGGAGGGTGAAATTAGAAAATTTTGTAGGTCTATGTATTTGTATACTATGTATGGCCTTTTAGTATCAATATTAACAATTTCGATACTGGTACACAGATCATTTGTATCTGATCAACAGAACTGCAAGGAAACTGAACCATTTGTTTACAAAATTTAGAGACATTTTGAGGATGGTAGTACACCATATTTTTTATTAATTAAAATAAATTGTAAATATCAAACTTTATGTACCAATAATTGTAGTGTTTCATTTAATATCAGATACTTTTTTTGTCTTTGTAACTTTTCAATTTGCATTCAGTTATTAAGAAAATCCTGATTCAGATGTATTTTTCATACATGTAACTATTACATCATCTCACTGGATTGTCATTGTAAACTTTTATTTTGAATAGCCTGCATACAGTGAGAAACCTAAGATTTTGGAGCGGGGGTCATGGACCCAGGCCGCCCCAATCAAAGAGAAGAAACACTTCCGACATGTCAGTGATTCTATCGGTAACAACTACAGCCCCAAAGCTCGGCATCTGACTGCTTCCTTCATCTATGAGACCACAAAACAAAGTGAGCGTACATTTTAAGAGTGACAAATTCTGTGAATTGTAAATCTAGATGTGTTGGTTATAAAATTTGGTTTAGGTGTACTTTGTAAAAGTGAGAGATTTCAATGTAGTAGGTCTTTACATATTCAGTAAGTAAATGAGTCACATGTGTTTAAACTTACGGAACATCAAGTCAAAATTTATTTTTAAAGTTCAGCATCCAGCAAAAACATTTTTTTATCAAAACCCATCTCAACCTCTAGAAAATTTGGCAAATATTGCTTTGGTGGAAGTTCCCTTAATCCATGCATTTAACTTTAATTGGATCGATGCTTTTTTGAATTAGAATATTACATTTAGACTTTTACTCTAGTGCTAAGAGTGAAGGTAATGAAATTGGATGTGGGAATGAGTAGATCATAGTCTTGAATATTGAATTCTCACCATTTGTAAACTCAATACACATGTATAAATATAAGATTATTATACTTTAAAATAAGTTAGGTCAATGGTATCAGATATATTTCTTGTACCTCTGTCACCATTTGAAGAATGGGAAGGAAGGGTGTAAAACTTTCAGCAATTTTGACATTCCACCATCCTAGAATAGAGAGAGAGAGAGAGAGAGAGAGAGAGAGAGAGAGAGATGATGATGGTGATATTTCATTGTGTTAAAAATCAGAGAAATTAACGCTTGACTATACATGGAGTAATAGCATTTCAAGTCATAGGGCAGATTCTGCTTACATGATTAGCATTAATATACAGGTCATTGTAGGAAATTAAACCCCAACATGAGAAGCTTTTTCTGCATCAAAATCTTGTCTTCCATTAACCCTAGGCTATATAATGCAGAGGCAGATCATGTTATCACTTCTGACTTTTGCTTTGTGTTTTCACAGCTCTGTAAAGGCTTTTAACAGTGGGGCCCTTTTTAAAAATTGAATTCATGTTTCCATAATCCTTTAAAAGTCAATATAAGCGCCATGTGGATTAGTCTAATGTAAGGCGGATCATGCTAAAATATGTGATAAAAATAAAATTAAGTCTTATTAATATGGCTGCACCCATATTCCCCTCCTGTTTCTGTGGGAATTTTTGTACTATGTGTGGAGATTATTGGTATGTAGGAATGGAACTTGGATTTACTAAATGACTTGTTTATACCTATCCAGGTCCTTTACAAGAAATTGTTACCAAAAAAATTAAAAACATGAAAGAAGAATTTCATAACTTATCAGCATTATCAAGTGACATTTTAAAAATAAGTACAGGACTACAGGTAGATTAAACTTTCTCTATACTGAAAAAAACCCTGTTAAATTACTATCTGCCAAGCTGTTGATTGTTCTGAAGTTTAAAAAAAACAAAACTTTATATCAAAATGATTCAGCATTAAAATTATTAAATACAATGTGTTATGTTACCTTTATCACAACTCCCTGAAATGAAAAAAAATGTTAACAAGTTTTTCAAGTACATGATGATGTTAGTATACTTACCCAAGACTACAGTAAAAGATTTTGAACTTTGAAAGTGTTTTCAATTAATGACAGTGACTTATTTTGAGTTTTTTGTGAATTTTAATAATGCAAGCCAAAAAGTTGTTCAATCTGAAGTTTATGGCATAGACAACACATTTGTGTATCTTATCTTAATCTGCATCTTATTACCGGCCGGTGCATGTGTGTTTTGTACAACGGTAAAGTCTGGATTCTCATCCAATATTGAATAAAGATAGAATTTCTTGTTGACATACGCATAAAATTTTGAAATGTAAGAAACATTAACATGAGGGAATTTTATGAAAGGTGAATTATCTCCAGAGACTTTATTTCCGAATGATAAAAAAGCAAAGTTGCATAATAACATTTACAGCAGAAGGGTTTTCAGTATAAATTAAGCATTGTGACAATGCATTTGTGATCGTGAATATTAGCAGGGACAGTACAATGATTGCCAGTGTTATAGATACAGAAATTAAAAAATTCTTGATAAAAACGTGGATAACAGTTGACACAAGTTTTTCATGTGGAGACATAAATCCAGGGGTTAGGGGCGTATGTGATAATGCCGCGCTATCTGCCGATATAATTGATCCTTTTAAGTGATTAATTTCACAAAGATATTACGATTGTTACACAAATGGTATTGAGGAATTGATTTGGGGATTGCTGATAAAATTAAATTAGAAGGCTGAAATGACACAGGATCTAAGAAGAGAAAATGCATGATTCTCCATTTGTTGTAAAGCACATTAATATGAAATTGTTAGGTTAAAAAAATAAGGTGGAGAGGAGGGGGGTAATGATAAGTAATAGTATCTTATATATATATATGACACATTCAAGGATTCAAGATGGAGGAAATATTCTACAATTCTCTATTTGTTCAAATGTACAATTATTAATAAATTGAGGTTCACCGTTGAATTTTATTTTTTGTTTTGGGGGTGGGGGTGGGGGAAGAGTATGTGGGAAGGGGGGGGGGGGGGGGGGGGGGGGGGGGCTGGGGCAAAAGTCTTTGAAACAATTGACTGCATGCACAGTTGAAATTGTCTCCAGCATTCTGTGTGAAAAATAAGGAGGAACAATGAATTTTACATTCTGTCCTCAGATACTCAGACAGTGGTCCTGCATTAAAAGAACTAAAGACCTTATTTAGTTATGTATGTAATATTTGCTTTCAACTCAAAGCACTAAAACATTGCTTTAAAACGCTAACAAGAGTGCCGCCGTTCAAAGTTTACTTAGACTTAGTTTCGAAAAAATTATGATTTCCTTTAATCTTAAAAAGATATTGATATTAAAAGAACAGTATGTATTCAAGTTTAATACAAAGAAAAAAAAATTAAAAGGTTAATGGTACCCGTGGTCTTTTTTGAAATGAGAAATTGACAAGGCATGGATGCATGCAAAAATGGCTGGTATTAAAGTTACGTCGTTACTGAAGTAAGGTATACAGTGGAATCCTGTCGAATTCATTGTTTGATTTTGTTGCTTGTTGTCTCGACCAATACAACACCGAACTGGCACCCAATACACACTTCAGGTTTATTATATTTAATCAGTTGACCCCAAACACCCCAAAACAAACAGTAATATTCTCGATGTAGGGTGTATTTCAAGCCTTTCATTTTTCAAGGACGCAATATTTTATGAGGCAGCAAGAGTTCTAGAAGTAATTGCGACAATAAAGATTTTGTATTTTCTTTGGAATAACGTCATTTATAACTAGATGTTATGAAACTTCAATCTATCCCTGGGGGAAAACTTTGAAAGACTTTGTACTTTACCTAGATATAATTTGATGTATTATTAATTTTCATACAATTTCAACAGCTATTTGTTCTCAAGTACTGTGATATATAACAAATCTTTTTGCAGTCTGATTATACTAGGTAACAATGATAAGTATTGAGTTTTACTGCATGTATATATATATATACTGTTTTCCCTAGTTTCTCTGTCCGATCGCCCATTTACTTCTGTCGAAACACAGAGGTATGACCGCAGTCGATCCAACTCGAAGGGTAGGTACAACAGAGCGCATACAACCCCAGCGTATGCAGCAGAGTAACAAAGGTTTTGTGTACAATAGCAACAACTAGACCTTTTTACACTTCAGTTTGTGTGCCTAATCCTTTCTTGCATTTGTATGCATTCTATTTAATTCACATTTGATAAGTAATGAGATTTTTTTTTCTTTGATAGCTAAATTTGTTTTTGAACACTTTGAATTAATAATAAACACTTTTCTTTGGCAATATTCATGTATGTGATACCGAGCCAAACAATACATTGTATCAAATGTGTTGATGTTAAGACCTATTGTTGCATTTGGTTTATTTGAGTAGCACATTGATACTTGGAAATGTATGTGTGTGTTTTGTCATCCATTGTGCAATGTAACTGTACATGTATTTACTTAGCAGATTTGAGCATTGAATTACCTGATACCCATGCAGACTGTCCATGTTTTATGGTTATGATATATTAAATGATTCTCAAAAGAGATTTTCATCTGACCATAAAATAAGTTTTATTTTTTATGATATCACAAATTAAGTTCGAGTGATTGAATAATTGACAAAATTAGTTGAATTGCTGTAATAAATTATCCTTTAATTATAATTGATATATTTTAGTGAAAAATAATTTCAACTGTCACTCTGAGGTGTTCTTGAATGATATTAATTGCCTAAGCTGTGACCATCATGGCATATTACGTTAAATATTGAATACTGTTATATATCTTTTAATACTATGAATATATATATTTATTAGAGTAGTTCTTTTTCCAAATCTTTTTTATTTTTCTTCTGACTATAGATGGTAATTGGTCAACACAAATATAGATCGATTATGATTAGTAGTTTAAACTAGTTTTTTATTTTTTTTATTTTCAGTGTCTCTTAAATTAATTGGAAGAACATTTTAGACATTAAACTTGTCTCTATAGTTCTAGGATTTTTAGAACTTTTTTTTATACAATTCAAGCATTTATTCTTTTATACACTTAATATCAAATAAAGAAACTTTTCTGTCACTTTGTTATGGTGAAAGATCATTTTGATCTTAAAACGTAAAAATTGGTGTCACTGTATATTTACTTACCATTTAAAACACGTTCTTAATATGGAAGTGTTGGATTACCAAGATTAGCAATATGCTGTGAATAAGGGAGTTTATGAATGGTTATATATCTATATCTTATTCAGCAAGTTGATTATGTAAATGTCTAGACTATTAATAGATATTAGAAATGGATATAAATTAATTCTATAATCCTGCTTCTACTGCCCACCTGTGTATGGGATCAAAAGAAAAGTCATGAATGTTGGGTCTTTGCGGTGAATCTAAGAATTCTATTCTTAGAAGAGTATATTTTATGCGGAATTTACTGAAAATTCATCCAGACAACGAGCTTTGGTTAATATGTAGGAAAAAAGGGCAACCACTGTACCTGATAATAAGTAAATTTCAATTAGTATGTAGATTTCCTGTGTAATTTATAACCTCAAATTTAAGTCCCGTAAATCAGCCCATGCTTCTTAGGTATTCAATGAGTAAAGCATTATTTTTCTGAAAAGGTTTAAAAGTCAATACACAAAAAGAGGGACAATTTTTGTCCTTTAATATCACTGGCATGACAAGTGTGTGTTTGCCCTCATTCTTTATTGAGCGTATAGGAGATCAAATATTAGAATTGAAAATAAATTGAATGAAATTAATTATTTGGGGGTTTTTATGAACTGTCCAGGCAAATAATGTCGTGTGCAGGACAAAGAATTTAATTTCTTTGAGTCAAATTACTATATTGTGTTCGGAAAGGAAGGGGGATACTTGTAGATATTAGAGAGAAAAAAGTTATGTTCGAGGTGATGTTGACATATATTTGCACATACAGGTGGTATGTCATATATTTTATCGGGATCTCTTTGATATTGTTGAAGTTTCCAACTGAGGTTACTTCTTAATTTATAAATTTATTGTGTGTCAGTCAACTCAAAAGAGTTCATAAGATTCCATGATACTTCAACTGGACTTTGATCAAACATGCACAGGCATGGTCAAAAAGTGAAGCAAAAAAAATTCAAACCTTGTAAAAAAAAACATCTCTTTTAATCTGAGCCATTTGACTTTTTAAAGAAGTTTATTTTTGGACAGATACAATGATCAAAGAAATTATTGATATGACCTGCAATTATACATGCTGTACAAGACATATACAGTCAAACTTCGTTATCTCGAACTAGATGGGACTGTTTAAAAACTTTGAGATATACGAGTATTCGAGATATCGAGGGTAAAATACTTAAAAAATAAGTGGTTGGGACTTACAAATCACCTCGACATATATTCCATTGTATTCGAGATATCAGTGTTCGAGAAATCGAAGTTCAACTGTATCTTGTATGTGCAAATTTAGCAGTTACAATCATTTAAGATAAATGTTCATATCCATTGTTTTGTTGTAGATTTCACAACTGAGGAAAATTTTTATTTGGCTCCTAGACAAGCTAGGACACCCAGCCCTGTACCAAGGACACATGTTAGCACTGACCCTAGGAGAAAAAGGTGAGGGGGGTCAAGCTGTACAAAAAATTATCTCAAATGTAACCCAGTGTTACTCTGGTGAAATGGGGTGGAGTTTGTGTGAGCTTTCAATCAAACATTTATCTAATGTCATGAGTTCGAAATCCGTTGGGGATTTTTAAAAAAATTTTACCTTTCCAGAAATTTTTAAAAAGTATTTTTTGGTTAAATATTGTGAAATTTGAAAATTCTAAACCGGTGAAAGTATTTTAAATATAATGCACTTTAATCCACATTGATATTGACATATGTTACATACCACCTTAAATAGGTAACTGAAATTACAAAAACAATCACAATTGACATCTAGGTGTAATGAATTTTTTGTATAATATGTTAGGTTATGATTGAATTCCACATCATAGCTACAAATTGATCAAGCTCCTGTGTGTTGAGAGGTAAAATATACTGATGTATAATTGGTATTAATTGCCTCAACCATCTATAAGCCATCCATAAAACTCTGTAAGGACATTTCAGTACTTTCAGTGCTTTGGTTTTTATGGACAATGAGTTTGTAGGGGATTATTTTATAAGGGAAATGGGTACAAAATTCTAAATATAGTAAATTTTAAGGTGTACTATTGAGGATATTGATGAAAAGTAATTTGGCTACATGTATTAAATTCTCTTATTATTTATGGTTGAGTAGGTTGTCAAAATTAAAAAGGGTAGAAAATAGTGTATTGCTCCTATTTACATTTAAATTATCAATTAAATCAATTTAATGGGCGAACTTAAAAAATATGTTTGTACTTTTTTTCAATGATGTAAATTTTACCCTGTAATTTTGGTAACATGGCCTAAAAATATCTATTAATTATAACTCTGGATTTCAATTTAGTTTTTTGGTTATTCATGGTTCATGCTTTTGGAATGTAGGAATCATAAAGGTTATAAAGATCAACATGCAATATATTTATGAAATTTAAAAGATATTTTTGACAACTAGTTTTCCATTTGAGTGTGTCAAGGAATTTCTTATTACAATTGAAATACGGTCAAATGGAACACTAGAACCTATCTAAAGTTATAACCTTGGAGAAGACAGTAAATACACTCAAACAAATATTAAATAAATTTTTTTAACAACTTGGGATTCTCTTGACTTAAGTTTGATTTTAACTGTTGTTTTTTTTATGGTAAAATTATAAATGTGAACATGCATTAATGTTTCATATTTTGGGGGGAAGTTTTTTATGAGGTGACTTGATTGTCAATGCAGTGTTAAAATGCTTTAATTCTAATATGTGTAATTTAAGGTTTTCACTTATCAGAACCTGCATATGTCAGCTTTGGATAAGTTGTCAGTAGTTTTAAGATTTTTGTGAGTTCTGTCAGCAGTTTAAATTCTAAAGCAGATTGTGATCTGTCAGTAATTCCTGGATTTCAGTTACAGAATCAGTAATGTGCCAGTGATTTTAAAGATTCAAATGATTTACTCACAGTTTTCAGTTTATAGTGACAGTAAGTTTTCAATGACTCTATCTTGTCTGTTTCTTGTGACCAGGGGTGACAGCAAGTTGTCAGTGTTTGTAGTTTCTACAGTAAGTTGTCAGTGATCATAATTCCTAGTGACAGCAAGTTGTCAGTGATTGTATAGAGACATGCAGTAAGTTGTCATCAATATTTTAGAGATTTCAGTTACAATAGATCCCTTCACAGTAAATGCAGTATTGCTCTTTTGCAGGACAAATGACATAGTTTGGGGAATTATGACATAATGCTAATTGTTTTATCTACGTCATTTAATTGTATACCTACTTAATCTTTGTTAAAATTTATCAATTTGCCCTGCAAGAGAGTACATGTAGTACCGCAGTTACCATGAAGGGGTCTATACATCACTAGAATTCTGAACAAATTCTAATGAATGGAATGGAGGTTTTTTCTTTAAAATGGATTTTATTGACAGGCAGCTAATTTTTTTTTAAGATTCTAGTACTAGTCATTGTAATGTTAATTGTCAAAGATTTCAGTGATAGTAAGTTGTCAAAAATTCTAGTGATTCAGTAATTATCTAAGATTCCAGTAATGCAGTGCATTTATAAGATTCTAGTATTAGTAAGTTTCCAAAGATTCTAATGAAAGTACTTGTGATACAGTTACTAGTAGTTGTGTGAAAGATTCTATTGATGATCTTGATGATGCAATAAAATGTCAAAGTGATTGAAGTTTCTAGTCACAGCACGTTGTAAGAGATTGTCAGTCTTCAGTGCAAACTCTCTTCTAGCCTCTAAATTTCCAGTGGGGTTCTGTAAACTTTCACAGGCCTAAAAGTTTGGGATATTGATCCTTATCTTCTTCACAGATCTAGTGAATTATTGATGACCAGCTTTGGATGATAGGAAATAAAGGACATTTAATTAAGGTTAAAGGTTTTTTAATAGCATGGATTTTTTTTCTTTTCCGACATTATGTCTTGATGAATTATTGAGCAGGTAATGCCAGCATCAATCAAACAAATGAAGACACCGTTTTTTACCCTGATACATACAGAGATTTGATGGGACTGAATGAAGGTCTGATGTAATAGGGATGACATCTATAGATACATAATACAATGTAAAGACTCAGTAAATCATTCCAAGTAACACATCAAAGGAACCATCAACTAAATGATTTTCTTTATGTGCTTAATTGTCTCAAATTATAACAGAGTTTCAGCTGTTGTTCTGTCTTAATGTTGTCTCCTCTTCAGCTAAGTTTGATAACTCAGTCTTTAATCTGAGAATTTAATGTTAATGTAATAGAATTCTAGCTGCTTTCATGTTGAAAAAGTTTGTGATATTTTAAGGAGTGTTTTTGTTAATAACTGAAAGTTATCAGTAACGTAGGCTCAGAAGTAAAACGAACAACCACAATTCTTTCTTGTTTGAAGTTAGTGGGTTTGACCATGATCAGTCCACCAATCCAGAATCTTACACAAATTTCCACTTTCTTTGATATATTTCTTTGATATTTTTCCTTGACAACTCTGCTAGGCAAAAATTGCTATAATTTGTGTAAATATTTGAATTTTGAGTTATATAAAAGTATAAATTTAAACTAGTACTATGAGCTGATATGGATATGTTTATGTGCTTGTGTCTAATATAAATGACAAAAAACTTAACAAATTATCCACATAACAATTCTTCTGACAGCTTCCATGCACTTATCAACCTAGACACAGGAAAAATCATCCACCCAGACTCAGACTTTGTTCTCCCGGAGATTCCGAACGGAAACGGTCATGTCAGCTCATCCTACCAGGAGACAACTCTACCCCCCATCAACGGAAGCCGCGGGAAAGTCCACACAGCGCCATCTATCAACCAGAGTGACACGGGATACAGTAGTTATATCAACGGTACGTGAAGCATACGACGGCCAGTAGAATTTGATATACTGGTAGTTGGTAGCCTGTACAAATAATTCTAGGTTTACATTATGCATCAACATTTGCCAAGTTGAATTATACAAGACTTAGTGTATATTATAAGTTATATCAATGGTAGGTGAAGCTTACTGCTGTTGGAATTAAGAATTTGATTTTATTACCAGGAGAGTTTTATATTCTAGTAGTTTTTACCTTGAAATTGAAAGTCTAGGTTAATTTACATGCATCAACATTCAGTTGCAGGTTTTATGAGTATTTGGTTGAAATATACAAGTGTGTGTCCATTCTTGGAGAGCTATGTATAAAAAAGTATGAAGCTGTTCAAGAATCTTCATTTAATCCTAGCAAAGTGATTGTATTGAGTTATATGATTATAGGTAAAATTATCAGATGAAGCAGATAAAATGGTGCATCATGACATGGGTTTGAACCTTATATCATCCTTATACCTTTGATGTGTAAGAAAATTAATAGTCTACAATGCATGGAGATTGAGACATAGAGAATCTCAGAAGGCTGGCACTGTACTACACTGTATACTATATCAGAAGCTCTTGTAAAATACAGAGACTATCGGGGAAGAACTAATGAAGGCAAGGCATGTCGGACAGATTCGAGTGGCGTGTGAACATCAAAGATTATAGCTGTTTGTTCTTTGGAGAGATTTTGATACCAGTGTTGTGTTGTTTAGGGAAACTGTCACATAACTTTGCCGCTGTTTCCTTTAGAAGGATACAGTTGTTTAGCAGCGACGTGATTGATACCAAAAGTTAAATCTAGTATATGAAAGCTGGTTTTACTTATAACACGTACAAAAATTCTTCTGCAAAAAATTTGAAACAAAATATTTGGGTTTCCGTGATTTGTAGACAAAAAGAGAGATGAGAGTTTTAGTTGTTTTTGTTTTAACAATATCAATGACAAAAGAAATAGCTACGGCTTGTTAGAGATTGTTGGAAACATTTTAAACATGAACTCGAGTTTTCTGGTACTGGGTGTGTGTGTAAAGGGATTTAGATCTGTGGGTAAATTATTACCTTTAGACCCTGCTGTGAAACAATCTTAGATTATAGATTCCAGGTGTCTCTGATTGATATGGGTCTTAGAATGAATTTTATTTTCAGTTTTAGGTCTTAGAATGAGATTTATATCAGTCTTGGGTTGTACTAGAAGTTTAGTTCATGCAGTTTTCAAATTGATTCTTAGAATGAGTTTTATCTCAGTTTTTGTTTTAACATTGAAAATCACTTCAATTTCAAAGGCTTTTGTTTTTTCTACACATTTCTATGTTAACTGGATTTCTCATTGTTTAAAACTCATCCAAACATTGATAAATTTATCTTTTCAAGGTTTATATTATAGTCACAACTGTTGCAAAACATTTTTACAGATACATTATGCACAAAAGAAAGAAAGTAATAATGAATTAATTCACTTCAATTCAGAACACAAATCCAAAATTATATAATTCTTGCAGGTTATAGAATTTAACGTAATATGAAGACGATTTTTAAGCATACATTGTGTAAAGTACATATGTCACAAAATTACGTAGGTACTTGCACTGCAGAGCTGACTTTACTTATGGATTTGGAATCCTTCAGTTCTTTGGTCTAGTCTGACACTTGTGTTAGCTGTTAAACAGGTTTTTTCACTTCTATGTCTTCCTTTCTAAAAGTAAATCAGCTTTCTCTCTGTCAAAATTTTAGCCAGGTTTACCTAGCTCTTGACGATTGCTAGGGAACTTCACATACTTATTTTCATTTAGTATGTACACCTGTCTGGGTCCCTGTCTATCTCAACCCAATTATCTAAATCTCAACTTTTAAATGCTCTGTACTATAGCTTATTATAAAAGAGTGTGTTATACGAGATTTTACTTACCACATCTTTGACATGCTTGAAAAGGAAAGAGTGTGAAATTGAAAATTCAAATTTAACTGAAAGTACAGTGTATATGCAAGAGTTTAAGAGACGGACAGTCCAAATAATGCAAAAAAATAATTGTTTTGTTTTTTAAAATTTATTGATCTATGTGGCTATTCATTGTTTAATATCTGTTTTCTTGATGACACCGCTTGCCAGTAGGCATGTTCTTTCTTTCTGATAAGAAATGTTTCAAGTGTCAAGCTATCTGTGACCAGGCTGTCACTAATTGAAATTTCTCGTTGATAAAGTTCTCACACCAGATTGACAGACGCGCGGGGTTTAAAGCCTTGCAGAGACCGCTATACCTGCACAGTATTGTTCCCGAACCGTCAAGAGAGTACAAAACCTCACCAGCTATAAATCCCTCATTTACTTTTAAATAAGGTGTGATTTATATTTGCCGACATTTTAAACATTCATCCTTTGACAAGGTGTGCCTCATTGATCAATTTCATTGATAGCATCGAGAAATGCGATTTTTTTATTCAATATGTGTATTGATATCCGCCTCTGTTGAGCTTTGGGCGTTCATGAAGTAAGATGAACTTGCTTAATACCCATTGATTTCTGATGATTAGCTGCTAGAGCACACATTTACGACAAATCCTTTCACCCCAAGTTTTTCTTCTGGCATACCTTTATACCTGTATGTACAGAATGTTCATCTTGGGACCCAGGGTTGAGACTTACTTGTCAGAAATGAATGATTTGCTTGCTAGACCTGTGACTTGGGGTTTCGAGGTACCCTTTGAACATGTGTTTAGTTTTTCATGCAATGGGTATTCGTTTGAACTTTTTTGACACTTCTTTGATATCAATCATGTTATGTGATAGGTTTTTTTTATTAATATATTACATATGTACTTGAATTGAAAGCTACAATTCTATCTTTTATAAAGTACAGGTGTCTGACAAGTTTGTTAGTGCAGATCATGCAATTTTTTTGCATGATCTTTTTGAGAAAAGATTTAAATGCTTATAAAAAAAATCTTTTGAATATTTAGAAATTATTTTAAACAATTATTGTGAGAAACTTGATGTGTATACAATGTTTTGAAAACTCCAGTAAACTCTGACGTTTTGATATCTTAATTCTTTAATGTTTGTAATTTTCAAGTAGTTTTGAATATTGTGAAATTAAAAAGATTGAAGTTTTTAAACACAATCATTAAATATATAATATTTACTTTGAAAGATGAATTCACTTTCCCACTTAATGATAAGAAAATGAATTAATTAATAATTGCTTAAAGGTAACTGAATCATGATTTGAAAACAAGGATTAAAATGCATTATACACTGTAATTAGATTAATCCAATTGAAATTACCTTTGTTAACTGAAAAAGTATACATTCATATGTAGGCTTTTGAGGATTTGTCTTTCAACCTCAATGTTTAAACATTAAGTTTTAATGGTCTAATTCTTTTCTCGGACAGTATAGCATACTTTTAATATGTGTACACAGCTATTTAAAAGATTAAAGTTTTCATGCTTTTTTTATTTTCACTTGTCAGTTTCAAAAGCTTGAAAAACAATTTCATTAAAAGCTGAATTTTAAAGAGCCATTAGAGGTAATCTGTTTTGTAAATTTACAAAGAAGGAGGTATTTAATTTTCTATTCTGCTGCATGACAAGAATAAGTGATATGTGAACATTCCTGTCATTAATGTTTACTGGGAATATCTGCTCAAAATTCAATGTCTATCAACATATATGTATACATATATGAGACCAGTCCAACACACAAAAAGATTATGGTATATGGTATCTCAGCTGAATGTTTTCATCTTTAGATTGAAGGTGGTATAGGACACCTGTCGATATTAATGTGGATAAAAGTACGTTATAATCAAACTACTTTCAACAGATTAGAATTTTCAAATTTAACAATATTTGATCAATAAATATGTTTGAGAACTTTTTGGAAAGGTGAAAATTTTAAAAGCCCCAGTGGGATTCGAAGTCATGACTTACAGATTGGTAGTGAACGCTCTAACCCAGTGCGCTGCGCTGTTAGGTAACAAATTTGGGGAGATAAATATTTATAAATTCATACTTTATTAACCGGGTTTACCTAAGGAAAATCCGGTTATTGAAATTGTGAAAATGTTGGGCGGATGGGCGGGCGGGTGGCTGCCAAAAGGATACCCATATTGTACGGATAACTCTTCCTACAGTTTTCAAGATAGAAAGTTGTTCTTTTGCAGATCAATTGTACATATATCAGGGGTGTGCATATTGCTAGGATTTTGATTTCTGATTGTTTATGAAAAAAATACAAGCTGTTGAACTTAGTCATTTTTCGGCAAAATATTGCATATAGGGTTCCCCTATTGTACGGATAACTCCTTCTACAGTTTTCAAGATAAGAAATTGTTCTTTTGCAGATCAATTGTACATATATCAGAGGTGTGCATATTGCTAGGATTTTGATTTCTGATAATTTATGAAAAAAATACCAACAGTGGAACTTACCTATTTTTCGGCAAAATATTGCATATAGGGTACCCCTATTGTACTGATAACTCCTTCTACAGTTTTTAAGATAGGAAGTTGTTCTTTTGCAGATCAATTGTACATATATCAGAGGTATGCATATTGCTAGGATTTTGATTTCTGTTTACCGGTATTTATGAAAGAAATGCCATCTGTTGAACATAGTTATTTTTCGGCAAAAAAATTGCATATAGAGTACCCCATTTCTCTGGATAGGTAGTGTTCATCAATTCAGGTGACAAATGGATTATGGATCTGTTCACACAAAAAAAAACCCGGTTTGCTGTCACATTGACAGCTTTTCTCTTGTCTTATTGTTTATTTCAATGGGAAGAGTACGTCACAATATGGAGGTGTCCCTTACCACCTAAAGTATCGAATAATTTTTATTCTTAATTTTTCTATTGATAATACTCTATTGAAACATGTCCTTTCTCAACATCAATGATAATTTTAAAACTTATTAAAAAGAAGTGGTGACCAAGAATTTCTAGGAGTATTTTTAGTGAGCACATTTTAGAATTTGTATTTCACAATATCTATGAAACCTGATCAGGGTCTCAACAAATTTCTGTCAGGGAGATATAACCCCATACAATATATCTTAGTCTGCATTCCCTGACAGAATCTCACAGTACTGCATAAATTATATTTGATGTCTTGGATATCTTATGGGTAGGATCTCGCATTACAGCATACATTATCTTTGAAATCTTGGATATCTGTGTCGACAGGCTCTCACTGTATAGCAAAAATTGGGATATCAGACTGTCATAGTTCAGCATAAATTAATTATGTTAGCTGTGGTATCCATCAACAGGCACTCACAGTACAACATATGAATTGTTTATGATATCTGGAATATCTATATCAACCGGCTTTCACAATACAGTATAAATTATCTGTGATATCTGATATCTGTCAACAGGCTCTCACAGTACAGTATAAATTATCTTTCAATTGATATCTGATATCCATCAACTGGCTCTCACAAAACAGTATAAATTATCTTTCAATTGATATCTGATATCCATCAACTGGCTCTCACAATACAGTATAAATTATCTTTGATATCTGATATCTGTCAACAGGCTCTCACAGTACAGCAGACAGCTCTACCCACAGAAATGGGCATGGTCCGGACAGCACGGTCAGTGTGGAAGAGACGGCGACAGACAGTGGGATCCACACCCAGGGATTCGCCCCGGAGATGTCAAAGGTGGATGAAAACTCCCAGGAGGAGGAAGAAGGTAAGTGATGTCACTGTGTATTTATAAGCTAAAAATTGTGTTTATACTTTTCGTAATTCATTCTTACACTAGCCTAATAATTTTTATTAAAAATGACATTTTCTGCTTCTATCATAAATTTTATAAACATGTTTGGCTGTTTGACCATTTTACACAAACATATCTAGTTCCAAATAACTTTTATGAATTTCATCATTTTGAATAACTTACATCTACATTGATGTTAAAAGTGTGTGAGAAGCAGACTTATATAGAATACAGGCATAACTTTTTTGCCTGTAACACAGATGAGAATGATGCTGAGGTTTTTGGGTATGAGAACCATGATGATTACACACGATCAATCCTTAAAGTGGAGTTCCCTCCCTTTTACTTTTCTACGCACGGATTATCCCGACCTAGTACACCAAATGAAGAGGATCAGCAGCGGTAAGGAATTACTAATGGAATAATCACTTTGTCTTCTTGTCTAGATTTGTATCTCAGACATATAAGATATCATGTAGGATGAATATTGTTTTCAAAGACAATTTTTGTGGCTATCTTTTTGTCAAACTTCTGTAATGTCTAGAGTGATTTCCTGAAATAATCAAGATTTACCTCACTCCTATTCAAGCTGATTACATATGAGAGATGAGGCTATAAATTTTGAGATAGTATAATGGGCAATTCTTGAACAAGATCCTGTCTACTAATATCTTTGAGTGTTTAATGAGGTCAGAAATTTGTGGCATCTCACTTAAAGCTTAGTGACTTTTGAACACGAATATCAAGATGTGAATATGACTAAAAATATTAGGAATACAGAATTTTATTCATTATACGAAATCTGAGTGTCTTAATGTTTTTCAAGAATACAATGATATACATGTATATACTATACCTGACACCTGTGTATACCCTGTATATTACATGTAATATCATAATTATTTAGTTCACTAATTTGTGTTTTGTGTACATGTAGGTACTACCAGCTGATTGAGAAAGCCATAGAACCAGGCATGGTCAGTCAGGTGGAGACGGAGACCGTTCACGGAATCTTTGAACTGGTTCCACGGCCCCTCAGACAGGCGGTCCCCAGTGCCAAGCGCAGGTTTCTTAGGGTAGGCTACTTTGTTGGAACCATCTGTCTTATTTTTTATTTAATATAAGGAAAGAGCACGAGGGTACATATTAGTAATTGTTAATTCTACTCTTTCTGTGTAACATATATACCCTAAGCTTTATTTTTGCGGTTTTCAATTTTTGCTAAAATGAGGTAAATCTGTAAACTTTTTCATTTGCCTAAGTTCTTTTTTAACCAATTTTTAAAAAGTTTTTTAAAATACACAACAACTAACATAACTTCAGATGTTTTATCTTATGTTATAAAAAAATGATCACAAAAAAGCAAAAAATAATACTTGGGTATTTGCTCTGTAAATGTATTATTGGAAGTAAAATATAAACTCATAAAGTGTATCCCAACTGTACAGAAATAAGCCTATTAAAATGTTTTGAGAAGTCTTCTGGTTCTAAAATGACCAAATCTCTTTCAGGAAATGGAGGAGGACAGAAGGTCTGCGATAAAGAAAGCCATACTGGACTACATATTGCTGGATCCAGCGGAGCAGGAGAGACTGGGGGTACCTATACCAACCAAGGTCAGTCCATTTGTACCAGAATGATGCCTCCTGTGAACTTGCATATAGCAACATTGATACAGATGTATTGTATCTCAGTAATATACATTGTGTACACTGAAATAGTTCACAACTTGTCACATTCATACGTGGAGTCTAAAATTTGTCATGGATGTACTATGGTTAATACAAAAAGTTTTTCATAATTTGTTGAAGTTGTAAATTCATGGGAGATGAAGATCTGCAAAAATCCACAAAATATGAGCCACTAAAAATTGTAATGATTCCACAGTACTCTATATATGGACAATGGTCTAAACAGCAAAAAATTCACTGTTCAAATTTTGCAGAAATTACCGTAATAATACAGACCCAAGAAAAAAAAGGAAATTAACTCGTCAGTTTTAAAAGAAACCGTAACAAATGTTGATTAATATGCATTAATTTTCTTGTAGCCCTCAAACTCATCGGGAAGGCACCAGTACCCGTGGCACGAGATGGTCAACAGAACCCGGGAGTTCATGAAGAATGACCTGTTTATTACACACCCTGTCATGTACACCATCCTCTATCACTTCCAAACCAAGTATGTAACCAAGGGGCCTGGTGTTTAGTGAAGTTCACTTCTGGACAAAGTAAAATGAATAGTCATCATGGAAATACAGGAACAATTGTTTCCTTGCATGTAGATAAATTTAAAGTGTCATGCATTAAAATTCATGTTTAATGAAGGTATATTTACTCCTTTTTAAGATTTGATGAAATATGAATGGTTTTGGAATAATGTTGACAAGTAGAACAAATGAAGAATAAATATTTGTATGTATTCCCACAACACCTTGCTCTGAGTCATGAGATAAAGTAATAATGTTATGTTCTGTTGCAGGTATGGGGAATTCAGACTGATTGACATTCCTCATCTGAGGGAGGTCATGCCTCTAACTATGGAGAATTTCTACAAGAACATCAAACAATCCAGCAAGGCTGCCTCGGAGAAGCTTCGTTACCATTGGCTGCCGGAGGTCTGTGAAATCGTGGACAGCCACCGCGAGACTGTGGAGGAATGGATGCCACAGGATTCCGTAAGTCACTGCGGTAGATTATGAAATTCAGTTCAGCCGCATTCTGGGTGCTATCTCTTTTATGAATGCTTTTTTAGATGACTCATGGACTATAAAAAGAACAAAAATTTTAGTGAGGAATTCAGTTTCACTGCATTCTGGGTGCTTTTTGGGATAATGACTCTTGTACTATTAACAAAACAAAAACATCTATATTAATTTTAGTTAAGTGGACCAATGCAAGATCAACTAAAACAAGTCTGAATACAGAACCCTCGATGTTGCAAACATTTAACAGTTACTTATGACGGCAAACTGCTTGTGGCATTTTGATTAATTTTCTAATCTCTTCATTATTTAACTTTTGAATATGATATAGTGACATGTTTAATCATAACCCATTATACACTTATAAAAAGTCAGCTATTAAAATAACAAATTGCCGGCTGGCTTATTGATTGATGGTCATTTTTCACTGGTCTTAAGTGTTTCTTAAATATTATTGGAGAGAGAAAACCCTTATCTGATCACCTGAAAGAAAAAAAAGTAAAGTACATGTAACTTGGATCAGGGCCACTCCAAATGCTATAGTGCACTCAACAACTTCTTAGCGCACTTTCAATTGGGAGTTAAAAGTAAAGTGATATTGTAAAAATAAAAATGGAGTGTTTAGTGCATGAACAGAATAAGTTTTTACATTTGTTTAATTTGAAACAACTTTAAACTTGCTCCAAGTCAAAAAGGAAAAAAAGACACATCGCTCCTCAAAGTTATAAAACCCTTGATCTGCTCCTTAAGTTATAAAACCTTTGATCCGCTCCTCAAAGTTATAGAACCCATGATGACCTTCCCCACCCCTCAACAAAAAAAAAGGGGGAAAAGTGAAGAAAATCAATGGTGGTAATTTCCAAAATTAACCCCCCCCCCCCAAAAAAAAATATTTTATAGGAAATATTAATTTATCACTTGAAATGATTAAATTTTTTCTGTATGAATAACAGGTTCAACGTATGAAGAAAATGGACAAGTTCTTTAACAGCATAGCTTCCCTGATGTCTAACCTGCTGCGGAGCTGTGTGATCAACTCGATCTATGACCTGGTGGACCTGATAGAGGAATACAGTGAGGGCAATAGTTACCAGGGAGAGTACACACTGTTCAAGGGACTGGCTCTACCCACCAAGATACACATTGTCCATTTTTTTATGGTAGGTAACAGATCAAGAATGTTATTATACAAGACTTGCATTTGTGTTTTTTGAAATAGTATTCAAAATTTGAATGCTTTAATGCTTTTATGAAGAATTTTTTTTTAAAAAGTTGGTATCTTTCACATGTGAAAGAAGCAGAGTATTTATTGGTAACTACAACTTTATATATATATATATCTTTAAAACAGGAATATCCTTGAAATTTCAAAAAAAAAAAAGGACAACACCAGAGAAACTATTTTATCTGTATTGGGCTGTCTTAGTAAGATTGCATGTCATTTCTACATTGTTTTGAATTTGCAGCAAGAGAATGTAGAGAAAGTAGATATCAACTTCAAGCCCTCGTTCCCGGACGTCTGTGATTTCTTCTGTCTGATCATTGATCACATGATCATCAGTGTGAAGGAGCTGCCGCGGATTGAGCACCTGCTGTTCCAGTCTGTGGAGGATCTACAGATTTCCACCATCAGGAGCGTGATTATAGAGGAGGAGCTCGTGGACAAGGCCAAGGACAGGATCCGAACTGTCGTCATGGACAACAGTCACGGACCAAACTTGTAAAAACCCTGTTAATACAATTAAGATAATAAAGTAACAGTGAGGTGCAATTGTGAATTTTTACAAATGCTCAATATAATCCTCACGTAAATGAATTTTTTTTTTTTTATCAGTGTATAGGCTATTTTAAATTTCTTCCTAAATATTAGTGCTTGCTATAAACTTGAATGTGTTGATCTGTGACTTTCTTGCAAATGTATGTGTGTCTCTAAGAAAAAAAGAAGAAAACTTGCTGACTGACATTTTAAGTTGAAGAATGTGATGTCGAAAAGGTTATTTTTTACTTCAAAGTAAATAAATTAGGGAAACTTAAATATTTTCTTTTTTAAAAAACAGATACACCTCCGTCTATAACCCATACAAATACCTCATTTCTGTGGAAACAGAAAATAAGGTTAAAAAGTTCATCAGTAAGGAGCGTCCCCTGCGGGAGTACAGGCATGAAATAGAGAAGCTGAAGAAGCTGATCGATGCGGTAGCCTCACTTCCTGTCACCATCCCCATGCACCTGTTCTACCTGGACTGCAATCATATCAACCAGGTAGGTCTGAGATTATGAGTGTTACTGTTGTGTTTTAATTTAGATCATTGCTTACTGTAAAATCTGCCTGTAACCCCATAAAAATGATCTCTTATCATGAGTGTATATATACAAAGAGAATTTGGCTTTCAGTGGTACATGTAGCTTAAACACTCTAATGTTGGTCTTTGTGTAGTAGATATATGGCATTCCTACTAGCTCTGGCTAGTGGTTTTACCATTTAGCAATTGGTAAATTGCTGGATTTGTATGCTATAGTTCACTGGTTCAAACCTGTGCAAAGGCAATGTCTGTTATTTGTTCACCTTTTATTTCTTTATTAACAGTGGTTGATAAAACGAGCCAGGTACTTGATAGGCATCATGGTCACAAATATATGTAACATGAGCCGAGACTTCAACAAGGGGATCTGTAAGCAGTACGATACGATAGTGAAGAGGGTGGCCCAACAGGCGGAGAATACAGAGGAACTGGTGCAGATGCAGAACTATGTGGAGAACCTGAAAGTGGGGGAACTGCTGCAGCTAAAGGTAGGCAACTTGTAGAGGGGTAGGAGCTTACATATGGTGAATGAAAGATTATCCTAATGGATAATTTAAGATGAAACAGAGAAGAGAGAAAGAGGAGAGAGAGAGTGCAGTCAACAGAAGATTTTGTAATTCTATGCAAGAAAAACAACGTGCAAGAAGCTCGAAGGGCAAACTCAATACAAAGTTATTGTAAAGTTGTAGAAATTTTACATTTATACATAATGCCATTTTTTTTTCCAGGACAAGCAAGAGGTGGCGGGTCAAAATCTGATGTTTTTGTTGGATTACACATACCTGTCCAACTCTGACATTTCCACTAACAATACCACATTTACCTGGGCAGAGAAAATAGTCCCCATCATCACCAGCACGTAAGTATCCTGTGTCAACTGATGAGGATAATGCGGACCTCTCACAACAAAATCAACATGGAGCATGAGTAGTAATGAATTCTTACAGGACTTTAAGATGTAAACAATCTTATTACTTTTTAGAGAGAAGAAACTATCCAAGGAGCATGAGATCTACAGCAATAAGTTGAAGGACAAAAAGAAGAAGTTCCAGGAGGAGCTGGACTTCACGGAGAAACAGGTCCGGATGTTCCAGAACAAGAGCAACATGAACGAGGCGGAGAACTTCATACAGGAGCTCGAGGACATAGAGAAGAAGCTGGAAATGTTCCAAGAAGAGGTCAGGGGTCATTGCTGGGGATGATGGGAATTTTTTTTTCTTTTTAATAAGGAGACTGGGGGGTCATTACTAGGGATGCTGGGAAGTTTTATTTTCTGTAAGATGTTTAAAGAAAATGTCAGGGGATATAGCATGTGATAATGAGATATATTTTTTTCCTTTTTAATTAGATGAAGTTTTTTTAGTATTCTAAATAATCAGATTTGGTGTTTATGTATAATTCATAAGCAGCATTCATAAAATATATTCATAAGGAGTTTCATACATACATCCTGCTTATCTTAGGCATACTTTCAAAACATTACTTTTCAAGTCACACATTTGATTTGCAATGCAATGGACTGTCACTATCAAAACAATGGAACTATTTTTCATTGTTTTTTATCGTTATTCTTCTCTTGATCATTTCAGAAAGTCAAGATAAACCGAGAAGAGATGTTACTTGGACAGGAAGTGATGACCCAGTACGGTCAGATCCAGGCCATCACCACAGCGAGAGAACCGTATGAAAAACTATGGAGGACGGCAGTCACATTCCACAAGGAGCACGACAACTGGATGAATGGACCTCTGCTCAAGGTCAACGCAGAGGTCGTGGATGATGAGGTCAGCCGGGAAATAATGCTTTGTGCTTATAGTGGTTTCCGTCTCATTGTGTACTTTATATCGTGAAATTTGTGCTATCTAAACAAGGAATATATGAATGCAGATTAATTTACAAAATTTGAATTTATTTCAGGTTCAAAACTTATGGAAGACAGCATACAAGCTGACGAAACAGTTTGCTCACCCAGACTTCAGGGGACCTAAGACGGCAGCCATTAAAATCAAAACAAGGCTGGAGACCTTCAAGATTCACATGCCTTTGATCAATGCTCTGTGTAACCCTGGCATTAAACAGAGACACTGGGACATGATGAATGAAAAGGTGAGCTTCTTCTGAACAAGTGCTTTTCTTTTATGCTATAAATAAAAATGATTTTGTGGTTCAGTAGATCCCCAAAACAACAATATTATGTTCATCAAAGTAAAGAAGAACCTTAGGTCCGCCGTAGTAGAACCATTAACCACAGATTTCCATATCCTCAAAACTATTATTTTTACTTAACAAAAATTTAAGCCCATTAATATTGATGGACCACAATAATTTTGTAGGTAATTAAGAGCTTTTAAACTATATCTTATCAGTATGTTCTGTGTTTTTAAGGAGCTTTAACAGTAAGAAAAACTGAAATATTGTAGGTTGGCTTCAACATGACCCCCAATGATGAGACCCCATTACAAGAGATTCTGAAGCTGGAACTAGACAAATATTTGGATGTTCTGCAAGAGATCAGCTCTCAAGCCAGCAAGGAGTTTGCTCTAGAAAAGGTAGGGAAGAGTTTGTTGAGAGAACTTTCCGTTTTCCTAGATGTTTAGACAGTAATCAATTTGATATCTCTAAATCAGACTTATGATGAAGCTTACGATTTTTGAATGACTTTAAAACACAAAAGAAGATATACATGTACTGTGAAATAATTTATGATGATGATGATGAATTTGATATCTCAAAAACAGATTTATGAAGAAGCTTATGATTTTTAAATTGTTTTAAAACACGAAAAAAGATATACATGTACTGTGAAATACATGTACTGTGAAATAATTTATGATGATGATGATAATGATGATTTTTTTCCAGGCCTTGGAGAAGATGAAGAGTGACTGGGAGAACATGCACTTTTCCTTTGTTGACTACAAAGATACTGGGATATCTATCCTATCCTCACCTGAAGATATCCAGGTGTTGCTGGATGACCACATTGTCAAGACAACCACAATGAAGGGCTCCCCCTTCATTGAACCCTTTGAGGCGGCTGTCAATGAGTGGGATGTACTTCTGGTACGTTGTACTGTAGATTCCTTATTTTAGCTAGTACTTAATTTTGAGATTCAAAAATTTTGCATCAAATCGCAAGAAATTATAATCGTGAACACCAAATTTTTATCATAGTTTCATTTAGTGTACATAAGTCCAAAAATAAAACAGATTTTAAAATCTGCGAGACGTGCTGCTCGCGATAGTATGCGGATATTGATTCCTCACATTTAATTATAGGAATCTAAAGTATTACTCTGAAATTAGTTCAGAAAACACACCATGATTAGATTGATTTAAAATGCATTTGTCAATGAGTATTTTTTCAAGCTGGACACTTTGTTTTATTAAAAGTTGCATGCTAGATTTTAAGTTTGTGTCTATTTGATATTTTCCAGCACCGGATTAAAAATATTCTGGAGTCCTGGTTAAAGGTGCAGGCAGCCTGGTTATACTTGGAACCAATCTTCGGTTCGCAAGACATCAGGAACCAGATCCCGGTGGAGGGCAAAATGTTTGAGGAAGTGGACGAGCACTGGTCAGTCACAGAAACTTACAAACTTTAGATTTATTCAGGATTTATTTTCATCCATATTATGTAATTTATTGTCATGTGTTTTTAAAATGGGATGTATTGGTAAGTTTGGCAAATAGTGTATTGGGATATAATGTTGCTTATAGGAGGACCATTATGCAGAATGCGGTAAAAGACACCAAAGCTTTAGTGGTTGTGTCTCAGGACCAGATGCTGGAAAAATTACAACATTCAGAGGTCAGAGGCCAAAATTTATCAGGATGAGGGTTTATATTTAAAATCTAAAGTTATTGATAAATATGACTTGGTATATGAATTTTGGTAATATTAGAGATATTAAATGAAGTCATGAAATGTTTATTAGGATTTTTGTTTCCTTTAACAGTCAATGCTAGATGACATTCAGAGAGGTCTCAATGATTATCTGGAGAAGAAACGACTCTTCTTCCCAAGGTAGTAAGCATTCTTATTTCAAAGATGTAAATATTCATTTGAGAATATAAGCTGACTGAATTCAAATTTTAATCGCATTTTCTAGATTTTTCTTCCTGTCCAATGATGAATTGTTGGAGATTCTATCGGAGACCAAGGACCCACTGCGAGTACAGCCGCACCTGAAGAAGTGCTTTGAAGGCATCGCTCAGTTGACCTTCACCCCGGACACCATTATCACAGGGATGGAGTCAGCAGAGAAAGAGGTGGTGGAGTTCTCCAAAACCATTGCTCCCATGGAAGCCAAGGGGCTGGTCGAAAGATGGCTCCTACAGGTGAGGTTTTCATCTAACTGTGTATAGATTAAAAAGCCAAAAGCATCATGTCAAGGGATATTTTATAGAGATACATGTAAGTACAACAGACAATAACACATTTCAGATATTGTATGTGTTATGGTGGACAGAAGTATGAGGATTTTGTTTATGATTGATAAATGTACATAAAATTTGTTGTATTATTGTTAAGGTTGAAGAAGTGATGAAGCTGAGTTTGAAGGAGGTCATGAAGAAGGCGGTCAAAGAGTATCCCACAATTCCCAGGAAGGATTGGGTGGTCAAGTGGCCCGGTCAGGTGGTTCTGGCAGCCAGCCAAATTCACTGGACCTCGGAGGTCACTCAGGTAAGGTCATTGGTTTCAGAAAAGTATCAAATTAACTAAACAACTGCATAAAGTAGATCTGTTTAAATGAATAATAAATAAATACTGCAGCAGTGAATTCTTCTCAAAGTTTTAGAATTTAACAATAACAGTGAATCATTGAAGAAGGAAATTAGAATTATTATCAGTATATACATGTATATCCAGTACTTGCTCAAAAGGGTAAATGTACATGAGAATGTAAATTCAATTATTAGTAATGTTCCTTCCTTGCAGTCTATAACAAGTGGTTTCATGGGGCCTTACCTAGCCAAAAGTAACAAACAGATAGACGAGGTGGTGGCCCTGGTCAGGGGCTCTCTGTCCAAGATGGCCAGAATCACGCTGGAGGCCCTCATCGTCATTGATGTCCATGGTAATGTGATGATAGTGTATATTGCCCATCAACGGAAAATTCATATCTAGTTACTGGAAAACCATACTGCACACACAAAAATTGGTGTTCTTTTTTTTTTTTTTTTTTAGAAAAACGTTGATATCAATAAGATGTGTTTTACCTCAAGAATAAAAATATGATAAATTGTTGGTAAAGAAATATTAATTATGGATTTCTGCATATTAGATATATTTTATTTGAAAAAAAAATTATTGTTTGTTAAAATAAGGATTAATTTTTATAAGGTTTGTACTTATACATCTGAATGCATTGATTAGTTTGACCTTCACCACTAGGAGGTAACCCTGTATTCTGTGTTTTCAGCGAGAGATGTGGTGGCCCACCTGAACGATGTTCAGACCCGCAGTGTGAACGATTTCTCCTGGATCAGCCAGCTTCGCTACTACTTCATCCAGGAGCTGGTCCAGGTCAAGATGATTACCACCACGGTGGCGTACGCCTATGAGTACCTGGGTAACACAGGTAGACTGGTCATCACACCTCTCACCGACAGGTGCTACAGGTGAGGCCTTCACTGGGGAGACTGCATTATATACAGTGTTGGAGACAAAATTGTATAAGGGGGTCATATTTACTGTTAAAGATCAGTTTTTGTTGCCTTCCTTGTAAAAGCAAGGAAAATTTGCTTAAGATTTTCAATGAACTAATTCTACCTCTGTTGTTATACTGAGCTTTGTTTTTGTTGCTTAAGTTATTAATGGCAGGTTGTTGCAACATTTTGTTTTGAATTAAAAAAAAAAATTGATGTCATTTGCAGTTCTGACAATATATAACTGTAGATATCGATATTATATTTTTCAATTCTTACCATGAATAATGAATGAACTGTAGCATATGCTTTGGATTGTGTATTCACTTGACATAATACCTATGAACTATAAACTATGCTTTGATTATTGTACACACATGACACAATAGAAATCTGACTGTAGGACACTGATGGGGGCCTTGCTTCTGAATCTGGGGGGTGCCCCTGAGGGTCCCGCAGGAACTGGTAAGACGGAGACGTCCAAGGACCTGGCTAAGGCAGTGGCCAAACAGTGTGTGGTGTTTAATTGCTCCGATGGCTTGGACTATAAAGCCATGGGCAAGTTCTTCAAGGGGCTGGCTCAGTCCGGGGCCTGGGCGTGCTTTGATGAGTTCAACCGTATAGAACTAGAGGTAAGTACCTTCATAGTGGTATGAATATTCTTAGTGAGATACTGCATGTCATACTTCACAGAGAGCAAATAATGGCCAAATGAGCTCCTTATTGCTGAAATTGTACACTGAAGTCAGTGAAAAAATGTCCATGTTCAGATTTCTCTTTCTTTTTCTCTTGCTTTTCTTGCAGTAAATGCATTTTGTTATGATATCTCATATTTGTCCAGTTTGTATTGACCAATGAAATCTAACCATGGTTAATATGAATTACAAAAGTCACATTTTCTATGTCTGTGTCTCTTTAGGTGTTGTCTGTGATAGCTCAACAGGTACAGACCATACAGCGAGCCATCGCGGAGCAGGTCACAATGTTCATGTTTGAGGGGACACAGATCAGGCTAGACCCCACCTGTACCATCTTCATCACCATGAATCCCGGATACGCTGGAAGAGCGGAGCTTCCAGACAATCTCAAAGTAAGCTGAGATCATCAGACACTGACAGACCTGACTTAATGATTCATTTCAGCAAAATTTTCAATTAAAATTTCACATAGCAATACAGTACCCTTGGTTTCAAATTTGATTTAAGTCACCTACTAAGATGATTGATTTGCAAAAGAAGAGAAGAAACTATTTAAAATAATGATTTAAAAAAAAGAATAAGAAACTAGATGTAGAAAACCTAGATGTAAAAAGTAGTTATGCTCGGCTTTATAAAGCAATCCATTAAATGATTTGACATGTATCTTGTTCTAGGTGTTGTTTAGAACAGTGGCAATGATGGTCCCTGATTATGCCATGATTGCAGAGATCTCTCTCTACTCTATGGGCTTTGTGGAGGCCCGAAGTATGTCCACTAAAATTGTAGCCACGTACCGACTGTGTTCAGAGCAGCTGTCTTCCCAGCATCATTACGACTATGGCATGAGAGCTGTCAAATCGGTCCTGACGGCCGCCGGAAATCTGAAGCTGAAATACCCGGAACAACGAGAAGAAGTCCTGGTGCTCAAGTCAATCAACGATGTCAATCTCCCAAAGGTAGGTCAATGGAGAGAGAGAGAGATGAATTTAATTTCTAGTCTCATTAAAATGTATGATCTGAAAACTACTTCAGTAAAATACATTTAAACTGGTAATAGTTATTATATATACATGTAAGTTACATTTCTTTGCCATTACCTGTATTTATGGTTACAATAATGATATTTTGTATTGCAGTTTTTGTCACATGACATTCCCCTATTCCAAGGAATCATCTCCGACTTGTTCCCTGGAGTGGATCTTCCAGAGGCAGACTACGGCCATCTTGAGGAGGCCCTGATAGAGCATATCACAAAAAGGAAACTGCAGCCAAGCAGATGGTTTATAGAGAAAATTATACAGGTTAGAAAGCTCCAACTCCTTATACATCTACAATTATGCTAATTTACAATTGCCCAAATAACTCCACTAAACTCTTTTTTGATTTTATTTTGATAATCTTCGTAAAATAAAAAGAGTGGTTTTGAGATTCATCTTTAAATATATAAATAATTTATATCAATGGAATAATGGGATTTGGTTTGTTTTCAGATCTATGACATGATCCTGGTACGTCACGGTTTGATGATTGTGGGGGATCCCCTCGGAGGGAAGACCTCGGCCTTCCAGATCCTTGCAGAGGCCTTGCGAGTGATGCATGACAAGCGACTGATGGAGGAAAACAAGGTATTAAATGATTTTAAAAAATGTGCGTTTTTTCCTTAGAATGGAAATTTGATAATTAATAAATTGTTGGATGTTGGTTAAACAAATTTATTATGAATTCCTGAATTCTGTGAATGAATTTTGTTTGATAAATTTTGTGGATGATGATGTAATATGAAAGAGGATGATACACTAAGGAATGGTTTATTTTGTAGGTGATGTTCTCCATTATAAATCCCAAGGCCATCACAATGGGGCAGCTGTACGGGAGATTTGATCCCGTCTCTCATGAGTGGTTTGATGGTAGGTACAAGTTCAAAATAGATTTTTATTCCACAAAATTTGTCTAAGAAAGGACTGCTTTGAATTCTATGATCGTGTACTCTTGATTTAATACACGGTGCAATTATTTCTAGGTGTTTTGGCCAACACTTTCCGAGAGCATGCTGCCAACACTTCCCCGGACAGGAAGTGGATTATCTTTGATGGACCTGTGGATGCCGTGTGGATAGAAAACATGAATACAGTCCTTGATGACAACAAAAAGGTGAGATCTTAATACCATCTTGATAAATGGATACTTACTTGCATATTTTTGCAACAATCTGGTAGATATTAGATAGCTTTCAGTTCGTGGTGCTCAGAAATGCAGAGAAAAGGTTTTATGATAAACAATCTGAATACAACTTAATCATCAAATGGCATTAACAATTGACTTAATGGACCTGGTTTTCCCTGTTGACAGTTATGCCTGATGAGTGGAGAGATCATTCAGATGAACAACACACAGAACATGATCTTTGAAGCCATGGATCTGGAGCAGGCCTCCCCCGCCACAGTCAGCAGGTGCTTGTTCTATCTCTAATCCAGACTCCAGATATTCTACAAATAAAAAATGAATATGGACCAAGAATCTCAAAATTGTTATAAAAATTCGCATTTAATATGTATTTTGTATGTCTGTAAAGATGTGGCATGATCTACATGGACCCACTACAGCTGGGCTGGGATGCTCTCATCAAATCCTGGATGGAGTATGAACTCCCCAACAACCTCACCTGGGAACAGAAAGACACCATCAAGGCAAGTCATTTGGATAATTTAAGATTTCATGTTGTCAATTGTAAATTTAATTTAGTGGGTTTCCTTGTATGCATATAGGATAAAGGCTTTGTTTGATAATTCATCAGGGAAATAAAATCATGGGTGAGAGGTACACAGGTAATCCACAAAATATTAGCAATCTCAAATTCTAATGATTTCACAGTTATTGTCAAAGGCCCCATGCAGAATTGCTTATTCGTTGCTGTTTCAGACATCACTGTAGATAGTTTCATGACAGTGATGTCTTTCAGGGGCTCTCTGATAATTGATACTCAAAAACCTTTTGGGGAATTATACTTAAGGAGAAGTTAGAATGCTGAGATATACAGAGGCAGAGCACAGATTTGAATAGATTTTTCTTTATATGATAGATGATGTTTGATTGGCTGTTGGAGCCATGTCTGAATTTTGTGTCCAAGTACTGCAAATGTCTACTGACCTGTCATCCGATGCATTTAACAAAGAGCATGCTGACCCTCTATGGCTGTATGATGGAAGATGTCAGGTAACTAGTAAAAAAATGTCACATACAGTCAAACTTTGTTATGTCGAACTAAAAGGGACTGTTTAAAAACTTCGAGATATCGAGGGTAAAATACTTTAAAAGATAAGTGGTTTGGACTTACAAATCAATTCGACATATCCATTGTATTCGAGATTTTAGTGTTCGAGATATCGAAGTTCAACTTTACTTGCAAATAAATGAATACCCTTGCATATGTGTATGACAACTTGGTATGTGTTAGATATAATTGACTATGCTTACTTAACCTGTACAATATTTATATATGCATTGCTCTTTGATATCCTTGTTATCGTGTAGCTGCTGTTAATGATTAACATTGCTCCTTATGACACATGCTTCATGGTATTTAAAATCATTTGTATATACTTGCAACAGACTATAAGCTTGTAATGTGGATCTTTTCACATATTTCAACCATTACCACGTATTTGTTGTAATCATGATTATATTATGATTATAAGGCCCGTGATTGGTGAATAAACAAACATATAAAGGCCTTAATTTTTTACATTGAAAGATGGCAAGATGCCGTAAATTCAAGTACTTAAACATTTGTTAATTTCCAAAATTTTTCCGAACAAGCAATCCCAGATGACAATAGAACTTCTGAAATATATAATACCAAACTACAACAAATCTCTCTCTTGTGAATTGTTTATCACAGGAAACTTGGTATGGAGGATGATGAAGAGGAGGAAGAAGCCTTCATGGAGGAAGATGATGAAGAGGGAGGAGGATCGGACACGGATGGTGAAGGGGCGAAGGAGAAGTCCCTGACAGACCAGAAGTTGATAGAGGAGAGGACAGCCATGTTGATCGCCTACTTCTTCTTCTCAATGGTGTGGTCAGTGGGTGCAACACTCGACGCCAACTCCCGCGCCAAGTTTGACGAATTCTTCAAGGGCCTGTGCGACATGGATGGAACCACGGCCAAGTATCCAAGGTTACTATCACTCTTGGTTTCATCCGTAAAAATTCTGAAGTTTGGAGAAAATTATTAATTCTCAATATATTTTTGATAATCAGTTCAACGATGCGTTCTTTTTCTTAAGTTTTGAATGACTATGCTTTGCAATTTATTTTCACAAGCTTTTATGCTGAAATATATTTCTTGCATTAAAAATATCTTTGTATGCTGTAACACTCATTTCATAAATTTTGCTCAATTTAAATCTCAACCAGAAATATATTCATGAGCACTTGGAATACATATTTTGCTTATATTTTCACATTGTAAAACATGTGTCTATGCATGAATTCACTTAAAAATAATCAGCAACATTTTTTGCACCAAAGAATATCTTGGAATATCTTCTCTTTTAAATACACACCTCTTGATTTCATTTAATTTCTCATGTCAATGCAATAGTATCCCAAGCTAACTAGCTTGAATTTTCATGACATCATCCTGACTGAATGTTTCAATATAGGGCTGGAAATAAAATATCCAAGTAAGTATGAGAGCATGACTTTGATTGGTCCCTCCAAGTCATGTGATTGGTGGGTGGCGCCTTCGGGTCATCTAATTAGAGATTGCGACCAAATTAGGATCTAGGATTTGCACCATACTAACACTTGTGAACCTTATAAAAAAAAAATTAAAAACTTAGTTATGTAAAATGTTTGTCTTCACAGGGTTTAAGATTTACTCTGAGTTATTTTCACCCAGTTCTTATGTTAAGATTATCCCATTTCTGTATATATACTGTTTCCAATTAAGAATTAAGAGTCATTTTGAGAAAGTCCCATTTTAAACTTACCGGTATCTATCAATGGTGATATTTTGAATATGGTGAATTTAACACAGTCATGTGTAACAGAAACCCTGAAAACAGTACCCTGTTTTACCCTACTTTGGTGATATTTTGAATATGGTGAATTTAACACAGTCATGTGTAACAGAAACCCTGAAAACAGTACCCTGTTTTACCCTACTTTGTTCATTTTTCCTAATTAAAGTATTAATGTGCTTCAAATTTTTTTTTATTATGTTTTTACATGTTTTTCACAAAATTTTGTACCTGCATGCTCAGCCCTCACATCTCCCTATTTATCTCCCTTGTTTTACCCTGCCCCCAACAGTATCAATTTGTTATGAGGGGTATGGGTAATAAGTGTTCATCAGACAGTTTTGTGGTATGGAAATTAATCAAAAAATACACTTTCTCTTCAAAGGTGTTGGGTTTTATTTGCAGCATATGTATGGTATGTTATATCCTATATATGCTACTGTCCAAGATAAATGTGGCTATATATATATTCAATATAGTGTTTTTGCCAGGTTAAAAAACATGGAATTTGTTGATTATAGAAATTAAACCATAAAAATACCAAGTGTTGCTAGATGTTTATTTAAGTGTTAACAATAACATATTGTGTGTGTGTGCACTTTAATCATGTTTAACCTAACCGATCAATTTAAACTGACTTTTCAGTGTTAAAATAATTTGATATTAAGTTTGTTGGTATTTCTCTCTCTCTCCCTCTCTCTCTCTCTCTCTCTCTCTCTCTCTCTCTCTCTCTCTCTCAGTTTTAAATCAATTGGTTAGACTACGAAGCTCAATTTGAAAAAAAAAAGATGACATAAGTACATATAATTTACAAAGTATCTCACTCGAAAATATACCGGTACACTCTATTGTTCTTTTAAATACCTGCTGAATTTTTTGAGTTCATCTTATAGACCTAAAGACCTGAAGTTTGCCAACAATCTGAAGATCCCCAAGAACGGCTCAGTGTTTGAGTTTGTGTACATGAGGAAGCAGTACGGCTCCTGGTACAAGTGGTCCAATCTGATCAGTCCGCTCAACATCGACGAGAAAGCCAAGGTAATTAATATTCTTTTCCAGGAGGCACAACTCTTCTCAACGACGCCCAGGAAACAAAACTCTCTTATTTTGTTCCTTTGTTCCTACTAACTCTTTCACTGTTTTGTCCAACTAAATTGTTTTATTGCCCAAACATTTCCATTTAAAAGATTTTAACATTCAAAAGTTGAATTTTATTTTAACAACTTGATATTTTTGTAAATCAAGTTTCCTACAACTCAAGATTTGGCCTTTTAAAGTATTTTTTTTACCTTACACATACACTGTGTGAAATTAAAAAGAATGGAAAAAGTAATACAGTGTGCAGAAGATAGATTACATCTACAGTGTTTTGCTTTGGTTTTGGTTTAAATGCCTAATTTGTTGAGTTTACCAAATTTGTCACTGTGGCTTTTCTAGTTTTGCTTTGCAGATCATTTGCCTTAAGATAAATAAATGCAGGACAGTTCATTGCATGATAACGGTAATCAAAATTGCAAATCAACAATGTATCTGTGATAAGAATGTAATAGATTTTATTTCATTTAAAACAGGATGTGAAGGTAACAGAAGGAAATATGCATGCAAACAAGTAGAACTTAGCTTTTTCTCTTCCTTTTTTATGGACATATACATGTATATTTGATACTTTTTACACTTTTTTTTCAATATCAAGCATAGCATACTGAAATTTCTACCTATTTTAAAAGCATTAATGTGGCTAAATTATAAAATTAGGTCTTGTGAGATCAATTAAAGTAAAATCTCATCATGTATTAAATTAAGCAACGACCTCAATCAGGAAATACTCAAGACTTGGTAAGAGTTAAGTGTTAATGTCACTATACACAAAGAATGATGATGTCACTGTAAACAGAAAATGATGATATCATCAACACACTTTGTACCAGGCAAATGATTTGTGTCACTCGGTAGATGTAACATCTTTATATACTGGGAGATCACTCAAATGTGTCTTTGAAGTTTGTAAAATGTCCTTGAATTAGATCTAGGTAAAACACATTTATGTTGAGATTGCCCTTAGAATTATGACATATTGGATGTTCATTTTGTCTTCATATGTTTAAAGCTTCTCTCATATATTATACAAACACATAGCCTATATAGAATCCATGATCCTTATATCTCTCCTGTAGTCGTTTGATTGCATGTGAAGGGGTGAACTGTTTGCATGCTCTTCATATCATTGCATGTCAATATAGAAATGATTGTATGAATATACATGTAGTTCTTGCATGAACATGACTAGAATAAGACAACTCTGTTTCCTTAGACAATTTAGTTTGCATGCATTCATTTTATAAAAAAATTCTATATCCATCAAGTGTGTTTACTATTCTTGTGAGTTATTCATAACTGTATGAATAAGTAAATAACTAAGGAGTAATGCAAGGGGTGCAGCAAGGGTTGTATCAGCTGATGCAGCTTTTATGATGTCACGTTTTGCATAAGATGCCAAAACCTCTGAATTTATTTCTAAAAATAATGTAATGAATAAGAAAATTGATTCTATGCAGGGGAAATAGTTCAATTTTGATAGATCAGTTGTACATTTATATGATATTCAATACATGTTTTGGAAACTACTCTCGCTTGCCAAAAGTATGTCGTTTTTTTCTTTTTCCCTATATATTTCATTGAAAACAAGACTTATTTTCTGTTGTCATTTTTTGTCAAATTTTGAAGAAATTTAAACTGATTAAAGTAGATTAAATTTGCATTTTTTGATCGACATACATTGAAACAGTTTTTTGACAACTCATTTGTAAAATTTAATATTTCAAACACAACACAAAGATATTTTTTAAGAGCTCTATTGCAATATGCAAGCCGAAAAATCTTCTTTTGGATTGTGAATGTCTAATCTCGGGAACTGGAGGTTGGAAAAATATTTAAATATGATGCAAAAAGAGCTAGAGAAATTCTGAATTTATCAATTAAAGTCTTTTAAAAATCGGTCCATTGGTTACTTTTTAATGATTCTTTGAAAAATGTTAGTTTTCAATGAAATATATAGTGAAAAGAAAATACTGACATACTTTTGGCACCAGAGTGTAGCATTAATGTTCTGTCTACATTCTCTTTTCTGGTGAAATCAGAATTTAATTCCTAGTGTATCCTGCCTATTTTTCTGATCAAGGCATGTTTTTGCACATAAATGTAGTTAGCAGACTGCCAGATTTTATAATTACATGTTATAGAGGACAAGGGGGATTTTTAAATTTTTGTCTAGTAGCTATATGTAGAGATTTTTTTTCTTTTTTTTAGCATTCTTCTGTAGAAATTTGATTTGATAATGATTTAAACTTTTAATTGTTCACACATTTTCATAGATGTGAGATTAAGATTTTAAAAAAAAATTTAAGTTAATTTTTTAATACACTAAAATGCTGTGCTTATCAGATTGTTTTGAACGCCAGTTTCCATTGCTCACAATTTATGATTTTAATATTTTGCATTTTTTTTTATATTTTTTGTGTGTGTTTTTTTTGCAATGAAACCTTGACTAATATTCTCTTTCATTCACACTCTGATTAATTCATGGTGACGGCAGAAAGACCGAGACCTTCGCATCATGGTAAGCATAGGAGAGGATCCAACTTCTCCACCGTAAATCGTAATACGTCAATGTAATATATAACAGTTGAAACAGTACAGTCAATATTTGAATCAAAATATATCACAGAATCTTTTTCGGATTTGAATACAGGGTTTATTTTTTCTATGTGTTGTATTTGCTCGTTTGCACTGAAAAAGCAAATTAATATTTCGAGTTGGGACAAAGAATGTTTAGACTTGGTTCCAAATTTGCCAATGCCCTCAGATAAGGTAAAAATAATCCTGTATGCAGTACATACTCCTAAATGATAATGAAGAATGATTGCATGGTTTTGGTTTTTATTTCAATTTTTTTTTAGTTCTCTGTATTGCAACTATTGAATGTATAAAGTTTTGCCATTTTATTGCAGATTGAATTTTTCAAGATATGTTGATAAGGTTTAAAAAGCAACCAATAAACTAATTGCATGCCCTTATTATTGATACAAGGACAAATGCAAGGATGGTTATCCATTTAGTGTAGCTATGAGTCAGATGTGCACAAAGTATAGTGTAAAAATAGTTCAAATGAGTCAGATGTAAGCATGATCGACAATTATATTTGCATAACCTTATAGTACCAGCACAGTATATCAGAATTCAAGTATTAGAAAACATTGGTGATTCCATCCCCCCAGAAACAGCCCATCACTAAGCGCTATAGGTATTCAATCACACACTAGTTATTCACATGGGAGCTAAATAGTACATGCTCTACATTGTTGTGGTATACTCCTGGATATTTTCCTAATCAAAAAATTGAAAATTGACAATGTTATTGTCAGTTGAAAAGCTGATAATCCTTATGATATTGTAAGATAAACATGCTGATAATCCACACGATGTTGTAGATAACAAACTGAAAATCCACACAATGTCATAGATTAATGAGCTGCTAATCCACACGATGTTGTAGATTAATGAGTTGAAAATCCACACGGTGTAGTTTAACAAACTGATAATTCTCAAGATGTAGGTTACTGGGCTGATAATCCACACAATGTTTAAGAGCAATAAGCTGATATTCCGCATGATGTTGTAGATTAATGTTGATAATCCACACAATATTGTAGATAAACGAGCTGATAATCCACACGGTGGAGACGGAGAAACAGAAGTACTTCCTGGAGCGGTTCCTAATGCAGGACCGCCCCCTGTTGTTCGTGGGACCGACAGGGACAGGGAAGTCGGCCATCACCAATAGCTACTTACTGCAGCTACCCAAGGACAAGTACATCATTAGCAACATCAACTTCTCCGCCCAGACCTCAGCCAATCAGACGCAGGATATCATCTTCTCCAAGCTGGATAGGTACGATAATACATTGTAGGGTCTTACTCCATATAGATTTTATACAAGTAATCAAAAAGGCATGGAATGTTCTGTTTGAAGTTGGGTTATGTTGGTTTTTGTCCCTTGTCAAATCTTAGAATGTTTCCCAAAACTGTGTATAGAAAAAATTTCGAATGATTTGAAACCAAGTAAAAGTAAATGAATGATAAGAGTTTACAAATTGGTTCATAAAATTTGATTTGTCATCCTTTTGTGTATTTCAGACGGAAGAAGGGTGTGTATGGCCCCACGCTGGGGAAGAAAATGATGGTGTTTGTAGATGACCTAAACATGCCGGCCAAGGAGAAGTACGGGGCCCAGCCCCCCATAGAGATCCTCCGTCAGTGGATCGACCAGGGATACTGGTTCGACAGGAAGGACACCAGTGTGCTGGAGCTGATAGACATTGTAATGGTGTCGGCCATGGGTCCACCAGGAGGTGGCAGGAACAATGTGACACCGAGGTTCCTCAGACATTTCAATATCATTGGAATTGAATCCTTTGATGAGGAAACAATGAAAAACATTTTCTCTCCCATTATTGAGTGGCATTTCAGGTCTTTTGAAAATTCGCTGAGGAAGTTTTCTAGGGTGAGAGTTTGAGGCAATTTGAAAGCCATAAATTTGTTGCAATCATTTTTTAGATTTTGCAGTTCTCATATTTCAAGATGTTTTTTTTTTTCATATTGCTTTAATAAATACTTGTTTTAAAGTTGACAGTTTACTGTCAGTACTAGGAATTTTTGACTTTTATCTTGTAGATCATTTTGACCAGTACCCTGGAGATTTACAATAGTGCTATCGCCAACTTCCTCCCCACACCCTCCAGGTCACACTATGTCTTCAACCTCCGAGACTTCGCCCGTGTGGTTCAGGTGAGCACTCTGCTCCTCCAAGTAGTTGTTCCTGCTTTATGATTGTATTTATGAAGTAATAGATCTATACAAATTAATGATCAAACTTTGTTTCTTTCATTTACATTTGAACTTAACGGATTACTTATCGCATTTTTGACATTAACCATCTCAACATCTTTGCAAATAATGCAGAATTTAAATTGGTAACACAATTAGTACATGTAAGTGTCTGTCTGTACAGGGCGTCCTGTTGCTGAAGCCTGCGGTGGTGGCCGAGGGGAGCACGGAGAACGGACAGAAGATTGTCCGCCTCTGGGTCCACGAAGTTTACAGGGTGTTCTACGACAGGCTCATCAATGAGGAGGACCGAGAAATGTTCTTCAAAATGGTCAAGGTACTGTTGATTCCTTATTAAAAGAGAGGAATTATTGATAAACAAAATCAATGAAAATTTGGCATCAAAAATTTATTCTCACTCCAAAACAGCGGAATTGCAGAATTTGAGAAATATATGGAATCTACAATATGCAAAATGTAGTATAGAAGGTGGTTGGAAAGGTTTAGAAAATGAGAGCAATGTGTGGAATGTAAACTAAATGATATTCTTTATCTTTGTTTATTTGTTTTTCTTTAAGAATACACATAGCTAAAGTACAAGATATAGAATGTAGATTAACTTTGATTTTGTGGGTTATAGACTTGCGTGGAGAGTCAGTTCAAGGAGAAAATAAATGTACTGTTCTCCCACATCATGACCGACTCCTCTGTAGGGGTCACGGACGATGACATCAGGAGTCTGATGTTTGGGGACTACCTGTCCAAGGGCAAGGAGGAAAAGTTTTACGATGAAATACTCAACCTCAACGACCTGAAGGAGGTAGGGCCATAATGGATTGAGATAGATAAGCTTTTAAAGGAGGTTAAGAGTGGGGTGGGGGGGGGGGGGGGGGGGGGGGGTGTATGACCATAAAATAAAATGGCTATGAATTATAGAACAAAAAATCATTCTGCATTAGTTTTGTAATTAATCAACAGATAAAAATTAAAGTATTGAAATTAAGAAGCAAAAGCTGCAAATAAATTGGAGACTTCTAAAAAGCTTCATTGGAATAAACATTTAAGACTTCGTAAGATGATAAGTCTTTGGACATTAAATTAAAAAATTATGAATCATTTTTCAGGCCATTGAGATGTACCTTGAGGAGTACAACATGATGTTTAAGGCTCCCATGAATCTAGTCATGTTTAGGTTTGCTATTGAACACATATCTAGAATCAGCCGAGTTCTGAAGCAACCAAATGGCCATTGTCTGCTTGTTGGTAAGTATTATCGACATATAATTTTTTCTATCCAAACATTTCAAAATGCTAAAATGAAAAGAGGATAGGATTTTAAAAAAAAAAATTTCACCCAAGAATTGTATGTTAAGGAAGGAGTCTTCTCGGTTTTAGACATACTTCTTATATCAGGAAATTCTTGAAATTTTTACACTGCAAACAGTCAAACAGATCATATAACAAAATGATTGTATCAGTTTAATCAAATTTGGATAAAAAATGTAATTATATGCAGTTTTGTAGACATCTGTTTAAGTTATGAAGTTTGTATTCTTCAATGAAATGATAGATTATCAGAATGTCTATCAGCATATACTTCTAAATTGAAATAAGTATTTAAACTACTACAATCGATATTGCTTAGCCTGCATTTCCTCTAATTTTCTTAAATTTTGAAGATATTTTGATTATTTTTCTATGCTTCCAATAATAAAATATTTCTGATTTTTACATATTATGAAGACTATACATAAAGATATAAATTGACAGAAAACCTAATATATTGACCATTTGATAAGAGAGAAAATCTGATTTTAGTGATTTTTTCACACAAATCTATTCATAGAATGAGCACTTAAAAAAGCTTATAAAAATGTAATTTGATAGGCAAATCATGTTTTAAAAACATATTCTAAACCCTAGTATCTTATTATTAGTTCAAATTAGTTGAAAAAATCCGTCATTAATGTTATTGCTAAATAAACTCATAAATCTACAGCAATTCTGAAAACAAAATTGAGTTAAAATTTTTGAAAAAATTCACGATCTTTTCATGCTTGACTAGGTATCGGGGGCAGTGGGAGACAGAGTGCTTCACGGTTGGCTGCTTTTATGTCGGACTTTGAACTCTTCCAAATTGAAATAACCAAGAACTACACAATCTCTGAGTGGAGAGATGACCTCCGTCGCCTCATGAGGCGCGCTGGGGATGAGGGGACCTCAATGGTGTTCCTGTTTGGAGACCACCAGATTAAGGTGATGTTTTGTTGAGAGACTTTGAAGGAGGGAAATTTTTTTGAATTATAAATTTCATGAAATGAAAATAGCTAGTATGTAAATATAACAATTTATATGTATAGGATTGTGATTATTGACGTGGTGACTGTTGTTTTGCAGGATGAATCTTTCTTGGAGGACATTAACATGATTTTGAACACAGGAGACATTCCTAACCTGTATGATAATGAGGAAAGACTGGAGATTATTGAAAAGGTACAATGACTAGATATGTGTTCTACTGCAGAAAGACTGCATTAATTTTCCCGAAAACTAGACTGAATTTCAATAAAAGTTTAAGATAAATAGAAGCATTGATTTTATTATTTGAAATGTTGGATACCTAAATTTAAGAATGTTAAACTTTCAAAAGTACATTTTGCTAGAAATAGTGTGGTTGTAAAATACAGTTTAAGACAGAAGTTTTTCTCACCCTGGATCAGCTTATTTCACACGTGTATGAATAAATTCATGAATTATGCACTTTTCACTGTTTGCTTCCAGATGCAGCAACTGGCCCTGCAGCAGAACCTACAGATGGAGATGACCCCACTTAACATGTACAACATGTTCATTGAGCGGATACGACGGAACCTCCACGTGGTGCTGGCCTTCTCTCCGATCGGAGACAACTTCAGGAACAGAATCCGGATGTTCCCCTCCCTCATCAACTGCTGCACCATAGACTGGTTCAAGGTCAGCCTTGTGGAGATTTCTTTTAAAGGGGACTGGATGGTCATGGTCATTTTTAGGCTGTTTGAACTTTCAAAAATAAGAGCTCTGAATAAATATAGGAAAAATAAATATTGAATTGGTTAAGTGTTAAAGTTACAATATTTCAGTTTTTCTTTACTAATGAAAAAAAATAAAGTTTATGGATAGAAAAATCATATTTGAAAATATTTAGGTCAATCTGATGTAATATGTTAATGGTATAGTTTTTAAATTTAACATATTTTGTATTGAATGACATACTCGATATCAGCATTTGATTTGGTTTACAATACACTTAGCTATGTAACCAATATTTTGATATTGTAAAAAAAAAATTCTACCTACCATGTACATGTTCTTGATCAACATGGATACTTGGATACTTTTTATTGTAATATTCATACCTTGTTCAATTATGAAATAGTAATGCCAAGTCAGACAGCACAGTTTGACTATTTCTGTTACTATTTTCAGCCGTGGCCAGAGGATGCCTTGGAGCTGGTGGCAAATAAATTCCTGGAGGATGTAGAGATGTCGGACGAAGTCAGGACCCAGACCATCTACATGTGTAAACATTTCCACCAGAGTGTCCGCATGCTCTCTGAAAGGTCTGTATGAGCGAGATAATTTAAGCCTCTATACTTTTGAATTCATTTTATCTCTAATATCTTTTATTTGTGAAGTTTTTTTGGACTAAAACCTATAAAAGATGTGCTCATTTTTGAAAAAAAAAATCATTTCCTATGTTGTGTTCATTAATCTTAGGGTAAAAAAAGAAATAAGATAATTAATGTACATGTATTGTCATTTATTAATTTAACTAATTTTCAGAGTATATGACCAGTAGTACATGAAGTACATAAGGCAACGTGAATGTTGTTGTAGGTACTACGAGACAATGAGGCGGAGAAACTATGTGACGCCCACATCGTACTTGGAGCTGATCAAGACCTTCAAGAGCCTGCTGGACCACAAGAGGATGGAGATCCTGACCCTCAAGAACAGATACATCGTGGGGCTGGAGAAACTCGAGTTCTCAGAGAGTCAGGTACACATGGATAAGAATAGCAATTCTTGTTATAGTGATATAAAATTATAGGGCTCAGATGTATTGAATATAAAAATTGATCTATGATGAACTTGTTACTGTGTAACTGGATTTTGTGATGGGTGCTATTTTTTTTGCCAAATTTTGTGGTTTCATTTGAACACAAAAAACCGATTGCCAAAAATATTATCAGCTTAAGTTTAAATTCAACAATTAAGATTATTGTAAAAAATTAGATTGCAGAAAACATCGTTTTGGAATCAGAACAAAAAATGTTTGTACTAGTAGAATAATATTTGATATTATTTCAAAGATTTTCTGAATATTCAAATCTTTTCATTGCTAATTTTCTCCTGTGATTATAGGTAAATGTGATGCAGCAAGAGTTAGTGGATCTCCAGCCAAAGCTGATCCAGACCAGTAAGGAGACGGCGGAGCTGATCGAGTTCATCAGCAAGGAGAGCATTGAGGTGGAGGCCGTCAAGAAGGTGGTGGAGGCAGACGAAGTGGTGGCCAACAACGCCGCCATGGACGCCAAGGCCATTAAAGTAGGTCAAGGTCATGGAAACAGAATTGAATGAATAGACATATCATTTATAGCTTTCTTCTTTCCTTGGTTTCCCCCCTTCCATATATGTACCATGAGTTTTGTAGTATAAGTTTGTAGGAAGGAGTGTCAATATGAATTTTGAAATTGAAAGTGATAGAAGTTATATTCATGAATTAATTTAATGAACATCTTTGTTGTGTTTAGGATGAGTGTGAAGCTAAGCTGGCTGTTGCCATGCCAGCCCTAAATGCTGCCATTGCTGCCCTGGACACACTGAAGCAAAATGACATTTCTCTGGTCAAGGCCATGGCTAATCCACCTAACGGGGTCAAACTGGTCATGGAGGCCGTCTGCATTATGAAGGTCAGGGTCACATATTTTAATAAAAAGCAATACCTCCTGCATGTTTCTTGGATTGGATTGTGATTTATAATGAAATTCATTTTGATTTTTCAGAGCATTAAGCCAGACAATAAAGTGGACGCTAATGGCCGAAAAGTGGAGGATTATTGGCCTGCAGCCAAGAGAGTAAGTGGCATGTCTCTATTAAATTTTTCATTCGTAGAGTAGGCAATAAAATATGTACTCATAGATACTGAAAAAGAGAAAAAATTTCCTCTGTTAGCATTTTGCAAATATATCTGTAATGACTTTTTTTCGTTCAATTTTTGTACGTGTACTTTGATTTCCAGATGCTGGGAGACATCAAGTTCTTGGATTCCCTGAAGGAGTATGACAAGGACAATATCCCAATGCCAGTGATGAAAAAGATCCGGGACAAGTACATCAGCAACCCAGACTTTGAGCCCAATCTGATCAGGAACGTGTCATCTGCGTGTGAGGGTCTCTGTAAGTGGATCAGGGCCATGGATGTGTACGACAGTGTCATCAAGGTCAGTTGTCATCTATTGGGTCAAGGTCACATAAAGTTGATTTTAACAACTTTGCTTATATGATGGAGAAACATATAGTGCATGAAAAATTTGAAAATAATTTGTTTTGAATTCAAAGAAATACAAATTTTCCAAATGGGAAACCTACTGGTATGTGTAATTAATTTTGGTTTTAGAAAAATATTTATTTTGGTTAATGTAGGTGGTGGGACCAAAGCGGCGGAGTTTAGAAGAAGCGGAGGCTACGTTAGCTACACAGATGGCCAGGCTTCATGAGAAACAGGCCGAACTCCAGGCAATCACTGACAAACTGAATGGACTGAAGGATCAGCTCAAGACCAAAGAGGAAGAGAAAGTGGTAAGACAGTGTGTAGATATACATTGGATATTACTGTGGTAAAAATAAAGTAAAACATCACCTGTTTGTGAAAAGAAAGGCTATTTTGTGATGATTTAATCTGCTTACTGTTCTTCCTTAGAATTTGGAGGAAAACATTGAACTGACCAAAATAAAGATAGAAAGAGCAGAGAAGCTGATCAGTGGACTGGGAGGAGAGAAAGATAGGTGGACGAATGTAAGTGTGTCTTTAGTCATCAGAGCTTTATACATGTGTATGTTGGACCTTGCTTGTTTTAACATGTTTTTCTGTACTATATTATGCAGTGTTTCCAATACTTGCAGGTTGTACATGTAGTTAATTTTTAACAAACTCTTATGCAAGATACTATGTTCAGAGCAATAATGAGTAATCAAACATTTAAAGAAAAAGAACAAACTGCTATCATAATTGAAAGTTACAGTTACAGTGTACTGTAGTTTAAAAGTATTTAAGAAAAAAACATCACTGGGTTTTAACATTACAGAATGTGGAGGAATTGAGTGAGACCTATGACAATATAGTGGGTGACGTGCTTCTGTCGGCCAGCGTAGTGGCGTACCTGGGACCGTTCATTCTGGACTACCGCCAGGAATGTCTAAAGGAGTGGTACTCCATGTGCGCCGAACGGAACATACCACTCTCGGAACACTTCTCCCTGTATACCACACTCGGGGACCCTGTCAAAATCCGAGACTGGCAGATTGCTGGACTCCCTGTAGACAAGTCAGTAATGCCTGGTTGATGTGTTCTAATACTTCTAATCATTATGTGATTATCATGGCATTTTTGGGAAATTTATATTTTAGATTTACTTATTTTTGATGAGGACATCAATTTAGCTTGACTAGAATTAGTTTGATACAGATTTATTGTAGCATGAACGTTTTGGCCATTAGATAATATCTCAGTCTTTGCCCTGTTGGTAAATCATCAAAGAAGTCATTTTATCATGTTTGAAAACAAAATAAAATTAACAGTTTAAGTAATATCGTAAAAAACTAATTACATGTTATTTCTACTCTTCATGAAACTTATTCATCTTTATTAATGTTACAGTTACTCGGTGGAGAATGCTATTATTGTGATGAGTGCTAATCGCTGGCCCCTGATGATTGACCCCCAGGGTCAGGCTAATAAGTGGGTCAAGAATATGGAGAAGTCTAACAAGTTAGAGGTTGTCAAGATGTCCGATGTCAACTTCAGTAGGAACCTGGAAAACTGTATACAGGTATGCTTGTACACCTACAAATGGACATATACTGTGAAACAATAAGTACAGATTGAGAATGAAGCAATGCATTAAATTCTTGATATGCGCCAGCAGCTTATCAACAGAATATTATCTATTTTGCTTCAATTGATATGGATTATAACAAAATTTGATCAAGTTTAAAAAAGATTCTTTGAAAATATGTAGACATTTGTATTGTTTCATTAGTTTGGAAATCCTTGCTTGCTGGAAAATGTTGGAGAAGAGTTGGATCCTATTCTAGAACCAATTCTTTTAAAGCAGACATTCAAACAGGTAAAATCTATGCTTTCTCCTCTATTATTCAGCCTTTGCATGCACAAAAAACAAGGATTGTCTATTGAAATAACCATACTGTAATGAATTCTGTGATGACTTTGTAGAACAACATGGAGTACATCCGTGTGGGTGACCATATAATTGAGTACAGCAAGGACTTCAAGCTGTACATCACAACGAGGCTCCGCAATCCACACTATCTGCCAGAAGTCTCAGTCAAGGTCAGTCAAGATGTGGCTTAGTTAGAAAGCTCATTTAATGATGTACACTCATAACTGTAAAAGACATTACAACTTGCACTGACTGAGTTGTAGAGTGTACTGATGCACTTGGCAATACAAATTACACTTAAATTTGCCAATTTGAAATAAGTAACAAATTTGCAATAAAAACATATTTTTTTAAAAGAATAACAAACAAGCCTAAAAGCATTGTAAAATATTGCATTTTCCTCACAAAATGGAGGCTTACATGTATTGGATGTTTTGTCTCTGCTTACAGGTGACATTGCTGAACTTCATGATAACTTTACTTGGATTGGAGGACCAGCTTCTGGGAATCGTTGCTGCCAAAGAAAAACCAGAGCTGGAGGAGAAGAAAAACATGCTGATTATAGAGAGTGCCAGAAACAAACGACAACTCAAAGAAATCGAGGACAAGATACTGGAGGTCCTCTCTTCATCCCAGGTAAGGGTAAACAAACATTGAAGGTCCTATTTTCAACCCAGGTTAGGGGAGATAAACATTTGAGGTCCTCTCTTCATCCCACATAAGGGGAGACAAACATTGAAGGTCTTATTTTCAACCCAGGTAAGGGGAGATAAACATTTGAGGTCCTCTCTTCATCCCACATAAGGGGAGAGAAACATCATTTGGAAGTCCTATTTTTATCTCAGTAAAGAGAGACAAACATTTAAAGTCCTATCTTTATCCCAGATAAGGGGAAATAAATATTGAAGGTCGTCCTTCATCTCAGGTAAGGGGAGATTATAAAAATAGATATCATTTCTTCATCTTTGTTAAGGGGAGATAAGTGTTGATTTGGATTACAGAAGTTGAAATAAAAGTTACTGTAGTAAACATAAATCTAGAGAAGGATAAGGTAAATTACACAGAATGTAACTTTATTTTCTAGTGCAGTATAGTTTAAGAACATTTAGATTTACCAGAATAGCTCAGAGGAACACATACTAACATTTTTAAAATCCTTACAGGGTAACATTTTGGAGGATGAAACTGCCATAGAAATCTTGTCCTCCAGTAAGATCTTGTCAGAAGAGATATCAGAGAAACAGCTGGTGGCAACAAAGACTGAGGCCGCCATTGATGATGTCAGGAATGGATACAAACCGGTGAGTCTGAATCAAAAAGCAACAGTAAAATATGGAATCTATATAACAATTTTAATAGAAATGATATGATTTCCCCCCCACCCACCCCCAATTTTATTCCTGAATTTTTTACTATTTTTCAGGTCGCAAAGCATGGGAGTGTGCTGTTCTTTGTGATATCTGACTTGGCCAACATTGACCCCATGTACCAGTATTCCCTGGCATGGTTTATCAACCTCTATCTCCAGGTATAGTGTTTTTATTATTCAAATTTAATTGCATGTGTCTACACTCACTTAATATTCCAGCATAAAAAAGCAATTCTATTAAATATTTTTTGTGTAATGAGATATATTTATGCTGTCCCACTCATTGTTACACGCACTTAATTATAAGAAATCTATCTCATTAAGCAGCCTTTGTGTAATGAGATTAATGAGATGTAATTATACAATATCACTCCCTGTTACAGTCCATCATAAACAGTGCTCCGTCCCAAGAGTTGGAGGAAAGGATCCACAACCTGAACGAACACTTCACCTACAGCATTTACAAGAATGTCTGCCGCTCGCTGTTTGAGAAGGACAAGCTGCTCTTCTCCTTCCTCCTGTGTATCGGCATTGCTAAACAAAAGTAGGAACGCTCTACATGTTTATACACTGTCAAAATGATTATGAATTTTTAATTAATCTAATAGATTGTAATGAGGAGAAATTAGTCTTGGAGGGTTTATGCATATTCAAGCAGAATATTTTTTAATTCAACTGTTGAATTTAATACATTAATTTTGTTAAAGCAATGTTCTGTCACAGTAGGCATAACTAGCTTTTGTTTTCACAGAGTATGTTTATTAGGATATCACTGGGATTTGATTTCATTTCACATTGCAATCCATTTAATGTCTTTCATAAGGAATGCTAATCCATACATGAAGATTATTTTCAGAAAAACATCTGTTTATATATATAAGCTATGTTGGGATCGTTTCTTTACTTTTCAGTGATTTTTAGACTTTTCTATTTACAAAAAATTAAATAATGTATAAATAACAATAATGATATAATAATAGGGAAATTAACTGCTAATTCTTTGGATATGCTAATTTAGAAAAGTACCAATTGAATCTGCTTTGATAAAGATAAATCTGTAGATGTTGGATAGGTAACTACTTTCATATGCTTCGGCTTCACATTGAATCGTGCCACTGTCTTTGTTAGAACGATGCCATACTCCTCTATAGGGTAAGTGTGTGCAGTGATAGCAGCGTGTTGTGTTTTTGTCCATGAATCTCCAAATTTTTTTTTCCACAGCAATTTTTTTAATCCTTAATAGAATTTTTTAGGTTTATTTGAGCAGGACATTTTTTTTTCTCATTTTTTATATGTTGCAAAGTAAAGTAATTTTTTTGGCTGTGTTGCTTTTTCCTTTCAAATTAATAAATTGCTCTGTAGACTTTTTAAACTCAATTTTGTCAATTTGGAATTTACAAATACAACTTCTTATTTTATGTCAGATTGTTGGGATTAAAGTAGCTTATTTAGATAATCTTCATCTTCATAGGCTGGGGTCCCCAAATTTTATCTTAGGGAGCAAGTCTTTTTTTCCAATTTCTCTAAATGGTTGGACCAAACTCATGAATGTTAAACCTGGGACGAAACAGCCAACAAGCAAGGGATAAGGGTGCTTGGTTTGATTTTGGGTCTTAAAAGAAAAATAATGAAATATATATTTATGCACTAATCAGAAAAATGGGCGTCTTTGAGTGTTGAACAGATCCTTTGAATTATATAAACAGATTTCAGCTTAGTGGTCCATGTTGACATGTCTTACACCTTTAGGCTCACCTGAGATTGGGTATGAGCCTGCTTACACATCATTACACATACAATAATAGTTTGCATTGTAATTCCAGCTTGATTCTTCAGTTTTGCAGTCTTTCTAAGGAATGCACTGTTATTTATATACTGGCATAATTGTAAGGATTATGTGAAGTTTCTTGTCAGCACATTTTAGTCCAATGAACTAAATTCTTCATCATCCATTATTTTGAATGGGATTTTTATTTTCTGTGCAATTTTTAAAACCAGTGTTTTGACTTTAATGCTGTTTATTAAGATGTTTTGTCTGAATTTTGTTCTAAAAGAGATACTCGGTAAGTTGTAGTCACAGAATGTAGTCAAGCCTTTGTAAGATAGGTGAACATTGTAATTATTCTTAGTTTTATACATGTACATGGATAAGAATAACATTTAATCAACTAAATAGTTAAATTCAAATAGTGAAAAAATCCCATGTTTTAGAAATAAAACTAGTCCACTGTGTTAAAAAAGTAGTAGCATATGCGATCATTGTTAACTTAATGTACCTCACAGTGAACAGATGGAACATTGTAACTGCACTAACAAAGCAAGGCGGTTTAAAAAGAGAGATAAATTACTAGGGCTGGGACGATACTGTACTTAGCCGATTTGGTACATATCACAATACATGAGATGCAATACGATACATATCACCATACATTACAACTAAATAAAAAAATGAAAAAAGGGTTTAAAATTTATTCAATTTGTCAATGTATTACCGTATGTCCAGAGTGATTTCATTTTATTTAAAATGAGCATTGCACAATTTTCAGATTAGTGAAATTACTTTAGACTTGTCTACACAATTTTTTATAAACAAATAATCCGAAAGTTTTCCACTCTCCAGATTTAGCTTCATAACAGTTTTGACAACTTTACGAAGTTTTCCGCCATCTTTGTACTTTCATATTAAGCGCATGGACTAAAAATAGCCAATATATGAAGTTCTGATCTTATTGGGAAAAAAAAAGTTTGCTCAGGTATCGTTGTATTAATGATAAGTGTATCGATCCAAATATCGTCAAAATAAATACCGCGATGCATCGGTGGATCGTCCCATCCCTATAAATTACTTAATTACCTATCCTCTTCGTGCCCGGAGGACGCATGAGGCCGTAGAGATAAATTAGAAAGTAATTATTATTATATGTATGCATGATCATTAGATTAAAAATATGTGTACCTCGACTATCTAAAGACCCTTAGAATATCTTTGATGAATCTTAATGTATATATCATCTTCAGAAGTCAAATCATGATCTGATTTTTTAAAAATTTAAAAAAAGGCTGTCTCTGTTAAACTATGTTTTAGGTTTGTAAGCTTATCTTACAATACATGTACCAGGACAGTTCGTGTTATTCACTTTCCTTTTGTATCAAAGAGCATACTATTTTGTAGCAAAGAACTGTCCCTATTTGACTCTCATAACTTTGACTCCATTGTAGCGGTGAAATCAATGACCGTGATTGGCGGTTCCTACTGACAGGGGGTGTGGCCCTGGAGAATCCCTTCCCTAATCCGGCAGCTGATTGGCTCCCCGACAAGTCCTGGGGAGAGATCGTCAGGGCTTCCGATCTACCACCCTTCAAAGGCTTCATGGAACATTTCCGCAAAAATGTATAAAAATTATTTAGCACTTTAACTCCAGCCCTTTAATAATTTATATCTACCAGTTTTTAGATATCTTCATGTTGACTATGTCTGAAGCATTTATATTGAAAGTTAACTCATTTTTTCTGCCAGAATGGTTGTTTTATAGAAGATTGTATTTGACACCCAAAATAATCAGAAAATCAACACGATTTAACTAATTTGGTACTATGTATTTTGATTGACAGCTGAATGCATGGAAGAAGATCTATGATTCCACTGCTCCCCACACTGAGCCCCTCGTGGAGCCATGGGACAAGAGCCTCAATCGTCTGGAGGAACTGATAGTGCTCCGGTGTCTGCGTCCGGATAAGGTATACAGATAAAAGACATGCAAGGTTGCTACTTATTAAACAGTCTTGGATTTGATCTGTTAATTTTGCCCCAACACAAAAGTATGTTTCCTTATTTTGAATTTCCTTATAATTACATGTAGTTACCCGGTATTTCAAAATTTAATTGTGTGTCTGTTTTGAATTGGAATAGTTTTAAGTTCATCATTAAGGTAAAATCAAATGGATGTGAAGTTAACATAACCTATTGGTTACAGTATATACCATACACCAAGTATATATACCGTTACTTTCTGTTTTGATTCAATTTGTTGCTAAATAGATATCTTTTGTTTTTAGAATGTATTCAACAATGTCTAATATTTGATACATTATTTTGTCTTTTGTAGATGGTTCCAGCTGTTCAGAGTTTCATTGTGGAGAAGATGAGTCAGCAGTACATTGAACCCCCGACCTTTGATCTGTCGCTCAGCTACGAGGACTCTCAGCATTTCTCCCCCCTTATATTCCTTCTGTCCCCTGGGGCTGACCCAATGGCTGGTCTCTACAGATTTGCTGAAGAAAAAGGTAAAATATAAAGTCCTCTCCCTCAACTGGTTTGTTTGATTGTATGGAAACTGAGTTGTGGAAACAGTGAGTTTACTTACATGCCAGCATATGAGGTTCCAATGTTAACTGTATTATTAGACTATAGTCTGTACTTAATTGCTTGAAATCAGTGCTAATTTACAGGTATCTTAGAAATAATTGGCTTCCTAGGTTTATAGGCCACTTCATGTGTGTGTGTGTGTTTGTGTTTGAACTGTATCTGAAAAAAGAGCTTGTTAGTCCAAAGAGCAAGTCTGTATTACATTAAACCCATATAAATGTTATAACATGTGCCATTATTTTGGGATTGTATTAAAACAATAGGAGTGCAGCGCCTGTATATTTTGTATACTGTATCATTTGTTTGCAGTCCATAGTATTAACCTCAACAATCAAGCAAAACATTTCACCATTTTGTCCATTTTGATCTCATCTGATTTTTATTCTGGTGAATTGTGAATTAATCTCTTTGCTAACATTCTCCTGATTGATTTTTAGATGTGGGTGAGTAAACATTGTGTTGTTCTTAGAGCAGAAAGAAGCACAAATGCTTGTCGACCAAAAAAACTGAAAATTAAGGCCAGGAAAATTAATTCCTTGGTTCTCAGGGTGACTGCATCTGATTTATCAATGTGTTTAGTACCAATTTTATGCTTAAATGAATTAAATAAATTTCTCTCAACTCTTGTTCCATACTGCTTCCTCATCCTTGGAAGTGGGATATGTTTTAAGGAAATCATGAAGTTTTATTTCTATTCATTTCATATTCAATTGAAAAAATTGAAATTGAAGTATTCATTAAGTTTGGATTAGTCAACAAATTAAAATTTAACGCTGTGATAGTAAACATGAAAGTTTTTTAAACAGGGTTAACTTTTCAGCATTTGATTTAATTAAATGTTTTAAGAATAAAATGAAAAATATCCTACATCTGTTTTAATGAAATTTAAAAAAAAAAAAAAAAAAAGCCCTCTCGCATTTGCTTTTGACAATATTGGCCTGAGAACCAAATAATTGATTTAAAGTGGCCTATTTAGAAAATGATAGTAAAAATTGTAGGTACTTAGATTAGATCTGTGTCTGCCATGTTTATTGTTCTGACACTGAATGTTCATTGATGATTATACTGATCATTGTTCTGATAATCAGGTGCTATTAAGTCTGTGTCTGTAAGGAAAAGTGAAGGTGAGTATGTTGGTTGATTGGTTGATTTATGTCACATGACATTGAGAACATTTGACACTGTCATGTGACAACCAGGTGAAGTGATGATTGGTTGCTTAAAAAGTCATGTGACAGGCCACGTAACTGCTGTTGGAATTCCAATCAAGAATATTCACACAAGAAGTGTGTAGTTGGTTTTATGAACTATGTACATCACTGTCTGCTTTTAAGACTTGTATGGCTACAATTGGAGGTGAAGGGTTGTGAGTGGTGTATTTTGGTCTCGCTGGTTACAGATGTTGATGTCTCGTATTCCACCACATTGGTACATTGTATTTGTGTGGGCATGGTTGTTAGTTCACTAGGTGCACTGCTAGACATAGGGGTACCACAAGGGACATCCACACAGTGCATGGTTGTGTACAATGTTAACGGATATCAGTACCTGATTTTAAATACTTACTGTAAATGTTAATTAAAGCAATTGTCATGTGTGGTTGTGTTTTTACAATGTAAATTAATACTCACAAAAATTTCATGCATTTATTCATTCAGGGAGATCAGAAAATGACAGCACCTCATCAAATTTGTTTGATTGACCTTTTAACCTTTTGACCTTTTTGTTTGTTTATTTAATATTCCATGTGACCTCTAACAGGTTTAATACCTCCACTGCCTTCATCACAGTCACAGATGACTGACGATTCATCAGAGCGTAAAATAACCTCATTACTTGGGGTCACACATCCCTCAGAGGATCATGCGCGTATGTCCATACCACTACTAACCTGTCACTCGTGCACAGTGCCACCAAACGACCTTCTGGTAGGGTCAAGGTCATTCCATAATTGAAAGGAGAAAATTTAAAAAAGTAAAACATTCTAAACATAATAAAATCAAAAAATCATTCAAAGAAAATTAGAATATCTTTCTTTTTTATTTTTTTATGGTGAAATATGAGTGAGCAATGATTTAAATTAAAGAAAAAAGTAATTAATTTTCTTATATTTAAAACAAGTAGTTTTTCAATTCTTTAGCCTACCAGAATCTAAAGGTGGCCCCCCCTTAGAGTAAATTCCCTCCCCTTGTCACGTCCTAGCTGAAGTAGCCACACCCCTCTCACGCCCTAACCCCCTCTGGATGTACCTAGCTTGTTGCTCAAGATAAAGATCAAATGCATCTGATATATGAAACGTTAGCATTTCGACTCTTTATGAACTATTTAATATATCAATACACTCTTTAAATCTATATGAGAGCATTATATTTACCAGTATTTCTTCATTTTGGAAACTGCTTTCAGCATTGAGAAATGGAAAATTAGAGAAATATAGATAAAACATCCAGATTTGAATTAACTTTTTTTATTTAGAAAGTTTATAGAATCTAGATGTAGGATTTTGATTTAAGATTATTAGTTTAAAGTAGAACTTTTTAAGGTCCTCCATTTTCATGAAAGACCTGATAGTAATTCTATTGTTTTTATTCAATCTTTTTTTTCTTCTTTTTCTTATTCTTGTCAAAGAAATTCTTAATTCTTTTATTTTGTTCTTGATCCCTATACCCAAAACCCTGACCCATTAACTTGATTTAATTAATAACTAGGATTTTACAATTAATGTACATGTAGACGTCTTGTTTTTCAGTAGTCAAGATGTATATGTCATCATGTCTCACTTTTGCATGCTCTCTTTCAGATTTTTGTATAACTGCATGATACCAACTTGTAGCAAGTTTGTGTATATTTTATCTTGCATGTGACGTGATTTATATGCATGGATTTTTGTAATCAATTATGATTGCTTTCTTTCAGTCTCTCAAGCTTATTGTTTTCTCCTTAGCAAATTGCTGTCCAGATAACTGTTGATTTATTGAGTAAATGATTGTATTAAATGTAATTTGAAAACAAAAACAATTACTAGTGGGGTTTTTCTCCTCCAAATGCCATTTCACAATGCATGTCCATGTGATAATTAAAAAATATATATTTATAATCAATATAACTAAACTTAATAAAAAAAAAGTTGGAGTATATTATTTTCTATTCTTTTATATACTCCTTCTGTAATCTGAATTTATTTCTCTAAAATATTATCCTCTTTCTAGTATTAATAATCATGCATTTCTTCCAATGACCTTGACCTTTTCTATCATTCCACAGGGTCAGGGAGCAAAGGTCTACAAACAATATCCTTGGGTCAAGGCCAGGGGCCCATAGCAGAGAAGATGATAATGGAGGTGAGAGATACTGAGTCTTATAGGTGTAATCGTGTATGTTTTGTAGGAATAATGGATCTAATAAACTGGCAGTGCTAGCTGTCCAAAAGTCCAATCTTTTGATGTAGGTTATACGTAACAAAAGACAGAACCATTTGCTGTCACAACAAACAGATTGATTTCAAATGCTAGAAAATCCTAGCTTTCTCTTATGTCAATAAGGTTTCTTTGATGTAAGGTTCAAGCTTTTAAAAGTTGATACCAAAGTTATTTTGGTTTATATACGATTGTTATTTTGGTTTATATACTAAAGTTATTTTTGTTTATATACGATTGTTATTTTGGTTTATATACAAAAGTTATTTAGGTTTATATACGATTGTTATTTTGGTTAATATACTAAAGTTATTTTGGTTTATATACGATTGTTACTTTGGTTTATATACGATTGTTATTTTGGTTTATATACTAAAGTTATTTTGGTTTATATACAATTATTATTTTGGTTTATATACAATTGTTATTTTGGTTTATATACAATTTATTTGCATGGCTTGATGTACCTTTGGATGAATTGGCTTGAAATTGTCTTTTCCTTGGATTGATCCCTGGGTGTACATTAGCACCTGTACTTGTTTGCCAGAAAATACAACTTATTATTGCTCCTGCTTTAAATTTTATCATGATGTCAAACTTGAAGCATAATATATTGTGTGGAATTAACTTCCATTGCTGGTGGTGTATTTCAGGCGGTGGAGGATGGAACGTGGGTGGTTCTACAAAACTGTCACCTTGCGGCGTCATGGCTGGGTGAACTGGAGCGCATCTGTGAAACGGTACGTTAACATTGTGTGTAACTCCATTGTGTGCTAAGATACAGTAGAACACAGTTAAAACTATTCACATATACAGCAAAGTCAGGTCTAATTTCCTAATCTTAAGAATGAATTATAAACTTATTGGATAAACCAAATAATGTTTAAAATGAATCAAAATTATGGTCCCTTTGCTTTTCTCTAACGGTTACCGTCTTTTATTGTACATTTCCATAATTGATAAAAATGGTAAGCTCTCCTTAAAAACCATAAATATGCAAAGAGAAAAACTATACAAACAATATGATAGAAGTGTAGAAAATTATTTCAGAATATCTCTTTATGTGATGTTTAATAAATTCAATTTGATTTTAGGTGATTACGGACCCCAACATTACCAAGCCCAACTTCCGTCTGTGGCTGACCAGTTACCCTTCCCCGGATTTCCCTGTGTCGGTCCTACAGAATGGGGTCAAGATGACCAACGAGCCCCCCAAGGGACTGAGGGCCAACCTCCTGCGGTCCTACCTGAATGACCCTATCTCTGACCCTGCCTTCTTCTCTCAGTGCAATAAACCAGCTGTATGTACTCAAGGATAGGGCTTAGTTTCTTTAAATCCACGCATGTGGTTGAATTGATTTTTAAAAATTTATTTTAAAATAAAATAGACTTTTGTTAAATCTCTTAGTTCTTCCAGTGTAAGAATATTGCAAGTAGAATTTCAAGTCAGATTTCATTATTGTATGCCAGATAGAATAAAATTTCAGTAATACAAATGGATGAAATATTGATAGGGTTCGCAAATGCCATTTATTCACAAATAATTATTAATAAATTGCAGAGACAAGATTTCTTCATCCACAATTTGAGTGTTTAAAAGTAAAATTTTGATTTATTTTTATGATTTTTATATTAATTGATAGTTCTTTATGTCATATGTTATCCCAAATTTTGAAGCTGTAAATTCATGAACTTTTACATGTATTTACCATTGGATTTTAACAGGTTTTTGAAAAGCTTCTGTTTGGGCTCTGCTTCTTCCATGCCTTGGTTCAGGAGCGGAGGAAATTTGGACCTTTGGGATGGAACATTCCCTATGAGTTCAACGAGTCAGATCTCAGAATCTCTGTCAGACAGCTTCAAGTAATTACCTTCAAATATATCATGATATAAAATTAAAGTAAATGGATGTATAAATTAAAGTCATAATATCTTAGTTTCATATAGCACTTTAATGATGCATAAAGTATAAAAAATTATTAACTTTTATCTTGTATGTAGCTTTAAATTTATGATTTTTAAGAAAATTTCATAACTTTTTAATGGAATAGTAGAAAATTATTTTAGATGAGTACATTTTATTATTATTTAATTAAATCTACACTTATTAGTGTAAATCGAAGTTCTTTACACATATATGATTATTTTATGTCAGATGTTCATCAACGACTATGAGAAGCCCCCCCTGGAGGCCCTCAGTTACCTGACTGGTCAGTGTAATTATGGTGGGCGTGTCACTGACGACCTTGACCGGCGACTGATCACTAGTTTACTGGAGATCTTCTACAATGATAAACTGATCTTTGACGACTCGTACAAGTTCTCCCCGAGCGGCCTCTACTTTGCCCCGCCCAAGGGAAGTTATGATGAGTATGTGGAGTACATCAGGAAGCTACCCCTGATTCCTCACCCAGAGGTAAGGGGAGAATTTGCTGTGATGGAATACTCCTCATTACAATTTAAAACTTTTCTCATTAGCATTTTACTTTGTTTTAATATGATTTGAAATTTTGAAAATTGAAACTTCAGTGAATTTCAATGTAAAATGATTTATGACTCAGATAACTACCCGGTAATAAGGCCGCTCTTAGTTCTAATATTGTATTTTTAACCCAGATTACTCTGTTACAATTGAGGGGGAAAATGGTTATGTTGAGAATTAGCATAGTGTTCCAAGAGCCTCTACTTTGACATTTCTTATTTTAAGTCTGATCCGCATAGTATATGAATTGTCATACCCCAATGTTCATCTGTAATGTGTGTGTGTGTAGGTGTTTGGTCTACATGAGAATGCGGACATTTCTAAGGACCAGCAGGAAACACAGCAGCTGTTTGACGGCATTCTGCTGACACTGCCCAGACAGGTCAGTAGACAATCACTGTCAGTTGTTTGTCAGTAGAGAGTATTAAAACATTGTCATAGAGATTATCTACCGTCATCATATCAATTATTTGTCAGTTAAGATTATTATCAGTAGAGAGTAAACATTGTCATAGAGATTATCTACTGTCACCATGTCTGTCAGTGAAGGTTGTGCACAGATGAATGAAACTAAAGAATAGATATATAGAATGTACTACACTTTCATAAGTTTTAATCTATTTGATCATCTCTTAAGAAAAATATATAGTCATAGGGATTTTATAGATTAACATATCTTCTTAATAGATATAGATAGAATACTGTACGCTGTTAGCAAATGAGAGCTAATATATTAATATGCAGAAAAATTAGGGAATGTTTGTTGCAGTTAGCAAGTTTGTATAGCTTTATTGACTTAATGTAGAGTGTGTACTGTGTATCTTGAGCTAGACATAGAAATATACACAGTAGAAGTGTGAATATAAGGGTGTGATACAAATTTGGCGATCTTAACTTACTGAATTTGATAGTGATAATTTTGATCATGTGAAATAGAAATCGAAAACATTGAGAGATATTTGATCAACAATTACCGATATATGGCATGGATATATGGCATGCTGTCATGGGTCTTTCTTTAATGTGCAAATGTTAAAATCTATGTGAATAATGATCAAAGTCAGAGAGATAAAGTGAAAACATAATATAGATTGCTTCAGAGTTAGCTATCTAGCTGATTGAAAATTATTAGAGGGCTGTGAAGCAATAGCATAGCTTACATTAAAGAGTAACTTCAAATTCTTGCATATTTTTTTGAATAATTTTAAAAATCATTCTCTTACAGCGAAATTTGCCACTGAAAAAAGTAGATTAAGTCTCAAAACATTGCATGATTTTTATCAAAATGTATAAAGATAGAGAGTTGCATGACTTAGCATTTACAGCATATAGTAAACAGTAGTTTACAGTATTTAGTTTACAGTATTCCTTGTAGTCTGATTAGTCTGTAGTGATGTATAAGAAATGACATAATATAGTACATGTACTTATATATTATCTTTCTTCTCCCCCTCCCTTGGATATGGTGATTTGTGCATGACAATCAATACAGGACCAGGTGATGAATTCATTCTTTTGTGATGTGGTTTGAAGTTTTTGTTTGATTTTTATTTTTGCAGGATTTTACACTTTTTTAATGAAATTCAGTTGGAGTTTGTTGGACTATATACCATATTGCTGTTATGAATTTTTACTATATAACCATGATTAACAGGAAATTGTGCCTAGCATGAATTTCAAATGAGAAAAATCACATGCAAAGCCAAGTGAATTGCATATATGATCTTGTAAAATCTAGTATCATTAAGAAAATGTCATGTAAAATATCTGCGAGAAAATACTAGTATCACCTGAAATTTATGTGAAGTAAATTTTGCCTGAAATTTTCATGTAAATTAATTCACATGGAATTCATGCAAGGCACATTTACAAGCTGTGTATTAATGTGTGGTGGCTTGTTGGGAATTAACTTTATGTTACAGCATATACTTGTTTTAAATATATTCTTTAAGTTACTATGGAATCGTCCTATTTTGTTGGGGCCAGTGTGAGTATATCAAAAAAAATTACTGCTGTATCAACTGGGAATATTATTTTGTTTTCCATTTTGAAAAAAAATTGCTACTGTGGATACAAATACTTAAACCAAATTCATGGCAATGTATAATTCGTGGTCAGTGGTATCCACAAACACTGAGCCTCCATGAGAGGATTCCATGGTACATGTATATACTTTTAACAATCCATTGCATCACACGACAAGCCATATTTGACATTGTTGACAGTTCAGGAGCTTTGAGGTTGAATGAAACATGAGACAATACTGATCCAATGATTTCCTACTAATTTCTTATACGTGTACAGTGTATCTGCAATATTAACTAATGGTTGATAAAATAACATTTTGAGATGTCCTCTAACATTCAAAAGCAATTTTTTTTTTAATACTTAACTAACATGTATTAAACTGTGTTTTGAATATTAACAATAATTTATTAAAGTAAAGTTGTTAACTTTCAGTTGATATTTCCCTATGAAAAATATTAAATTATTTAAATTCATTAATTGTATCCAAAACTTAACCATGCATATGATAATGCTTTATGATTCAACATCAAACTTAATGTATTAGAAAATAACTACAAATTGAGATATAAATAATTAACAAGTATTTTACAATGTGATATTACTACTATACTATAGCGAGCTTGTATATATTTCCTCTCATAGTCTGATAAATAAGTTATTTGATCCCTACATGTAACAATGCTTTTTTGGACTATTTTCAGACAAGTGGAGGAGGGAAATCATCCCAGGAGATGATAGAGGAACTAGCCAGTGACATCCTGACCAAGATTCCTGCTGACTTCAATCTAGAGGAGTGCCAAGTGAGTACTAGTTATCTCTCTACCACCAGATCTTATTAATGGCATTGATGAAAAATCCCACAATCTTATTGAAACCCAACACAAGTTAAAGAAACTGCCTCTCAAGTTTAAAATTCTGTGAATCATGAGACTAAGATACATTAATTTCAGTGTTTAAAAACTTATAAAGTCTTAAGCTGCACAAAAATTGTTGATGAAGTTTTTTTTCTAAGCAACATGGTCATCCAATGAGAGCTTTTTTCTTCGGACATTGTAGAACAAGTTCCCGGTGAGATATGAAGAGTCCATGAACACGGTTCTGAACCAGGAACTAATCCGTTTCAACCGACTGACCCGGGTAATCCGACACAGTCTACAGGACATCAGGAAGGCCATCAAGGGAGTGATTGTAATGTCCTCCGAGCTAGAGGACGTGTTCGACAGCATGATGGTTGGCAAAGTGAGAAAGTCAACCTCAGTTTTCTTTTTCGTCATGAGTTGATAATACTTGTGTATAGAAAATTTTCATATATTGCATATATTTTGCCAGATTTGTAAGAAAATCCTTGAATAGTTGCAAATGTTTCAAACCAGTCTGTAAATCTTGTACAATGTATGTGTACTTGTTACCTGTATGTTACTCTTCTGAAAATTAGTCTCTGTGAACCAAAGTTTCACTGGAAATTAAGACATTAGGAAATAAGAACCGCATATAGCGGTACATGTAGGTTCATGGTATTCTTCATGGTTTGTTACAGGCTTATTTTGATATCATTTAGGACTTTGTTTAAAAAAAATAAAAGAGTGTGAAACCAATGATGAAATATCACAAGAGAGGATCCAATGAAAAGTCGATAACTTGTTTGTAAACTAAACTCCATTTCTATATTTCTACAGGTCCCTGCCATGTGGCAAGCCAAGTCTTACCCATCATTGAAGCCCCTGGGCAGCTACATCACTGACCTACTGGCCAGATTATCTTTCTTCAAGGTATCTTAATGTTTAGAAACCTCTAATCTCCATTGTCAGGTCCTTAATGGTTTTGGACATAGAATACATTGGTATTAGTTTTGTGAAAAGTTTTTTTCTTAATTTGCAGAGTGTATAGCTTTACGTTGTAAATTTTTGAAATAAAAAATTTTTTTTTTATAAAGAATTGATCCTATAGAGTTGTTGGATTGAATCCTTCTTTATGCTCTTCTGACTATCTTTAGATAAAACTTAAAATATTTAGATCCTTTTTTTGCAGAAGTTGTTGACACAATTCAATAACCTTCTGTGTTTAATGATCACAAATGCACAGAACATAGGTTTACGAAAATTAAGCCTATTATGATAGAAAAATACTTGACAGATTTAGAAACCCAACAACATCAAATTTCTTTATCAAGAGCCTTGGTTCTAAGTATCTCTGTATTAATACCTAGATGTAAACCAATATGATCTTATTTTCTCAGGAGTGGATCTACGGGGGCACCCCCTCTGTGTTTTGGATCTCGGGCTTTTACTTCACGCAGTCCTTTTTGACTGGAGTGTTACAGAACTACGCCAGGAAGTACAAGATTCCCATTGACTACCTGGGATTTGAGTACCAGGTGACGGACTATGAAAAGTCCATGGCCAGTCGACCGGTAGGTGGTCCGTTAATTAGAATTAATTAAGAAATTTACATTTCACAATATTATTAGAACATTTATAAGTTGTACTGTACATTATAGCGTTTTATATGTAGATGATTAAAAAGGCTAACAGTGTACTGTGTAGTGTAACAAAATGATAATCTTTGTACTTTGTATGTTTTAACCTGAAATATTGCCTGTTCAATCAACCATGATTCATTCTTGCCAAGTGAAGTTGAATATTAATTTTATTGTGAAAATTCCATCTATTCCATCCATAAGTTAATTGTTCAATTTAAAGAATAAAAGTTTCTTTAAAATTAAATGAATAATTTGCTAAGTTAATACTCTTTTTGTTTACACAGCAAACCCAAGGCTATGGGGCAACGGTATAATGCAAAGGATTTTTATACAAAATCAAAACTTGCTTTTCTAACGTTTTTTGCCATTAATTATGATTTTAACACCAGTTTGTACTAACAAACCCATAGTTAATTGGTATTTGGGAATTTGGGATGTTTATTCCAGGTTTACCCTCCAAATGATTCACCACGGAATCTTGTCCGGGTTTTTCCCCATTGAGAAATAATTAACTAAGTTGTGCATGCTTTGATAATGTGCATTTTTTATTTTTTCAATTTGACATTTAGAAAAAAATTGATGATATCCTCCAATGAACGGTTTCTTTTAATTATTTTCATGACAAAGATTAATTTTCTACAAAGTAACATGGTCATGGTATATGGTTAGAAAATGGTTAGTCACAGTTTGACTGTTAATAAAGACTTTTGAAATTGGTTTTTTCCAAGCAACTACAAATGAAGCGAGGAGTGCCCAGGGTTAGCCCAGTAGACAGAACGCTTGTTGTTAACCTCACAGCTGCTGTAATCTACACATCACGGTCATTATTGTCTGAATTTCAGCATCTACTTAATACTAATTAAGGGAAAGAATGACTCAGAAATAGTGATGGGGATATCGATTGATTCAGTTCAATGTCAGTTGTATCTTGTAGTTGTAAATCAATCAATTGCGATTTAAAAAATTACAAAAGCCAGAGTATAATACTGGGTAATTTCTTTGATATAAGAATCTTCAATTGAATCCTGTTGAACTTATATGCCTATTACCTGCCCTATACCTGACCCTTATTTCAGGTGTACATTACTGGTGCTTGTGTGGAAACAGTATACATTGTATCCCATCTCCCTTACTCTTCCTATGTACTGTATAAAATTACATATTTAAGGTCGCAATCCAAAATGAACAAATTTATTCAACATTGCCAATATCTGCAAGGATAAAAAGCATATTACAATGTTCATAATTAATCTCTATATCAATAGAATCTTTTAACTTACTTGGTACCTCAGATTATTGATTGAAATGCACATCAATCAATCAATCAATCAGTGTCCAATATCTTAGAATTCTTTGGCCTGCCAGGCATCAAAATCAAAAACTTCATGAATAATAGATGACCCCTATTGATTATCAGTGATAAGTCAAAGGTCGCCAGGTATACTACTGTAAGTAATTTTAAAAAAATGGTTAAGATCTAAGGAACCATACACACTTTGGTCATATCAAAGGTTATCCCAAGGTCATGTGGTATCAGTGTACTGCTTCACAACATTTGGCTTGAAAGTTTTAAAACTTTATATATAGGTCAAAGTTCATTAGGTTACACAGTTGACTGACCCTTATCAAATCAAAGCAACTTCCCCCACCCCCAAGGATTACTGATGTTCCCATGTCAGTTATAATCCAAACAATATCTTGTTAAGGGGGTATGCATTTTAGAAACAATAACTTTTAAGATATACTCTGTACCTGGATGTACTTGTCGAGTACTATAATTTTGTTGGATTCTATCAGTATGTATACATGTATTGTTTGAGGGCATGTACAGATGCAGTGATGAATATTATACACTATAGTGTACTTGTATGCAATGTATTTGTATAGTTGTGCACGTAAGCAAGTTCACAGCATATGTTTTAAGACATGTTTGTCAGCCTGGATCACCAAAGAAATATAATAAATTAATCTTGATTCACTCACAAATAGTATCAATTTGTGGTTCTTTTGAATATCTGAACAGCTTAATAGAAAATCAGTCATAATTTAGCACACTGCTTTCATTCGTTTTGCACACAAACAAAATTTTAAACCAAAATTTATAAGAATTGTTTCATCTCCTAGCTCAGAGAAACTTTTTATAAAGTAAAAACCCTTAATCAAAATATGAAAACCTTTTTCTTTAATTAAGTTAGATGAGGTAAATGTGGTTGCTTTTCATCTACTAAAACTGTTGTTTTCCTCACCCACAGGCTAACGGAGCCTATGTGCGGGGCCTGTACGTGGAGGGAGCCCGGTGGTGCCGTAGGAAGAAGACGTTAGACGAGTCCCTACCCAAAGTTCTCTACGATCTACTGCCTATTGTATCCTAATGTCACAATATCTCTACACCTGAAGCCTCTAAGTGAGGGGCTTTCAGGAATGATATCATGAATTTTCTAAAGCCCCTGTATAATCTAGGTTTTATTATGGTATTCAAAATTTGTGATCTTTATGATAGTGAAACATTAGAAAGTTTTGTGGAAATTGTGCCCAAAAGATTATGGATGTGTTATGATCCTGACACATATACGAGGTCATTTGATGAAGTTCAAGGTCATTACGTTCACCATGATAAATCAAGGTCATCACTATCAGGTCAAGGTCACATAACTTCAATCAAATTCATTTTAAGTCAGATTATCTGTTAAGAGTAAACATATGGCTGAATACTAAGGTGAATTAATGGTTTTCTTTAACCCAGTCTACAGATTATGCTCAAACCTGGAGAGAAATCAAAGTTTGAGGATCTTCCAACCTATGCATGTCCAGGTAAATATATATGTGAAATTATTCTGAAATTTAGTCATAAGTTCAAGAAATGTGCATCTTTCTTTCATATAGTGAACACATTTACAATTATTATGCATTGTGTTTCAGTGTACATATTATATATTTGATTTATGCCTCATCTTCCAGTTTACAGATTTTACACATCTATCTTCCAGTATACACTGTACACATGCAGTTGATATTTAAGCCTTATCTTTTATGTGTTTCTTTCAGTGTTGATCTGTTCTTGCTCTCTTTGTGTTGAACTGTTCTTGCTTTCTTTCAGTGTATAAGACCAGCTCCAGGCGCGGCACACTGTCCACCACCGGTCACTCCACCAACTTTGTCATGTCCATCCTCCTGCCCTCCAACCAACCAGAATCTCACTGGATCAATAGGGGCGTGGCCTGTCTCTGTCAGTTAGACAACTAATGGACCAATCAACTGTTACATATATTACTGACTTATGAACATTATGTCTCGACAAAAAACTGTGGTAAAATGAGATAGATCTTTACATGTATTTATTATATTTGTTATTTTGCATACAGGGTCTGTGATTGATTCTATTTTTTTTTTCATTTAATGGTAACTATGGATATTCAATCATTTCTAGTGTATTTATATATATGTATATAAAAGAATACATTTTATTTACCTTTTTTTTTTTCATAAAGTAGAAATCCAGCCTAATTGCATTTCTATTTGATGCATTCTACATAGAATTGATTTACAAAGCCATAATATTATAATAATATTAAAGCAATTAATATACAGTTATAGAAAAACCTTGTACTTATCCATGTCTTTCAGGTTGTAGCTTTTCTATCATGCATTCTTTTGTAGCTTGTTGATTGCATGTGAAGACGCATCATTGTCATGCAGTGAAAAAAATGTCTATTTTATTTACATTTATATTTATTTGTAAGTTTATATTTTATTTCTCTTTTGCTATTTGTTGATCATGATTATGATTCTCAGCCTATGCTTCTTCCAGTGAATGTAAATAGTCTTTTTGTCTTGTATTTGTAAGAGATTTAGATTCTGTATATAGATATTGAATATAATTTGTACAGAATTTACATAAATATATATGTGTATATAATGTTTGCACTAAGTTAAGAAGTGTTTATATCTGTAATATTATTGCTTTATTTATGGCTGTGCAAGGTTTTCTTCCTTGTCACCCACAAAGCACTTCACATATGTGTAGATGATCAACTACTCTGTAAAAAACATTTATTTTGCTAGATGTCATAATATACAAGCTTTACTGTGATATGCAGCGTAAAATCAACGTCCAGTGTGTTGTATGTACCTATACAACACACAAGTTATGTTCTGTCTGTCATGAATTGCAATGAATTCAGCACCCTTTTGTTATCATTATAGTCTACATGCCATTGATGTTGCAGCATCTTTTTATGTTCTGTATTTGTTCTCAATTCAGATTGGGTTTTATTTAAATCTCTTGTTGCAATACTTTATTGTCTGTGATCCATTTACTGTTGCATTACAGTTTGTTTATGTACTTAGTCTGTTGTGGCAATGATAACCATCTTATACGCAATGTTCATACTGCACCAGAGAAAAGAAATCACTGTTATTAAATTTACCGGTATATACATATTTGGTGAGGGTTTAATTCTTTTGTTTCCATAAGCACAGAAAAAAAATGAATTTTCAACAATAAAAAAATATTGTTTTCTATAAATGCACCAATTTTTGTTCCAGATCTTAAGTTAACATGTATCAGTATTACGAAATGGTCTGTTTTTAAGAATCTTGAAAACCCTCCCTTTGAATTGCATTGTGAATGTAGACAAAATACGAAAATAAATTATATTTTCTATCATCGTGTGTTCAAGTTTTTCGTGGACAGTTTTGAGCTTGTGACAGTATAGCAAGAGAAGGAATCAGTGTCAGGGTCTGAGGATTTTCCCGTTGGCCTGTTCAAGGGTCATTGTCATGGATGTCAAGCTCAATCATTGACCTCAGGTATTGGTTATGTAATAAGTCAAAGAAATATAAAATGGTAAAATTAGTTTAATTGCTTACTTTATCATGTGCAGATCTAGAGGGAAAAAAATTAAAACTTGTGCAGTAAGCTAGCAAAAATAAGCTTGGGACACTCGCACCCTGGATGAAACATGGGTAATCAAAGATTATAAAGCTTACCGAGATGAGGCATCATCTTCATGCGACCACCTTTATCATATTATATGAAAATCATAGTTAATGATCTATATCAAAATAGTATAATATTGTGTCATAGTATGAAAAAATATATGAAAAACATAACATGGTATAAAAAAAAATGTATCGTATGATAAATGTATTGAACATATGATATGATATTAAATCATGTTATGATAATGCATCATATTAAATGATATTATAATATGATACGATATTATATCATATGATAATGTATCATATGGTATGCTATTGTATTGTATGATACGATAATGTATCATGTTATGATACAATATTGTCTTTTGTAAAATATATTGTATCTTGTAATATATTGAATCATATGTGTTGAATAACGAAATTCTATCATATGAAATAATGGCATTCAACATTGTATCATAGTATACAATATTATATGATAAAATATCATCATGTGATATAATATGATACAATATCATATTGTATCAATCTTTTACAATATTATTACAATTACAGTATCATTACATCATATAATACAATACTGTATCATATTATACAGTACAATATCATATTATACGATAAAATATCATATCAATTTGTCTAACCCTGCCAAGTCCAAATGCAGATGCTGATGCTGGTGGTATAGCATAAGCTCCCCAGACTTCATCTCTGTGAGCTAAAAATTATCACTCGGACCGGAACATCCACCACCCATGGGAAAGTTTTCTATGGATCCCTGCATGTATATATTAAATTTAATTAATGAACCAAAATGTCTGTTTTGACCATCCAACTGAAATGTGTCTAACATGGGTGCAGGCTTCTCCATTCAAATATTTGGAATTGTTTAGCTGCTTATTTTAATACAGGATATTGTATGGAAGCGATTTTACCTTTTAATGGTTTTTTTAATAAGCCATACACCCCAAACGCTTCCAGGGTTTTTTTCTTTATCAAAATTTCCATTAAAACAAAAGACAAAACTGAAGCAATACAACAAGTTTCTCTGTTTTATTCTTAAAACATTCCATCTATACATATCCTCCGATGTAATAGAATTCTCGGCCATCAGTGCATAATTTCATCATTCTAGTTTGCTTATAAAAAAAAATTTCAAACCAATTTCAGAACATTTTTATCTTCAAAAAGGAGAAAAATGAACAACATCCATTCACTTGATGGCTCAAGTACACACAAACTTGTAAAAACATTACTTTTTTATTACATTAAATAGAAATTCGTTGTTTAAACCAAGTTCCCAGGGAACTGAGCGACACTGAATATGCGTCAAATAAATACACATTAAATAATTACACATCAATGCAAGTAGCTGCGGCATTCATAATGCTGATACAAGGACAACATTGAGTTTTTAAAGCTCTTCTACTGCTGCAACAACAGAGCAAAAATTCTAGGGTGGGTGTTTGTAGGGTTGGGGGGGGGGGGGGGGTATGGGACTGAGGACAAAAGCATTTGTACGGCCTTCCTTTATACTGGAAGAAATTAAACTTTCTTGCAAATAATGCAAACATAATCTTAATATTAAAAGAATCACAAATCACAGATCATTAATTTTATCTGTAGAATGATCTTGCCCATTTTAGACACATACACAATATACAGGTGTAGAAAGTTTTGTTTTCAAGTAGAATTTAATCCTTTGTTTTTAAAAATGCAACATTGACATACTAGGTAGGTTATTTTTCAATCTTGAACTCTGGAGAATATTTTTTTTTAACTCTTGAGAATGAAAATATAATTTCCAAATTAATAATTTTTATACATTAATACAGAATTAGAGTTCTACAGGTATGAATACAGAACTGTGACATTACTCAAATATTTGGCTTAATATGTTTTCCAGTTTGATATACAAGCACAATTCTTTTTAAGGTAATAATTTGTCAGTGATTTTTCATTTTTAAAATACTTCCCAAACCCGATTAAATTACCCACTTGGGTATCTCCAAAGGCATCTGACGTTATTCACTTTACTTACAGTGTATGATAAAAAAAAACAAAATATACACCCTAGCTATCAATCAGGGCAGGTGATATTAGAATATTTTATATAATATGCAAGAAATGTAATGCCAGGTGCCTTTGGGTTATGATTTTGAAATGAAATAGTTATATACAACATGTATTATATCAAAAAATGAGTTATGTTAAGTTTGGAACACATTTGTAGCCAATAAGGGGTAAGGGACACTTTCTTTTTGTGACATGCTGTTTTTGCAAATAAACAACACATGTACGATCATTTATAACTTGATATTTGTTTTCTTCTGCAATCATGCTCTAATAAACAGCATTGGGCAGTTGGTTAATGCATCAGCTTTTGACTTGTACATGTATGTCACAAGTTTAAAACTTGTTGGGGTTTACTGTGTTCGTGGGGGACCAATGTTCGTGGTTTTCATGGGTAACCCTTGCCCACGAATTAACATCCCCATGAACCTATATATACACAATCATTTGTTCAATATCTATTAAATTTATCCTGATTACACTACCAACAAAATTACATACCCCGAACAAGGAAAATTTTGACTAGCCATGAAAATTGACCCCCACGAATAAAAATGATTCCACAGAATACAAATTTTACCACAGAATAGATATTTGACAAATGCATGTTATGGTTAAAACTGTATACTGAAATTATCAAATTATTTTGAATATAACACGAGTACTCTCATCAACATTAAACTCAAAGTGTCCCATACCACCTTAAATACAAACATGTTTGAAAAACGGGATATTTAAACAATTCAAAGCAAAAAATCTGGGAACTCTGAACAATTATGGCCAAGTTGTTGTGTCCAGGATGAGTATAGTGATGCCCTTTTAAATAAGCTATCATTGCAAGCTAAATAATACAGTAAGTAAAAGACATAAAAATTAAATAATAATTCACATTATTAAATGTTTTATGGGAACCTTTTTTGTATCAAAATAGATGATGTCATAACCAATAATATCATAAACTATGATATAAAAACATTCCATAAACTAAGGTGTCGAGTTATGCAGGTTTCACTGTAACAAGGTCAGTGTGAGTCGGTCTGTAAATCTCCCAATATATCTTGCTCAATTAAAACCCAACAACTAAATCTCTAAAGAATTAAAACCTAGCTAATAAATCTCTCATGAATTAAAACCTGGATAAAACTATCATTAACAAAACAACAACCGGTATTTAATCAAAGCAACTCTGTGAAATCCACTGGTTATCTATTAGTGCCCTTACGTGCGGCTTGTATGCACCAAGTATAAAACAATATCACAGTAGTATGCACAATATAAGGCACTTATCACATGAATAAACAATATGGTACCCCAGTGCTTCACTAGAATGTCGTTCCTTTCTTTGTTATCTTAATCCAAGAAAATTCCTCTAGAGTTACATACACAAAAAAAATTGTTTAGTACACAATAGACAACAGGAATTCTATAATCCTTTTTGTGTGGTACATGTTTATAGTTACATGTAATTCAATGACTTTGATATGGTAACGAACATTCGGCGACAGAAATAAAAGATGGAGACCCTGTACATTATCAGCACAGAAGAAACCTTGACACAAATTAATAAACTTAAACTACCAGAACAGTAACTTGCATATAAAAATAATCTCCAGTTCTCTTCTTTATCCACGATTGGTTTTCCTTTCTAAGCTGTTCATCTTTGAAAAAAATAGACCAATGTTACATAAAATACAGTAAATGAATGTGCACCAATAACATTGAACAATTGGCAGTAATTTGTAGAACTTGATTAAGTAGTCTCCCCTTGCGAGATCTTCCTGCGACCTGATTGGTCGGCAGCTGATCATGTTCCTGCCGTACTATTGGTCAGGATCTGGTGACCCTGAAGGTCATCCACAGCAGTTACAATGGTTTTGCAGAAGAAGCATTCTTTTTTCTTCATCATTTGGTGACTTATGCAGGTTCTATGAAAATAAAATAATGTTACAGTATATCATAAAGACCCTTATGTGAATTGTTTGATTATGTCAGACTTCTCCTATATTTCCTTTCATATGAAACCTAATTGTAAAGTCATATCAAGATTCAACATACATATTTAACAGTATGATTTTTTTAAATAAAAAAAACTTGATTTGGAAAAAAATTACATAGTACAAACATATACATGCATGTACATTTAACTGGCCAATTATGAAAAGCTTTACTTGTTTATGATCATTATTTTACTACATGTATACACATAATGTATAGATGTCAAATGTTTACATGTATGCAGTCATTTGGCCTTACCGGCAGGATTTATGTCCACACGGTTTAAACACAGCCGAGATGGAGTTGGCATAGCATATAGTACAAAGGTCCTCTTCTTTTATAACCTTAAAAGTAAAGTCAAATTAATTTTACAAAGGTTTACAGAGTGATATAAAATTATTACTGTTATTTATCAAATTTTTGACCATACAATTGTCATGTACATGACTGAGAGATCCACATTCTACATGTTTGGCCTTACCTCTGATGCCTCTTGGAAGCTGGCTTGTTTCTCCTTTAGAAAGCTGATCAGATTCCTAACAGCCTGGATCTCTTCCCTACTGACTTCATCACCTAAAGCAATTTATTCATGTATACATACACATACATTCCATGCTTAACTATTATATTTACAACTTTAATATTGAATTGAATTTTAATGGTAACAATAAATTTACTGACCCAAGCAGCTAGTAAACAATATCTGAACAACTGAGCTTTCTTGAGATAGCCATTATTCAAAATGTGTCAAATCATCACCCTTACTCAAAGTCAATTTTCATTACCTAAACAAAGTGCCTATTTATGTACAGTGTGCTATGCATGAAATATATTCAAACTCTGATCTAGTAAATTTAACTTACATGTTTGGAAGTTGAAGGTCTTTTCTTTGTCCTTCCTTCCCTTTGGTACACTGCTAGGGGAGGCCTGGGGGAGGGGGACACCCAGAGTAAACTCCAGGGTGGAGATCTGGAAGGCGGGGTCTGACAGGAGACAGGATAACACCTTCTTCTGGCTGAAGTTAAGATAAAACAAAGGTCAAATATAATGTATATACTTAAGTCTTGAACATCAAATATTTTTTCAAAGACATTTGTTTACATGCAGCAGTAGGTGTGATTTGAAACTATCTATGCAATAGCAATAATTCAATAAAATACTGTTAAATCAAAGTTTTCATAGACATGAAAGACAAATAGAAAACAAATTATACATCAAGTCTTTCTTAATATGAACCTTTTTTCTTAGGCAACTTCAGATGAACATGAACATGTACATTGTTCAATAACAGATACATGTATTCCACTCAATACTTTTCAAAACATCTTCATATTAATTTTCAAAACTTAACATTTACATTTAATTACATGACTTTCTTAATAACCTTTCTTTTTAGCCATCTTCCCATGAAGATGTACAATAGTCAAAACATGTTCACTTTGAAAATTCAAAATTTTACTTTCATTTTCAAGTCTTTCTCTGACCTTTTTTCGGGCGACTTCATGACCAGCTGTGTAAGTATTCCCACAGTGACAGCCATGATAGGGTAGTGTAGCACCACCTCCAGACCCTGGATGGAGTGGGAGATGACGGAACAGAACACACCACTCCTGGTGGTCACTCGGTTCAACACGTGGCACAGAAGCTGTCAAACACAGGAACAGTCTATTTACCTTTTACAGCATCATGTACAACATAACCCTCTTTATAACACTTTGTCAAACATTTTTGTAACAAGCTGTTTCAGACTACCATTTTAATTCAAGAAATGAAGCAATTTGTTATACTCTATATCATATGCATTCTTTATAAAACTGCACAATGTCTAGTGACTTTAACACATCTATTTTTCATCAAATGTTAAATCAAGGATTTTTGGTCTAACCTGTATCAGCCTCCCCAGCAGGAGTTCAGAGGACTCTCTAGACACATCTAGCACAGTCTCCGGGGCAACACAGACCACCATCTCCAGCACCCTCAACAAGCACACTGCGATCTCAAAACATGTAGCGCAAATCTTCAGAGTCCGCGCCTCCAAGATACGTAACTCTGTACGCGAAACTCGCTGCTGAATCTGCAGGATAGATAGGTGATGATGATAGTGAAGAACAACAGGATTTTTACCAGATATTCAGAAACAAATTATCTCAAATTTTATCATAAACATTATCTTGATGGAAAAAACAATACATGTGCAGACATTTTATACATGCAATTAATATGCCACTGATAAAGAATTCAACATAATTTTTTGAAAAATAAAATGCCATTATAAAAAACAAACTATAATTTGATAATCATTTAACAACATTGACATAGCTATTCATGAGACTGACTTCAAAAGTTGCCCAACACATGTATACATTCACATATACCTGTTGCATCAGCCCTATAAACTCCGAAAATGACCAGTTCAGCTGGTTGATCAGTGTGTCCAGAAAGCGGGTGGCTGCTTCCTTGTCCCTCAGTAACAGGCCTCGAAACACTTCCTGGAGCTCCAGTGAGGGACAAGGCTCTACAATTATACACAAACAACTATCATTTCTACATGTAACAACTTTGATAGACTCTTGTATATAATCGTATTCTTTGATCTTTGTGCTCACTTACTCTTGAGATATTTTCTTTGGAGGAAATTTTAACACAAATTTTGGCACCAATTAAAAATATCTAAATTCATGTACTACACTAGAGGAGTGTCATAATTAATATTTTAAATAAACAATAAGGTGTCTTAAATTTAAATACAAGACATGGCAAGTGTGGTTTCTTTTTCAAACACATGGGAAAGGTGCCTTTCAGTCAAATAAATGAAAGAGTGTCTTTGCTTTAAATAGCCTATATGAAGAGGGTGTATTTCATTAAAAAAAACATGTAGTCACTCACTCTGAAGGCTGGCTGCACCAAACTCTGTGGGCTGAACTTTGGATGGCACAAGATGAGAGAGGTGTGTGTATCGAAATCCAAACCCACAACCCTGTTAAATATACCAGACAAAACATTGTAACTCTTTCTAATAATTGGGTGTGCTTTATCCAAATCAATGATATGAAATATTTTTAAGAGCTCAATTTCTTTAAAAAGCTGTATATTGTATTTCATACCATTTCTAAACAAAATCAAGGTAAAAAGAGGGATGACAAAAATCAATTACAGTAAAAACATCATAATTCCAAACCTTCCAAATGCGGACAAGAATCCAGTTAGTCTGAGCCCAGGATCGACCTTCATAAGGTGCAATCAAATTCCTTATCATGTTTTCCTTACTGCAATGAATATTCAAAGATATCAATCAATAGGTATTGATTCTCTAATGCTGTAAAGAGCACCATTAACTCTACAGAAATCCATACAGCTCACAACAAAACAAATTGATTTTCTACTCAGATCATATACGAGTTTATGTGACTTGTCACTTACATCTCTTGTGGTAGATTCTCTAAGGCTTTGAGAGGTTTGGGATAGCAGATAAAACAGGCTAGAGCTTGTACAATGTTCTCTCTCATCTCTGTAATAAACCACAAAATATTAAACCATTTTCTTAAAAAGGAACATGAAAGTGTTTTACACAGTCATATATTGGTAAGACAGTATCTGATTTTGTTTCAATTCATATGACAACAGAAGAAAACAACATTTACAGAAATTATTGTAGAAAGACTACGCAAGTTTAATTTTTCTCAATACTAACCTGCATCAATAATTCTGGCATCAGCAAAATGTCGAATCAAAAACATGCCAGATTTTCTCCGCAGCTCATCATAACCTAAAGAACAACACACATTATGAATAATAAAGCTTCTTATTACTAGGTTGAATCAAGAAACAAATTTACACAGTGTAAAATCTCAAATTTCATTTGATATAGGTAAATATTTTGAATGAAGAAGTACTTTGGGGTAAGTGGGTAAGTTCAGCAGACAAGTTTACCTCTTATTTCTTCCACATTTATGATTGGATTAAAGTAGCAATGTAAGGCATACATTGACTGAAGCACAGTCTCCACATAGAACTCAGGGATGTACTGGAAGAGCTGGCCATACTTAGAGGCCTTCTCCATTGTTCTCAGCGTCACCCCTAGCAACCATGCCAAGTCCTCCTGTTTTCTCTGAAAAAGACAGAAATATTAGGTTCAATTCTGCACTAGACTCTGGTATTTTTTTTTACTATCTTTCAAACTACTAACAGCTTTTTACTATACATACACTGTGAACTGACCTAAACTTGTACTAAAATATTGGTTGGGTTATACATGTACTTGACATATGTATTCCAGTGACCTGTAAACTTCATGACTTTTAAACTTTTGACATGAAAACCAATTAGAACTATCAATTCCTCGAATGAAGTCAAGATGACTGTCAGGCAAATGACTCTCAAGAACCTGGTCTTTTTTATGGTCTATTGGCAGATGAACCAACCAATATGTGCAAAAAATATATCCAAATGTATGTGCACTTTACTTGTAGGAAATTAGACACAAGAAATTAACTTATCTGTCAGCCAACTCCTTGTACAATGTGTTTCTATAGACCACAAGACTTACTGTAGAAAAGACTACAGAGATGAGCCAGGCCATCTGTCGGGCCAGATCTTCGTACTTCTCCTGGAACACGCCCATTGCCCGCTCTAGCTCCGCCCTCATGTCCAGCCTATCCGACGGACAGACATCTAGCTTCATCTCTGTGTCACGCAAGGCCGTCACAAACTCCTTGAGGTTATCCCTGAGTGAAAACATCTGTAAGGACAAGGAGGATTTCAGAAACAAATGACAGTGTTCTGAATGGCTAGCTTGGACAACTACCAGTATTCACAATGGTAGAAGTGAACTAGTTCATATCTATTTCTACAGTATAATATTTTTACTCTTTATAAATGATGTCAATATTTTTTCATATTTAAATAAATTGAAAGTAATATGTATGTCAAGTATATACAAATTAGTTTTAAAAATAACCTATTCGTTATAATTGAAAAGTCAAAAAATGGATGGGAAGTAAAAATGATGGACAGGCATGAAGAAAACGTAGTCTAACAGACAAATGGTGGTCAGAAAAAAATTCTTTCAGCTTTCACATAAAGTGACCTATAAAAAATGCACCATGTAATGAGGTCAAAGTAAAACAACTGACCTTGAAGAGCTGATCATGAGATGACAGATTGTACAGCAACACTATCACGTCCAACAGTTCCATCAGAGAATTCCCACTGGGCATCTCCATCGGGGGATAATCTGAGGGAAATAATAAATGAACATTGTACAACTACCAGTACGTTAGTCTATGTATCCCTTTGGGAAAGTAATAAAATGTCTCACAAGTGGGCAAATGCTCTTTTCTTAAAAAAGGGAATGAATATCTGAGAATAATAGTGAAAAGACAGAGGACATTTAAAAAGAAAGCATGTTGTATACATTACATTTCATTGACCATCCCCCCCCCCCCCCCCCCCCCCAAAAAAAGCTCTCTTAATAAAGTTAACAACAGACATTACACTATTTTATCTCGTACATATATGTACATATATTTATATATATCCTGACCTTTGCTGACCTCTGGATTTCTGACCGGTTTCCCATCCTTGTCAATCTGGAGGCCCTGACATTTGTTTACTTCACCTTTAAAAATAAAATCATATAAACCTATAACATCTGAAAAAAAATTAAATCTACTGAACATGGAAGCTCTAAAAGACAGTTAAACTTTGACCCATGCATACCCTATTTCTTCTAATAATCTCTGGGTTATAAGATGTAAAACTAGACAAGAACCTACCTCCTAGGACTTTGCTGAGACAAGTTCCTACCTCCTAGGACTCTGTTGAGATAAGTGCCTACCTTTTAAGAATTCCTTACTCCTAGGACGTTGTTGAGACAAGTTCCTAACTTCTAGAACTTTGTTGAGATAAGTACATGTACCTACCTCCTAGGACTTTGTTGAGATAAGTACCTACCTCCTAAGACTCTGATGAGACAAGTTCCTGTCTCCTAGGACTTTGTTGAGACAAGTACCTACCTCCTCGGACTTTATTGAAAAAAGTACATGTACCTACCTCCTAAGACTTTGTTGAGATGAGACACTAGTCCTCCACAACGCTGAACTTCACTTAGCTCTCTGGAATCCACCCAAAATTCATGGATCGGAATAAATGCATCTGCATGAACCGATAGACAATGTATAACTACTATGTGTGATGTTAAGTAAATGGCCATCAAGTACAGTTAAAAATTTTGATTTATTGAGAATCAATTATGCATATCAAATTTTATACAGGGGCCATATTCATAAGATATAGAAATCTTCAGATGCAGATAATTCTTAAACAACAGCATCAAGATTTTTTAATTTGGAACAATGTAGAATTCATGACTAAGAGAAAATTGTCTTTTTTCTAACAGTCTCAGACAGGTTTTTTTTCAGAAGAAATTGAAAACAAAAACTTCATTACTTATACAATAGAAAAGAAGGAATGTGTGTATGTGGGGGGGGGGGGGGGGGGGGGGGGGGGGGGACTTCTATAACCCTACTGTTAATAATACTGTGGAAACTCCTCACCTTGACTAGAGACAAATCTGGACGGATCAGCTGATTGGAAGTCATCCCAGTAGAATCGGAGAGCTTGAACCAGTCGATGGAAGAAACTAAGGGGGCAAGTGGTGACCTGCTGCAGCTAAAATAGGGAAAATATAATTATTTCCTTATAGGATGGGGACAAAATGGTCACTTTATGTTTGAAAAGTGAACTTTATGTTTGTTCCAGCAATTATAATGAATTAAATGCCACATAGATGAACAAGTATCATGGGATTTTTATCTTCATCATGTAAACTCACTATAAAAGGACTGAATGGTCTGATTTACTATTTCATGATGAAGATTTCGTATCACAATTTTCTTTTCCTTAATTTTTAAATAGTTTTGCATGAAACTATATTTAAGGTCACTACCACATACCTTTCCCAGCCGGTTATTGTTTTTCAGATAAGTTTTTAATTTCTCCAAAAATATCATTCGTGACGTCTTTTTCTGAAATCATAAAACAATGTGTTTGAGTAACCTGATTCATTATTCATGAAAATTTCTAGTACTTGTATACAAATAAAAACATTACTGTAATGGGATTTTCTTGACAATTAATGTAAAATGCATGTGACACTGAATTCAACTGACATAACGATGATAATGGCAGGGTCCATGTCTTCAATTGTGACAAAGACTTTTGCAACATTTAGGTCCCACCTTTAAAAGTATTAATGTCAACTTACATCAAGTGGGTCCGAATGTGTGAGTAGCAATGTGTGAGTAGCACCTTTAGGATTTCTATCTGTATGTCTTCTAATTCTGTATGAAAAAAAAAATTCATATCAAAACATTCCGAGTACATTAATAAGAACTAAAACCAGTCCTAAAAGACAAAAAATATAGTCCCTCTTTCCCCCCCCCCCCCCCCCCCCCCCCCCCCCCCATTTTTCTCTCATACTGTTCTCGCTATTTATCTTATTTACTATTCATATGTTTATATTACACACTAATAACAGGATTTAAATTCTTTTTTCACTCCAGATCTCTTATTCTGAGGTCGTACCTAAATTTTACTTTCAATCTGAGGATTTTACCTTTTACATGTACTTTCATTCTCAGGACTTAACTTTTACATGTAGTTTCACTCTGAAGATTTAGCTTTTAATTTCTTTCTGAGATCTTACCTTCTCCTTTCATTTGGGGGTCTTACCTTCTACTTTCACTCTGAGATCTTGACAGGATTTGTTGTATCTACGCTGAAGCTCTCTCTCTTCTTCATCAGACGGAGTTAATGGATTTTCTTTATCCTTCAGGAAAAAGGAATATTATCGGATAAAGCACATTAAGTTAAAATACTGTATCAAACAATAATTTTCAATTTCTTCCACTTTAAAATGTTCAGTACATTGATTGAAACATCTTATTGAGTTTCTTACTTTTTACATACAGGATTTATGGGTAATTAGACAGCAATTTTGCAAACTATCAATAATTAAACAGACATAATCATAGTCACTAGTTGATTCCCTAGATGATATGAGCTGATTCACAAGCCCAGACACCCAGTCACTTACATTTTCCAGGGTGGCCCACCAGACGGAGGGGATCAGTTCCTCCAGCCCGGCATCGTCCGGGGGCTTCACATGCATCAGCACCGGGAACTTGATCTTGTCAAACGTGGCCCAAGTTAAGGAATCAAACAGACACCAACCACACACAATCTGCTGTTTATCTCTAACATGTATTGCATGTAAAAAACTGAGAAAGGGAAATAACTCAATTTACATTGAAAAACTGAGTTATTCCCCTTTTTCAAAGTGGCAATAATATGAATCCATGCAGTCGCATTTGATTTGATAAAGTGGTGCCAGAGACATGTACCTAAAGCAAGTACCAATAACAGACTCTGAAACAACAAAATATGAAGATTCTCTTAGCACATCCACTTAAAAATATTTTGCAATGGAGATGATGGAAGCAGTGGTGAAGCTAGCTGGTTGTCACACACAAAGGATATAATATGTTCAGCAGTAGGTAGCGCCTGGTTTGTGAGTGCTGAAGAACTCGCAGGGTCAGATCAAGGTAGGTTTTCTGAAGAAAAAAAACACAAAAAATATGCCAATTGTACACATAAATATCTGTTTACAAAACTTATCAAAGGTTCTATACTAATATCTCCAAGTTTTACTGTCAGTGTTAATTTTGAAGACGAAAAAATTTCATTTGTCATAATGCAAACATTCACCAACAACAACTTGGAAAATTGATCATATGGCAAGATTTGTAGCTGGTTTTCTTCATATTTCATTGAAAACGACAGTTTATAAGTTTTCCATTGTGTTTAAATTAAAATTAAGCTCCACTACACCTTATGAAACTAAGCTATTGTTATAAAGTCTCATTGAAAGAATTCATATCTCAAATTTCAGAAATCTGTAGACTCCTTCATTTATAGTCAGATCTTTACCTTAAGAATTCCTTAATTAATGAAATGATTAGATAATTAGAGAGCTGTCTGTACCTGTGACGAAAAATCAGAGGTCACTGGGGAAGTCTTGTAGAAACTGTACAGCATTGATGTCATCAGTGTGTCCATGCAGGGCTTAATCTCATGATCCTGTCCAAAATAAAGACATTGCCAATGTCAATTATCAATACAAGTCATGTACTAGCTTCATGTTCACCTAAATTTTTCCAAGTGTTCTATATCTATATCAGATCAAATGTTTAGAGTAATCTCACAATTATTTGTATTAAACTCTTTTTTTTTATTGACTTATTGATTTGGGGGTTCTTTTTTATCATGATCATGCATCGGATCTCACTGAAGCTCACAGAGCTCCAGAGAGCAATAATAGATAAATTCCACTAGAAAATGCCTTATGTACCAGCTGATAGCAATCCTAGTAGTGTTGAGTTTGTGGGTTCATTACGGATTAAATTTAAGGATTTACCATGGGTACCCATCACTCTTGCATTTACATGTACATCCTGGTTAATACCTAAACAATGTTATTTGCCCAAGAAAATCTTCTATCCATCAAATAACATTTCTACAAACCTCTAAATTTTAATATTTCATAAAGATATTGGCCTTCATAACAGTAGATTCCATGATAAATCATATTAAGATTTTTCTGAGCACTTTTAAGTAACCAACCTTTGCATTGATTCTGATGGAGGACTTCCTAGTCACTTACCTGCATAAGAGACCACATGAGATCGAGGAGTTTGACGATGTGGGGATTTGTTGTACTGGTGTCGGTGGTTGTTGTACAAAACTTCAACATCAAGGGAAGCAAACAACATTCCACAACATACGGCCCCTTCTGAAAGAATCAGTATTAGATATTTATACATGTGGTATTATTTTTGAATTCCATTTAACAGATATTTTGAAATTTAATACAAAAAGAAATATAGTTGTTAAAGAAATAAACTAAAGCACATGTGAGTTTATTTCTAAATTCCACAGTTCACATGTCAACTGTGAACATCTAAATTCAAAAGATGAAGAAATGACCAGGCTTAATTTTACAGGTATCTCCATGCATAGAAATTATTTCTAATAATATATGTACATGTTATCAATAAAATTTCAACTTTTTAGAAAAAAGTTAGTCAAGGTGATCAATTTTGAAAAATTAAATTTAATAATAAAGCAGTTTTTCAAGAATGGGATTTTTTTGAAAATTTAACCATGCATGCAGCATCATGCAACTACATTACAGGAAACTTTCTACTTTGCTCAAAATCACCCAAACACAAAAAATATACTATAAAACAACTAATAATTACTAATAATGGTGCCAGTTTCTCAAAGATATGAGCACAGAGGAGCAAGGCTGTGGACTTTTTGCTTCTGGTTTCCCCCAAGGGTAGTGGAGGGACATTCTGTTCTACGCCACACACGTCCATTAAGTGCTGCAAAAGATTAACCATATACATGTACATGCAATGGCAAAAGGTCTGAAAATTCTTTACGACATGTTAATAAATATTTGATGACACAATATTTGTACATTCTTATTGTTTATTCTTTAAATACTACATATTAACTAAACAAAATGTTGCTCTTAAAAATTAAATGTAGGGGAAAATATTTGCAATTAATTTGCACTTACAATTACTCCAATTTTGCAAAACTTATCACCAGGCAAACAGTTTCAAAATGAAGGAATGTACATATACGTGCTCAATAAATAACATATTTAAGAACTCTTCCCTATGCAAAAACAATCCTCATGTAAAACTTGTTATCTTGAGAGCACAAAATCTTGTACAATAAAGACATCCAGAGGTGTTTAGTAGAGCGATTGCTGGCAAGTGCTTGTCAAAATTCCCTATATCTGCAACACAAATTTTAGTGAGCTCTTGCAAGCACCTGCTCTGCTAAACACGTCTCTAGTCTACAGTATTTTGACAACAATTCACCTTGTCCTCTTTGATGAGAGTATTAGTTAGTTTTTCCAGCCAGCCAACCAGAAGCTGGCTTTTAACAACATCCTCCTGAGGCATCGCCTGAAGTGGCTCATAGCCTTCAATGGGATATCTGAGGGGCGTGGCTCCAAAGTTGGCCCTCAGGTGTTCGTTTCTTGACAGACTTACTGCTGGGAAATAAGCATAACCGCTTCCTGTTTTGACATTTTTAAATGCTTCTCCCAAAGATTTTCCATTCCTACAATCATAAGATGATTTGAAATTTTGTAATATCTGGTAAGCAAATTTAGGTTATACAATTGTGTAATATACATTGAGATAAATCAATCCTTTAAGATACATGTACACTGTACTTGGAAAATATTTTGGGTTTATTAGATGAAATTTTAAAACCTGCAGATTTCTTTCTATAACTTTATGATAAACACACTTTACTCCATTTAATCATTTCAATTTCTTAAAATCAAATTTCAGACTAACATTCAACAAACCTGTAAAATGTCATGGTTCCTTTATCACAGTCAAGTGCACAAGTTATCACATCTCCAGCTAGCCAGGCCTGGAAAAATAAAATAAAACTATACATTTTTCACAAAACAATTGACTATGTAAGTCTTGTAAATTTGTACCTCATTTCAAAATTTCAGAAAATGTCACACAGTTTGCAATATGCATAACAGCCTAATTATCTAGCCAGGACATGTAATTAGCCATAGAACACAAAATCATAATTCCCAGACTTTTTCACTATACCTCTCCATATTTCTGAGTCCTGATATTCCACTTCCTGAGGCGACTTCCATCGTAGGAGTAGGAGTCTTTCGTGTCACCCACTCCTTCCTCAAACGTGAACTTACAGTTGATTGTACACCAGCCTAGCTGCATCACCCCCTTAGACCAGAGCATGACTTCATACATCCATTTTCCTTGAAATACATGTAATAAAATATTGAGAAAATGATGATGAGCATGTGGGGGGTTCTTTATCTGCATATCAAAATTTAAATTTTGTCATAATTTTTTCTCAGATTTCAAGACAATAGTATGATAAAAACAAACCCTTTTTATTATGAATAAACATTTAAAATTTTACCCTTGACCTCTTTTAGGACCAAATTGAAGTTGTAAGAAGGAGTCTCATTTTTCTCTTTTTGGTATAAAGATTCAATATAAGGTATAATATTTTCATGGAAAGGGAGAAAAGGGAAAATGTTGAAAGGAAAAAGGCTCAAAGCACAATATTAAGTTGCTCATCAATATTGTCCCATACCTCTGTAAACACAGCAATTTGCTCGAACTGTACTAAAATTGGTATGACTTGTTACCTGTAGAGAAAATCAGGTTTGTCAAAAAGTTGAAAATCTAAATTTATTAATAGTGAGTTCAGCGGATGCAATTCACATGCAAAAAACTTACTCCCAAGTTATCTGGTTCTAAACGTAATCCAAGGGGAGCGACCATTGATTTCTGATCAAATACCACTTCTGCTGGACCAATTCTCCCATCCAGAGGAGGTAAAATATCTAAAGCCATTCATGTATGGTATAAGTATAGCAACAATTATTCCAAAAATTTTATCCTGAATATAAAACATATGTTATTTACATGTAAACACATGTTTAAAAAAAAAATAAGATTGCTCTTGAAATATGACCAAACTTCATTTGGAATTTTGCTATTCACCTCTTAGCAATAAAGATTAATAAACAGTAGTTCTACAGAAAGAACTAGTAAATTGGACCAACTTTTACTCTGAATATTGTATATCATATACAAACTTTTCTTTCTGGGGGATTGAGAAGTTTTTTCTTGGACTTCATTTATCATTTCATCCATGTTAGTTTGTAGATTTTCCAGTTCAAGACTTTTACTGAAAGTAAATCATAGGTAATAAAAATTAATGATAAATACAGATACTATCTCAACTGCAGCATAAACATCATCTTCACAACGTCAAGGCTTTGTGATTACGGAACTCCACACAAACCCTTGACATAAGTCGCTATTTAAAAGTCGGGCTCAGGCCGTCGTATTTCATTGGTTCCAAGTCTCAATTTGGAGCCAATCAGAATGCGGTTCTCATTAGTATCAGAAACGATGTAAACAAATGTGGCTGCGCACATGTTGATCCCAGAAAAAAACAAGTTTTTGATCTTCTTGTCGCATTTGTATGGATAATAACCTAAACAAATATTGCAATTAATTTTTTTTAAATCGACATTCGTTCACTGTGTTAGAACAGCTTTCTGAAGTTATAAATACGTTTCATACTGTTGGAAAACGATGGAAAGTCACCATACATCAAACGTGCTTAGTTCCAATTAATACGTCCCGGTTATCTATTACATGTAAACATAATATCTCGAGCTTTTGATTTTCAGTGAGACAATTAATATTGTCGCAAATTTTTCATTCGAGACTTGCCATACATGTGCTCAACCCAAACTACGTTTCAAATGGAGTTATTTCATTGGACATTTTATTTTTAGAATGTACGTATTGTTAAGCATGAGTCCGACTTTTAAATAGCGATTTATGTCAAGGATTTGAGTGGAGTTCCGTAATAACCAAGCCTTGACGTTGTGAAGATGCATAAACATGTGAAAGTTGTCTTTTTCAATTTTTTCCAGTGTGTCTTATAGAATAATTTTCCCTTTGTTGCATCTGCATCATACCTTTATCATGTATAATAATATATATGTTGAGTTATTTTTTTTCTTTAAATATGTTTACATTTATAACAGGTTTATAACAGGGGGGTTTATAATCAAGTTCCCTTATATTAATAAAGATATTACCTTGGTTTTGCACTTGCTTCCTCTGATAGAGTCATCTCTGAGAATACATATTGAAGCAGATCATATGTCTGGGAGTCTGAAGAAAATATATTGATCAATAAACGGGGTGTATACTACCACTAAGGTCGAATATTCAACATGAGTTTCACCATAAATAAATGAATCATGCAAAAATACACGAAATCCCATTAAAACTGAATGTTACTCAATATGAGCATGTAAGATCATTACAAATTTAATTTGTCATGATTTATATAAATGCATGATATAGCTAGTTGCCACACTTGGAAAAAGTTTTTGGTTTCATTTTATCGATTGAATTATAAAAGGAATGTATCTATTTCAAAAAGTTTGTTTTGTTTAAAAACTTGAGATGTTAAAGAAGAATGAATAAAAGTTTAAACACATTAACATGATTTATAATATTTGACAGATGCATATCAAATGTAAATATTGTAAATATAATGCAATATAATAAAATGGCTATTGATCTCTATGGTGTCCATGATCAATATGACATTATTGTTCATCAAAATTCACAAACCTTCGCTTTTCATAGCAGTCCCACTTGACATGGGAGAATTTGCTGCAGATCTTCGTTTTTCAGCCATTCTCTGGAGTACTGCTCTGATAAATAAAACCTATCGTTGCTACAGAATCATTTTGTTAAATCATTGCCAACAATGACAAAACTTTAGACCATGCCCAATTAGCTCTCGTTCATTGTTATTTTTTGCATGTGTGTATTCGCTACACCAGTTGCAAAGTTTGTTGTGTAATGTTGGTCTATATATATGCGTACAATCGATATTTTGATTCAGAAGTGATAAAATCCCGGAAATGACCGAACAACACCTTCTTACAGACAGGATATAATTCCGCTGCATATATAATAAATCTGCCTAATAATTTCAAGGAAAAGGAATAATGGATTATACTGAAACATAATTCTTTCACAAAAATAAATATATTTCACTTGTGGTTTTATAGATTTAGTCAAGAGCGTTGGTAAAAAGTTGATTGTAATATGTTGATATTCCTCCGCGTTTCGACCATTACATTATCCACCGGCTGTAGGACCACACCACCTCTCAAGTTGTTTGCCAGCTCACTAAGTTACCATGGATGAAGAATATGATGTGATCGTTCTTGGGACAGGACTCAAGGTGAAGTTTATTTATACATACGCTGCTTCTCTTTATAATAAGGATTTAATGACAAGTATCGTACAATAAATTTCATTTCTGACGAATTCATATGAAAAAAAATACTCGAGACAGGTCAACCGTTTACAGTTAATATTTTCCGTAAGTGTGATCTAGTAATCGTTATCGATGCGGAAGTTGTTTGTCTTATTAATAAATATCATTCCCGGTTTTGTGTTTGTTTTGACATAAAATGGAGGTCTCTTCTCTGCGTCAAAGATGCCAAAACGCCCCTTTATCTATTGAGTCATTGATTTTCACTATAGTGGTACCTGTGATTGTGCGGATGTCAACATCAACTCTACTATCTCATAACACCTATGGCCTTGTAACTGTTTTTCAGAACTGATTGACTGACCTTCTCCAAATTAAGGATAAACAATTCTAATATATTAGGAATCAGGATTTTCATTAATGCAGTCAGTAGCTATAGAATCAACTCATGTATCAGCTCTTTATATCAAGTTTTTTCAAGGGAAATGAGTATATATAGTGATTAAAAAAAATTTTAAAAGATTCTTTTTAGGCCAAATTGATTTTTCGCTTTGCCTTTTCTTTCTTTGTTATTAGTTTCAAATTACTTAATTTTATGAAAGCATAACATATAAAGTTGACAACTTCTCAGTGATTCACAAAAATAACTTCTAGGAGCATAATGTGCATTCAACAATGCTCTAAATATTTATAAAGAATGAGCAACAGATGGTATTTAATTTATAGAATATGATGCTATTTTACAGGAATGTATCTTGAGTGGGATGATGTCAGTGAGTGGAAAGAAAGTCTTGCACATTGACAGGAACAAGTATTATGGAGGAGACATTGCCTCTATCACCCCATTGGAAGATGTAAGTGTATTCCCAAATCATTTTATGACAGCAATTCATTGTATTAACCTAGGTTATAAAGTTATTGATGTCTTTGGCCTCTTTAACATGTATGCCAGGTACTTCTTAATTGATAACCTCACATAATGAAGATGAAAAGGTTTAATCAGTTTGTTGAGTGTAAAAATTATCGAGATTCCTTTTTTTTTTCCTTTTTAGATTTTAAAAGAATTGATTTTCAGAATAATTGCAAACAATGCTTTCTACATGGAACCCATTTTGTATATGCACCATTTCTATATTGTAGTTTTTCTCCATGTACGGAATGAAAATGCCAGAGGACATGTTTGGAAGAGGAAGAGACTGGAATGTAGATTTAATTCCCAAGTTCCTAATGGCCAATGGTAAATTGAATATTAATTGATGTTGCTTCCTATATTGCGTTTCAATAATGTTCATTAAAATTCCAGTCTTTAACACAACAAAAATTCTGTGAAAAGGAACCTTTTCAAGAATTCATTAAATTTTATCAGAATTTCAAGAGGAATGCATTTGCTAATGGAGTATACAAGTGTTATTGGTTGTGACTTCCTTGTTTTGATCTGTTATTTCACCCACTCGCTTCATTTACAGGTCAGTTGGTGAAGCTGCTGATATACACAGGTGTGACTCGTTACCTGGAGTTCAAGTGTCTGGAGGGAAGCTATGTGTGTAAGGGAGGCAAGGTCTACAAAATGCCTGCTGATGAAAAGGAGGCTCTTACTACAAGTATGTAATCAATTAAATGTAGGTCAGTTTATCCTTGTACATATGAGATCATTCTCAATTCTCAAAGCTTTATCTCTGGATTTATTTTGAAAGAAATTCAGTCCCTGATATGTGAAATAGTACATACCTTCAGTTTTCCCATTTAAGCATTTTGGCATCATTTAATTTTCAGGTCTTATGGGCATTTTCGAAAAGAGGCGATTCAGAAAACTGATGATCTACATCATGGAGTTTAACTTGGATGACCCTAAAACCTGGCAGGGAATTGATCCTAAACAGAACACTGCGGAAGACCTGTATCATAAATTTGGCGTGGATAAGAATACAATTGATGTAACCGGGCATGCTTTGGCCCTTCATCTTAATGATGAGTAAGTGCTCAGAGCTTCAAGTTTTTTTTAAAAACATGTACAATTTGATTGAACTTACTTGTTTACATTATAAACATTGGGCACAAGAACATAAAAACGTACAATGCCTTCTCCTGTGTAATTATTGATAACAAAAAGTGATGTTCTATATTAAGCATGATGATATCAAAGGTCATTGCTTGTATTTCATTGGTTGAAATTTTATTAGTAGTTATAAGTGGACTAATGTAATATTAAATGACAAAATATATGTAGCATGTAAAAAAGGATAATACTTATTCACAGAAACGGCAGGATATATATATATATATATTTTAGAGATCTAGATCATTGACAGTAATGATGATTGTCTGAATTTTGTAGATACATGAAACAACCTTGTCTAGAGTTCATCCTGAGGGTAAAGCTGTACCAGGATTCTATACAGAGATATGGAAAATCCCCTTTCTTGTATCCTCTGTATGGACTAGGAGAACTTCCTCAGGGCTTTGCAAGGTACATTTGAATACATGAATATCTCTTGTACACATAATTTGGGTTGTTAACTGGATTCACCCTGTCTGTAGGAATCATTTTTAGCTCACCGTGACAAAGTCGGGGGGGAAGCTAATGCGATACCCAGGGTGTCGGCGTCCGAACCTGGTCAAAGTTTTTGTTGCAGGTCCTGTTTCTAAGTTATAACTTTTCCCATCTTTACCAAACTTGCATGGATGATGAATCTGTACCTACTTATGGACTTGAAAGATTATGATGCTGAATCTGGGCCATGAATTTCAGATGCTGAAGGAGGTTAAGGTGTTTGGAGCAGGTTAAAGTTTTTGGAGCAGGTGCCCTTTGATGGCCATGTCTAAGTTACTATTGGTCCTATCTTCATCAAACTTGCATGGATGGTGCGTCTTATGATACTGATGCAATCCACAGCCTTGGATGCTGATTCTGAGCCATGAATTTCAAATGCTTGAGGAGTTTAAGGTTTTTGGAGCTGGTTAAAGTTTTTGGAGCAGGTGCCCTTTGATGACTATATCGTAGTTATTACTGATCCAAACTTCACAAAACTTGCATGGCTGGTGCATCCTGTGATACTTAAAGATAGTTACTTAGATTTCATCATGTTGATGTAGTTGTTTTTGAAAATTTTGACATCTTGGGGAGGGGTTGATCTCCCAAAAACGTGAAGCATCTTTTGACATTTTGATATTCCACAAAGGTTGAGTGCAATATATGGAGGGACCTACATGTTGGACCGTCCTGATGCCACAGTTGTTTGTGAAGATGGTAAAGTTGTAGGAGTGAAGGCACAGGGAGAAACTGCCAAGTGCAAAAAGGTCATCTGTGATCCATCTTATGCAAAGGATAAATGCAAACATGCTGGAAAGGTATGTTACACCACGCTATAAGATGTTTTTTTTTATGATTGTGATTTTCTAAAAAAAAGTCTAAATTTGATATGATTGAAATGCATGCAATTTCAGCGTACATCGAAGCCAAAATTTGTCCGAAAGTCTTAAATCTAAGTGAGAGATTTCCTTCTAATCAGGGATCACTGATGTATTTTCTCTGTTGTAGGTGGTGAGGGCTATCTGCATTCTTAAACACCCTGTCCCCAACACAAATGACATGAAATCCGCTCAGATCATCATCCCTCAGCACCAGGTCAACAGACACTGGGGTGAGAGCAAGCTCAGCCTTATATTGAATGTGTTCCTTCATTAAACATGCATATTGCACTTCCTTTGAATCAATAATGTTGCTCACTATCTCAATTTGCTCTCTACCAAAAACTGCTTTCTAATTCTGTGGAAAGACAATCTTTAAATATTTTTTTTATTTAATGAGTTTAGATATCTACATCAGTGTGATTTCACATGACCATATGGTAGCAGCCAAGGGTTTCTGGCTGGCTATTGTCAGCACCACTGTAGAAACAGCCAATCCAGAGGCAGAGCTACAGCCTGGCCTGGAACTGCTGGGACCAATTGAACAAAAGTAGGTGTGGTCTAAAAATGATGGACAGATTATAGATTGCTTTAAATTATACAGTATCTGTGTTTGAAGGTGAAATCTTACAAGTGGTAATTAGGGGGAGATTCCAAGTAATTTTAATCTACATGTATTCGTGTAATTTTTAACCCTTTAGATGGATATAAGACATTTAAGACATGTACATGCAACATATATATGCTGTAGGAGATAGGAATAACATTTTGTTAATGAAAAGAATAATTTGTTCTTTTTAGGTTTGTGTCAGTCAGTGACATTTTAGAGCCAACAGATGATGGAAAAGATTCCCAGGTAAATAAATGTCGTTCTCCCCTCTATTTTTCTCCCTATCTCTCTATCTCTCTTTTACGAATGATTGACAAAGCGTCACTGCATGGTATATTCTTAATAGACTGGCCACCCCCTGTTAAAACCTGGCATTTAGTTCAAATTAGTCCAGCAGCTGGCCAGGTTAGATAAGTTTTACTGTATATGACTTTCAATCATTATTTTAATTTTGTGTTTTAACAGATTTTCATCACGAAATCCTACGATGCCACATCCCATTTCGAGACAACCTGTATTGATGTGCTGGAAACTTACAAGAGGGCAACTGGTGAAGAATTTGACTTCTCCAAGATCAAGATTCCAGAGGAAGAGGAAAATAATTAGTGCTTTTATTAATTTGGCGCTGTGCCAAACTGGTGTATGTGTTCGTTATGAATGGACATGTGGCAGTGTACTATTTTTCTTGTTTTCTTTGGTAAATTATTACGGACAAGCGCATTGATATTTGCCTACAGTAGAACTAAACGAGCACCCAGCAGGGTAAAAAACACAAAAATATCATTCCAAAATGTGTGAAGAAAACAACATGTATTTGCTTGTGTCAGAGGCCATGCCAAGAGTTAAAAAAAATATATTATCTTAGATATTATGGTGAATTTATGGTGCAATGTAGTTATAATGATTGATAGTTGAGCTTCATCATCAAGAATAACTTTTTCGTTGCTTGCTTAATTCAATTGATTTTTTGACATTGTGTAAAGATAGAAAGAAATGAAAAAAAATTCAGGCGGGAAGGTAATTTAGTAGAATGCAGTTGATTTGTATTTTCTTTAATGGCTTTTTTAATCTACCGTAAATATTTGACCATGTGCATTAAATGTAATTTTAAAGACCGAGAATATACTGTAGTGATAACATGAAGTGTTTCATCATAATCAATTGATGACAAGAACTGTACGCATTTATGTACCTAGTACAGAACATGTTAATGCAATATTCTTATAAACTTTGAATACTACATAAACCCACTCACCAGAAGTAGAAAGTCTGTGTTGTGAGCTATTCTGTGTAAGACTTGCTCCAGTCTTGCTGCTCTTTTTTCACTTCTAAGAGATTAATATTCGACATTTCGTCCAGTATTCTTGCTTATTGCACTTGTCCAATTTATCAGCTAAGGAAACACGCTCTCATGTTTTTAGGGACAAAAATATACCACGAAATCATGTAATACACGCATGTAATTTTGAAATGTCAGTATGATTTTATTCCTGTATATGTAACACATTTCATACACTGTACTTAAAACCTTTTAACTGAATGTTTCTATATCTGTGTAAAAAAAAATATCTTTAAAAGTTTAAATTATAAGTACAGAAGAGAGTAGTAATGAAAAAAAAATATTAACATTTTGTTAAAAAATAAAAGTAGAAAGCAATGTTACGGTTGTTTAAGTCTCCTAGTCATTGTATTGAAGATTTTTCATGACTTTTCTGTACTGAGATGAGGTTATTCAGTATGAAATAAACTACATTTGTATAATCGTCTGTTGAGGTTTTGTTTTTATTCGGGAGTGGTATTAAAAAAAACAACTTAAGCTTTGTTTGCACCAAAATCATCTTATATATAAAAAAGGCTTCAGCTTTATTGGTAGTTATTCCATTAGTGTATTGCTGGAATCAGATTAGATTTGTGCAACTGAAGCTTAGACTTTACATCCTTTGTGAATTTTTATAGCCGAGATACATTTGTTTTGTTACCCTCAACAATGTGTCGATACTATCTCTACAGTAGGTTAGCAATCATTTATTATGCTTTTGTGCAATTATTTAATCTTAATTATTTTCAAAGGGTGGATGGTGTAATTCAAGTTGTAGGATATATGTGACATTCATTTCACTTCAGTACTTATTCCTGCAATACAAATTCCCGTAGATGTAAATAATCAAGAATATTGTCATGGCAGCTTTAAAGATTGCATTTAGTTTATGCATAATAATGAATATGTATGAAATGAATATTAATTAAACATACTAAGAAGAGTGATAACAAAACTTATTTTCTCAAAATAGATTTTTTTTTTTCATATTTTTATCAATTTATGGAAAAAAAATTAAACAGCATTACGAGATTCACATTTATAACTCTTTGCTTTTCAACTGAATTATTTTAAAGTTACTTTCCCATAGATCTTTGAATAAAATTTTCACAAATTGTGTTATGTGTACAAGAAAAAATGACAATTATGTACACGTATACATGTAACACATCTCACCATTAATGGGGTATATTAAGCTATTCATATTTTTTGAAGATTTTAGATGTACTTTTTTTATCGGGATCGGAATACACAAAAATCTACTTTCAATTTCAAGTAGGAAATTCTGGCAGGATGTTATGCCGCCGGTTGCATCAGCATCACGCCCAATTAAAAAGGTTTTCAAATCTCATATACATACGAAACCTGAATACAGGCTATCAGGCTGTGGATAAGTTGGCGGATACAGCTACGTTTGGGAAAATAGACAGCATCATACAGTGGTATGAAGACAAATTCGGGCTGTCAGAAGTACGGCACGCACAAGAAGATGCCATCAAGGTAAATACATTGATTACCTGGGAATTTGAGTTGTAAAATAATAAAATAATTTTAACCATCTGTCAGCCTACCCACTTTTTCATTCTAGACAGTACCCCTTTTTTTAATTCTAGACATGACAGTTTCCTATGACCATATTCATTCACCTGTTCACAGGGGCTGGTCACAATCTCTTTATCTTACCGTTTCACCCCATTATTATATTGTATACTATATAGGGTTGTCAAATTAAGATCGTGACTAACCACTGTGATATATCATTGCATAAATTATACCTTAAAGTCAAGTGCATCCATTGACACCCCTAAATTGATTGAATTAGGTTATCCATATACTAGTGCATATACCATATATACATGTATACACCAAACACTAGACAAAATTCATCAAGTGTACACCAGAGTGAAAAAAAAAGCTGTTATACATTTACCCTGCTTATTGATTTAGAAAATATTTCTTAACAAGTCAAATACTCATATATATGGTTTCTAAATAATGATGCTGAGGAAGACCTTTACAAAGATTATCATGACTCATCTGCATATACACAATGCCAGAACACTGCCTTTACTTAGGAGGAATCTTTTAATATGTAACACATTAATATTGGTATGTTATACATTACTGACAATGCACAAATGATAACACGTTGTCTAACATTTTGTTTTTTGTTTTATTTCCAGGCTCGACAAAAATGCATGGACCTTCAAAAGAAAAGAAGGGAGCATGTTAAGGAATACTTGGACATCCAGAAAGAAATGGAAAGTATTGTTAGGGAAATTATGAAAACTGAGAGAGGAACAGATCGCTATGTAGAGTTAGCCATACAGGAAAATGAAATCATCAAACGAAAAAATGATATCAAACCCTACCTAGAGATGATGGAGGAAGAAGAAAAATTAGCATTCGATTATTACAATTCCAAGGTCAGTGAAAGCCATGAGAAAGAAAGACTACGGACAGAAAATTTCAAGTTATACTATCTGTGTTGGTCCATTGCTGCAGTGGGCCTAGGTTTGCTAGCCAACTTCATATACAACAGACACAAAAACAAAGAATTCAGGGACATAGTGCTATCTGCGACTGGAAATTCTGAGGATTACAAGAAAATGACCAATCAATTAATATCTATTGTTCAGGACCAGCAGAAGGAGATCAGGAAATTTTTCAGTGACATCACCGGAGCACAGAGGAATCCAGAAAACCTCAAGGACCTCAAAAGCACTGCTAATGCAATGGCAACAGAAAATATAGCCGAAGCTCTGCAAGTAATTCGCACAGATCAGGAAAGCTTACTAGAGGAAATAAAAGAGATGAAGAAAGTTGTTGCTGTACATGAAGCAAAGTCAAATTCTGACAATGTTGTGTATATAGGACCTGAAGTTAAAGACTTACTATGTGAAACAGAGAGTAATATTCAGAGGACTTTAACAATAGGCTATGCAGTAACAACTGTATTAGGTGTTGTAGGTATAGCCATTCCTATTGTAATGAAACTGTTCAAAGGAAACTAACAACACTGAATAGAGTACTAAGTAAATATATGCATTGATTTATCATGTTATTACATGCTAAAATTATATTATGTTATGTCTGTCTTACATGTATGTGTGCAAATTAAAAAGAATATTAAATATTCTAGTAAACAACTTTTCACTTTTCCCTTCTTTTTTTTTTTTTTTTTACCTTTAACATGTTTAATAATATAGAGAAATATTATATAATGCCTGGAGACACTAAACTTCAAGCTTTGTTGTAAATATTGGCATTTCTGATGCAGTGGTTCTGAAGAAAGTTTCATGACTTTAGTTTTTATTATCTCCCCTTTGAAAAGGATTTGCTCCTTTTCATAAAAAAAAAAAAAATGAATTCTCTTTGCTTAAGTTTAATTTGCGACAAGTCTGGTTGAAATTTGCCACGTGGTTCAAAAAAAAATCTACAAGCAAAAACCTTCCAAACCTGAAGTAAAATGGAATGCTAGTGGTCATCATGTCACATTCTAATGTATATTACTGGTATCTTAACAGGTTAAAATAAACATGTATGTATGAAATTAACCTTGCATATTGTACTAGCAATAACAGTACAATGGCCATTTTAAGACACAATAACACAGACTTTCAAGTTAAAAATGTAATAATTAATCTTTCAAACAAATTATACAAGTTATGATTTACAAAGGACTAGATGAAAAAAGTTACATATAGCTCTTTAAGCATAAATGGACATGCACAAAAAAATCTCTACAAAGAACATGTACATATTTGTTCTCTTATCTTTACAGAGTTTTCAACAAACATTTTTCTGATAATAAACGTCTCTAAAAGAACTTGTATACTTGTACATGTATATATGTACATCATCCATGTGATAAGACAAGGATTTCTTGGCACTTCAATGTTCAAATACCATCACTGACAGATAATCCCACATTTATAATCATTGGTCCCTTGACGTCGCTGAGTAATTAAGAGCATGCTGGTACATTGTAGTAACAAGGCATTCTGGGAGCAGCGAGGCATGCTGGGAATTGGTCCTTGCTCTCAAGATGCTGAAGACTCTTCCTTCTCCTCTCCCTCCTCTTCTACAACAACCTGGTATTGAGACACCCACTCTTCTGGCTGTTTCTCATACAACTGTAACAAAAATAGACTATATGTTGACGCTTCTCCTAAAATATTTTGGCTATTCAGGAACTTTCAGTTATTTTTGTTTGTAAAAGTTCTACGGTATAACTGAAAATTATAAGCTTCCATTTCTGAACAGCCTTTGAACTGCAATCTTGCAGGTATTGGACCTATGATACATGTAATTTTGACTACAGTCAAAACAATTCACAATGTCAAAACAGGTGGACCTGCCAAACTACTTCTGTGCATTCTGCAGTTACAACATTCTGATTTTGTTATGAAATGATTGTGAAATCATTGATGTATCTCACCTGACTGACAAAATCCAGACAGTTCCTTTTTGTGATTTCCTTCTTGGCTCTGAACCCCCATCTGAACTCAAAGACGGGGGGGTCGGTGTTTGGCTGACGAGTGTACTCGAGGTACCCTTGTCTCACAAACTCAACAGTCAGCTGCTTTTTGACATCTCCAAAAACAGGATGAGTCACACTGAAGAAAAACAACAGCAGAACATGTACCATTAATAACATAAAAAATTATTAATTTAAATATGTCTAGATATTTTTCAATCATTATTTTGAATGGTTTCAATAATATAAAGATAAATGCATAAATTATTGGAAAACAATAATTGAAAGTTACTTACTCTTGATCAACTTTAAGTTTTCTCACCATGTGATAAAGTTGAGCTAAAATACAAAGCAGACATTCTGGTATTCATTTACATGTTCTTTTCTACATAATTTATATTTGTTATAAGCAGGACATTTCTTAACTTTATTTTTCATACAAAAAAACATATCACACAATAAGGCTCCACACAGACTTACATTAGCAAAAGGCTAGTTTGCACTAATTTTAGAGAGTTTCCAATATCAATTTAACAGGTGGTGAAAAGTCTAGTCTCCAATGGATCTCAAACCCAGGGCCTCTGGGATACTGTGCAAGTGCTTTAACTAGCCCCTGGGCCATAAAAGTTAGACAAGCTTACTTTTGATCTCAGTCCCTCTTTTACAAAAGGAATATATAGTGGGAAAGTGGGAAGAGATCAAAATTGGGACAGAGATCAAAAGTGAGCTCCTCTAACTTTTATGGCCCTGGGGCCTGTACTAAGCAACTGAGACCCAATTTGCCAGTACTGACTGACAGATGCACCTCTGTTAACTTGATAACATTAATTGAATAACAGGTACTTTTGTACTTACAATCTACCATGACTTCTCCATTCATAAATACAGCACTCAGAACGACCATCAGAAGTCCAGTCTTGGCATGATTCTCGTCCGACCAATCGACTGGGGTCAAGGTCAAGTTAGGGTCATTCTCCAGATGCTCATCTACGTCGGTGTCCAACGTATTCACCAGGATGTATGTACCTTTCTGTTTGTCCTCTAAACTCACCAACTCTATCCCAAAAATCTAAAGAGTGGCAGAGAAAATCACAATTTTTTTGTTATTGATAAAATCTTAACTACCAACCTCTGGATTCGTAAAATTCTATCTTTAATAAGAACCAAGTTAGTAACATGAACTCTTGTTAAGCTTGGCAAAAATATGACTTAATCTTACTCCCAGGAGTTTCTGCACATGTACTATAGATACTCTTATTCTGGGTGATCTTTTTTCGCAAAAAGCCAGTTACATATATTTATTCATAATCCGTAATTCTTATAAACTGCTGATCAAAAAATTGACCTGTTCAAGAATGAATAACCTTAATAAGAAAATACAACTCAAGCAAGCTGTTGGCACATGAAATTACAAGAAAATAAAGTTCTCATTAATTAAGGACTTTTCTTAATAGATGATATATGTACATGTACTTATCTCTAAATTACTGTATAAATGTAAGCAGGAAAAGACTTAAGGTATTCAATGTATAATGAAGGGATATTGAACAATTTTGAATCATTTTAAACTACTTAAATATGTATTGCTAGATAACAATGAAAGTGAAATGAACCAAAATCACATGACTGACAACTTATAAGAAGCTGGTCATTTTGCACCTTAACTTTTTTTAAAGAGTTATCTCCCCTTGATGAAAAAAAGAAAATTTTAATTTCGTCAAAATATCTGCGGTAAATGATTTATTTTATTTCATATTTTAATAAAGAGAAAGTTTATGCATGTATTAACCAAAAGAGTTTTACGAATTTTAAGTTACTTTTTACAATATCTTAATAAAACAGACGTTGCCCATTGACTTCAATGCAAAATTCAAGGTGTAATTAGTTGGACCATAATTAAAATTTTGAAAATTTCTTTGGTGGAGTATTTTTTTTCCGATAACACCTTCAAAATTATATCATGATTAAGAATATCGGAACATTCATTTATTAGGTACAAAATGTGGTCGTTATACATCGAATACCTTAATTCCTTTATTTACCTTTCTAAGCTTTTCTTCAGCTAGTTTCATCATTACAGGAAGAGCTTTACTGTGTTCTTTTAACACCTGCTTGTTTATATCTGTAATAACCAGTCAATAGTCTATAAACATCAGCATATTGCTTATGATTAAAAATAATTCTTATTCTGATTTATGCTTACTGAGATTCCATTGGCTTATTGATGTTAAAACATTAGCTAAAATGACCCGTATCCAGTCACAATTTTGTTCTCTGTTAATTAAAAAAACATTCACAATAACTACTGCACTGCTCTTTGCAGGGTAAACTTACAGTTTCAATTGATGAAATGCAATTGTTTCATTTACAAAATATACTGTAGATTCATAATTAAAAGCGAGGAATTAATATCTGCATAAAATCGCGAGAAGCACAACTCGCACATTTAAGAATCTCGCTTTTATTTTTCGAACATATGTAAACTAAATGAAACTATGATGAAAATTTGTAATTTTATATTGATTTTATATTCTCTTGATTTGATGCAAAATGGTTGAGTCGCGGAATTAAGTAGTTGCGTAAAAAAAGAAATCTACAGTTACTGTAGTTATCTACCAAACAAAACTTCGCCAATCTACAGCAATTTTCTGTTGCAAAAGAGCAATATCACAGTTATTGAGAAGGGGTTAACCAATCAATTAAGATATTCTTTACTTTACCCAGAGAGTAAAGACGTACATACTAATACAACCCTGCTTTAACATGGGGGAAAATAAGTACAGTTAAATGATAAAACTACAACTTAAAACATTTAAAAAACAAAATATGGTTTTCTCATCCAGGAAATTAATTGTAGGAGTTTCATATTCCTACCAAGTTTTTTGATAGGCAGCTTTTTTTGGTCCATTATCAAGAGGAACTGTACAATGTCATGCAGCTTCTTTTCCTGTTCTCCGCGGTCCATACTCGAGTGTGCTTTCTCTGCTTGTGTAGCAGACACCTGGGAACTTGGTATTCTGTCATTATCAGGCTGAAATAAAAGTTAACATACAAATAAATAACTGCAATCAAATTAATAATTATTAGGGAGGCTACTGTCTACAGTGACAATCATAACTTATGGATAAGAAAAACTGCTTTAATTCAAACGAGCACAGTTAAACGGAGCATCTGCTAAAGAAATGAATTATTGTGGGTGGGGGTGGGGTGATGCATTGCCTAGGCATACAGTAAATGGAGCACATGGCTCAGTAGTGGTCATAGGCTTAGGCCAGAAACCCAAAGGTCGCTGGTTCAAATCTCGCTGTGGTCACTTGTGTGTTGTGCACTTAGAAAAGGTACTTTATCTCACTATCTAAGTCCACCCAGTTGAAACTGGGTACTGGCTTACACTGGGAGTTAACCTGAGATGGACTTGTGTCCCATCCAGAGGGAGTTATAGACTCTCATCCGCTAAGCACCATGGAAACCGGGGATAAGCACCAGCCTTTAGGCCATCATGGCTCGGAGAAGGATTTAACTTCTAACTTTAACAGTAAATGCAGGGACATATATACTAACAGGATAGGCAACTCTCTTAAGTACGCGATTACATAAGTCATTTTTAACTTCATATATCTAAGATGTTACCAGATATATCGTTATAAAACCTTAAAAAACTATCTTAAATTATTCTAGAATTGTTATTTGTACTTTATAACCCTGATCTGATCATAATTACAACGGAGTTCTTAAAACCCCCAAGACCCGTTTTTGCCCCATTTCCGAGATTACGTAAAAATCTATGTTTATTTTCTTTAATTGCTGAGACCAAATTCTTTAGTGGAAAATCAGGGCATATATTATGCATATACAACATATAACTTTTACAGAGTTGGAGAAATAGCCTAAAAATCAATTGGACAGCGTGTCCTGTGTCCTATTAATTTTCAACCACATGAGGGGGTCAAGAGGGTCCAATATCCCTTGCCTTGTGGGGTTACACATCAAACTTAGGCTAGCTATGCCAATGGTCTTTGAAATAAAAAGCAGTTGAGAACAAACACAGCTTTTGAAGTAAAATTGTCGACTCCTGACGTCCTGTGGAACAAGGCCAAGCTACTCACCAGTAAAGTTTCATATGGATTTTTCACTTGGAACTGCGACCAATGATTATTCTTTCTTCATATCAATAGAAATTAACTTTTTACATAGATTGAGAATAAAGTTACCTGCTTATTTGTTCTAGGCATGGTTGATATACTATTGTTGTTACTTTCAGTTTCAAGACCCGCGGGAAGCAAGTTAAAGTTACTCGATCCCGATCATAAAAAAATGGAACAACTGAATTCACTTCCTTTCTAAGTTTAACAGGATCTAAATTGTGAATAACTTATTATTTTTGGAATATTTTTCCATAGATTTCTTGCTTAATAATTAAATTTGAAAATTGTGATTATCAAATTAATTGCATCGAGATCAAGATTCTCAAAATCAACCGATGACTTTCCTGTTGCTTTTATTGGCAAACAACACCACATGGACACATTCAAGTTTAGTTTGTTGTGTGTAAAGCATCAGAAAAATTCAGACTTTATTCGAGAGTTTTAGTCTACACAAGCAATCGTGACTGTTCAGCAATTGGATTGTGTGAGACTATAAGCTGGCCATAATGCCAGTGAAATATTGGATGTTCCCGGACGGGAAGTCTCCCGTGAAAACGAAATTGTGGAATTGGTCGTCCAATGTTGTCTGCGGACTAGCGGGGGCTATTTTTAAAGTTTATTTAGGTAAGTGTTGTTGTTAATATTATTATGTGTATATCGTAAATATACATGTGTACAACGTATTATTTTGGCGTCCGAAAATGTTGCTGTTGGCGATTTTCATGCCAAAAAGAAGTTGAAATTATGGGTTTCACTTGATATTCAGTTAATAGCTCTAGACATACATGAAACTACATTCTAACCTGTGTTCAAATTATTTAAGACTAATTGTACTTGATATAATTATTTTCATTGTTATTGTTGTGTTACCGTGAAAAGTTGATGTGATTGATTTGATAATAAAGGTGTTTATAATTATTTTTTTTTTATGAATGTTATGAAAAAAATAATTATGCGTTATTTCTGAATCATGTGTTAACACTTTTTTGACACATAGTTTGTCTTACAGTAAAACTTCAATATATTGATTTTTTTTTTTCTATTTCATCTCAAATTGGATCACTATCTTGAACTTTTTTTTGTCTATCATAAATTTTTAATTATTAATAAGTATGTGATTAAAAGATTTGACTGTATTTGGAATCAAAGCAAAATTAGTTAACTTTAAAAATATATTAATGTATTACTATTAACAATTGTCTCTTTGACTTATCAGCCTGATGGTTTTTTTTTTACTTTTGGTACCATACTTTTTGGTTTTTATGTGACAGTCTGAACAATCCAGATTTCATAAAAAAAAAAAAGAAGCTGCCCAACTGTGAAAATTGTTTGATCAATGCAACAAAATGTAATAAATTGAGATATGTACGACTTCTGACTATATTCGCGAGGACTGTGTATTTGCCATTGACATAAATTTAGATAATCATATAATATATGCATCCATGCAATTTCTAAAATTGCTCAATCAGACACTATAAAAATGTGTTTGTCAATGAGGTCATATAGCTGCAAACTTGCATGCATGTATTTTTATATTCATAGTTGCATTAATGGGATTTAATTAAGAGGGTGAAAATCAGGAAAAATCCAGTCCTCAGGCATAATTTGGTTTTATATTAATGCAAATCTAACTCCATTTCTGGCAGTTAGTCTTTCCAAGTCAGTGATTTAATGTAATAAAAATTCAAGGACAGATATCTAATTCACTGTATTAAAGGTTGATGTACTTTTGTTAAGACATTGTTGTAGGGATATAGATTGTTCTGAATCTGAACCAATGCATCATATAGAACTGCAGCAGGTCTCTAGCTGATTTAGGTTAAATCTCTGTCTTAATTCTCACTCTTTGTGGCAGTGTGATTAAATTTTAACTTGAGCAGACAAAGTGACTGCATTTTTGCATAAAGTCATTAATAGCCAAAACAAATCAAGGGTTGAAAATCTTGTACCTGATTTTTAGATCATTCTCTCTGTGTAAGAGGCTTATGTGTAATGCCTGCAAAAATTTTATTTGGCATATTTGTATGTATGAAGCAAATAAATGTGAAGTGTGATATTTTATATAATTACCATTTATGACAATGTTGTATAAACCTGTCAGATTATTAGGTTAGCATTAAATTATGAAATGATCAAAAAGATTGATATTTACTTTCATAAATGCAGTGATATATACAGTTAACTCTCCGATTTATTCTCAAATTGGACCAAATTAAACCAAAATCAGTTGTACCTTATCACTATCAAAAACATGCATATATGATTTATTTGAGACTTTTTCATTCTAGAGACAGTATACATGTACATCTTGGACTATAGATCAATATATACAATTTTGTATGTGTTGTGGTCAAAGTACCGTTAAAGAGATTAGAATTTAAAGGAATCTTTCCCATTGCTTGATTTTGTTTTGAAGACTATTTTCTTACTTGGACATACAACTATTTTAGTTAAGTTTATAATAAACAGTATTATTTATGAATAAACAAAAAGGCCATGCCTGTGCCCTTTGCATTAAGAGGAACTCATTTTTTTGTTCACTGAAAACATTTATTAACGTTTCAGAAATGTGCATTTGATCAAATTGCTATTTTCATAGATTGTCATAGTAGGTTATACCTGATATTATCAAATAAAGGCTTTGAGAATTAAGGTTTTGCTTGGCATATGTTTCATTTGAAGTATTAATGGTAGACTGATTCTGATGTACTCTGCTCCTCTTGTTACCAGACAGGTCACATGGCTATAAGTAACCCAAACAAGTCTATCATGATTTCACCCAGTTCCTGTGTTAAGGTGGAATAACACACCTGGAAAAAGTCACTCAAATTAACAGTAAATTATTTGTTTATAAAATGTCAAATAAGCAAAAAATTTGCAGTTTGGGAATAAAAGATGAATATCTAAAAAATTCAATTCAGTAAGTAAAAACAAAAGCCCCTGCGGGATTCGAACTCGGGATGTATGTATCACAAGTCTGACACTTTATCCACTCGGCTATAGAGTAAGTAATATGTTGCCTTCGATAAAATCGTTTTAATAAAACGAATTGTCGTTTCGATCGGAGGTCAGCCATTTTGTGATGATGTGTTATTCCACCTTAAGTGTACTTTAATTTGTAAGTGTGGCATATTTGTACTGTCCAATGTTTATTTATCTGTTTGCTCAATTGTAAAATTCAGTGAACAGAGAGAGACGCCCTCCTCACGATGTTACAGTGATAAAAGTACATTGTATCCACATACCTCTGAATGAAACAGTGAGAGACACCCTCCTCACGATGTTACATTATGATAAAAGTATCTACATACCTCTGAATGAAATCGGCCAGGATCAGGTGACAGTAACATTTTCCTGACCAGTCTGTATTTATACATAGTTTTCCTGAATTTTAATTGCTTTTTGAAATAGTCTTAAGCTATATACTTCTCCCAGAAGCTTCATGTGACAGAAAGACATGTATTGAAGGAAAAATGTATTACTTGTAGACTAGTAAAGGGAATATAGTAAATTTGAAAATGGTTGTATGAATGTCAATATTTGATCACATGTTCTCCTTTAAATGATGTAAAATACTCTAATATTGGAAATACATTTATTTGGATGCTCCAAGAATGCAAGAAATTAAGTTAGGACTAAATGTGCATAGGTTAACAAAGCTCCTCTGTGACTGTTATACATTTAATGAAAGTAAATTTTCAATATTCCAGTTAAATTTAATACATGGAATCAATAACAAAATAGCTAATTATTTGGTTAAATTTTGCACAAGATTTGTGGGTAAAAAATCTTTGTGTAAATATCCTTTTCACCTCTGCATATTCTGGATTTGTAATCTTTTACAATGAATTTCTATGGTACATTGGTACCAAACACTTCTCATTGTATTGTTGTTAAAAAAATGGGGTTTTTTTTATTGCTCTTAAAACACCTGTGTATTGAAGTTAATACCCAATTGACCGTCCCTTGATCAGCTATATCATGTATAATTAAGTCAATAGTTGGGATAATTTTTAGACAAGTGTAAAGCATGCTTGCCATAATCTAATCCCCTTTTATTTCAGAGTTCAGTGAACTGAAAGAATCTAAAACAGGTCTTTGTTTTTAAGCAAGTTTTGGATATTTCAAATTCAAAAGAGATTTGATTAAATTTTGACACAATGTTCAATGTGCTGATGTGAAAGCTGAGCTTTGGATGGAGGTCATTGCTTAGTCACAAGTTAAAAGATGGTTTTTATCAGAAGTTTAAATCTGGTTTCAGAGAAGTTAAACCACTGCAAAGTTTATAACAAGGAGAAAATAATAGACACTGTTGACCAAGTGAGGAAGTCTGGACGTAGTCTGATAACATACAGTAACCATTCCAGCTGTATCGATGACCCCACGACCTTAGGTAAACAAAGGTCAAAGATCAAGCCATAAGAGATGATACATGTACCGGGTAGATACATGTATCCTTTTGTATATTCTTTAAAATTAGGACATCATTCATTGTTATATTTACTGGTCAGTCACAATGAATGAATTTTGACTTATTATACACATAATATAATATATTTGTGTATTTGAAAACAATCTGAGAGAGTAATAATTGGTATGCAATATCTGTCCTTTTTCATTGAATCAACTATCATGGAGACAAAATAATATAAGACATTTGCTCTTAATGATAAGATTCTTCAAATTTTTGAACAGCTATGCTGAGATGGGATCATGTGTTGAATGGTAAAAGGCTCCGATGGGTCCTAGTGGCAGATGAGATTTGTTTCACCTCCAAACCGCTGGCTCTTTTCTTCAGTCTGGGGAAAGCCATTCCAACGATCAGGGGCGAGGGTATCTATCAGAAACCCATGGACTTTGCCCTGGATAAGATTGATCGTGGGGGATGGGTACATATATTTCCAGAAGGTACATGTACCAACTGTATACTGTAAAGCCTTCTTTATTACATTAGGATGTTGAATTATTAATACCGGTAATTCAATTATATGCATGATATTTCAAAATAGTTTACCATTATAAAGCTTTCTTAGTACCATAATAATATCACTCCTACTGAGTAGACAAGGTATGGTTAACAAAACTAAAACTGGTGATCAATCTTTAATGTGGTGCCCTTTGTAATACTGTTTACTTGTATATTTGATTGCTAATTTGAAATAATATGTTGATAGGAAGCAGCTTGCTTTAATTAAGTTCATGTAGCAGTTTAAAGCCAGTTTTAAAACTGTGAGACATATCTCAGTTGTAAGGTTTCAGGGTCATATCTGTGGAACAAATCTTTTAAGTAAAATAATTTGTTTTCACCGCTCAGATCATATACAAAACTTGTACTGTAAGGACCTACTCTGAAACATAAAGGGATTAAGGTTCACATAAGATTTATTGTCAAATTGTGATACCTATACTTCTATGTTTATTTTGTAAGCTGTGAAATGTAATTATTTCACAAATATTTCCATAGTCTTTAGGTGTCAAACAGTAATTTCTTTTGTTCAAACTTTTCAGGTAAAATAAACCTTGAGAAAACCTATCTCAGATTTAAATGGGGTAAGTACTTTTAATTTTTATGAAATCCTCACCAAGTTGTTATTGTTGTTAAAAGTTATACAGGGTAATGTAACGGCTTTTGATGGAGAAGTGACAATAGAATACTTTGATAAATCCCTTTTCTTGATTAGTTGCATGGATACTTGTCTTATGAAAACATCTTGTAAATAACTTCTTTTTGGGAAACCCACAACATGTATATGGAACAGCTGTTACCAAAGTTAAAACTTATGTATGTGTTGAAGATCAAAAAAAAAATAATGTTCAAAACATTTTTAAAATAATTTCCTTATAGAAAATCTATCATTTGAATAAGCTGTTACAAAAGTACATTAATTAAGGGGTTCAGTATAAGACTTTCTCAAAAGTGTATGAAAGGCAAAACATTGACAATATTTATGTATGTGGGAGGACGGTAACGAACAGTAATATAGAGCGGGCTTTGACCTTTAGTTTGTACTGTGTCAGACACTTTAGACGTCTCCTGCCTAATGGCCTGCAGCTGAACCATGCAGAATTTCATTGTTATTGTTTATAATTCGGTCAGGGAAATATTTCTCCACTACGGGTGCATAGGCTATCCTATCACTGTTGTGTTGGTACCATGTTTGATTACTTTAACCTCTTTTGACCCTGAGTACCAGGTTTGTTTTACTGACAACCACAACAACAACAAAACACAACTTGTCAGAACGGTCGGAATGAAATGCTGTTTACAAATCAAGGACATTCCCTTCTTTCTTTATGTTATATCTACAATGTATGTCAAAAAGATGTCAGCTTTCATTTTTAATAACCACCCAATTACTGATACAATACTGTGTAAAAAAAAAAAAACATGTTGTAATTTGCGATATCGTATAAGCAGTACTGATTGGTTGAGTTGATCACTGAAGGAAGAGGCAAATACAGTACAGGGTACCTGTGGTTCTGTATCCTAATGATAAAAAAGTATTCTGTAGCTCAAAAATTCTGGTTTTTGCAGGGATAGGTCGACTCCTGACAGAAGCCCAGCAGTGCCCCATAGTGGTTCCATTTTATCATTTTGGTAAGCTCCTCTTTTTAGCTATGCTTATTGCTTAAGCTATGGACTATGGTCTGTCTACATGAATGCAGTAGACCAAATTAGAACATAAAATTTATATCAAATGAACATTATATAAATATAACAATTCATTTTGGAGGCTTTGTAATATTTAGTTCACCTGAATCTATAGTGCTTAAGTGAGATTTTCTTATCACTTGTAGTCCAGGGTCAAACTGTCCAGTTGTCTGTCTGTCCATTTCACAATATTTAATTCTTACATAGAACCACTATACCAATTAAACTTAAAACATTCCAATTAAACTTAAAAAGCATTCTTAGGTGATAAGAAATATAAACAGCCAAAATAAAGGGCCATATCCTTTTGAAAGGGGGGAAGGCTTATTTAAAAATGTATTCCAGATAAAAGAGTAGAGTTTTATATTAGAACCATTTTAACAAGGCCTTGGACTTTCAGTAGGACGTAACTATCTATTTCTTGCATCAAAACAAGTTTAAAATGACGCTGGTTTCAAGCGAAATATACACCGATTGGGTAGTCTTAGCTCAAAAGCCAGACGAATCTTGTTGATTTCAAAGAGACATGGCTGAATGGCCAGCAATGAAATAGACAGGCCTACATCACAATGCTTTTTGACACAACTACCCAAAGTCCAAACTCTTGTTAAAATGGTTCTAGCAAATTAAGAAATGGGTATAAAAAATTCACTGTGTTGGGCAGGTGGGCAATGTGGTCGATGGAGCTGTTGTTTACTTTGATCTATGGTACTTATAACTTTTTTTCCTGATTTAATAGTCTGTAAAACTTTAATTTTAGTTGTTAGAATGTGCAATGATATTGAATTAAACTGACTGATTCTTCATCATGGCTTCAGTGGTCCCTAGAGAAGCAAAGATGAATTGAATAGATGTACTAGCAGTAGTAAATACAAATATGCAGCAAAATTTCAAACAAGCCCTGCTGTCTGTATTCTCAGTACTTTGATTAATCCCGAAGCCTTTCATCAAAGAAGGGCCTAATTAAAATATATTGATATATCAAGCAAATTTTGATACATTCTTTTATCCCTTTCCACAGGCATGGATGAAGCTTTACCCACAAAGACGCCTTATATTCCTCGCATTAAAAAGGTATATTTTTTCTGTTGATAGGGATGGATGATACATTTCCGAATAAAAATCCTCATATTCCAGAGTTTGGAAAGGTACAGATGAGGGTCTGAAGTGATTTGTACACCCCCCACAATTATAACTACATTATTATGTACTAACAATGTCATTTACCTATACCTATTACAAAACTACATGAACAACACCCAAGCATTTTTTTTTCATCAAACTCTGTTTTCCATCAAAATTCAAGAAAAATGCTCTCTCTCTTTCTCTCTATTTCACATAAAGGAGTTACGGATTTGAACTTTTTCGCTGCTAAGGTAAAATAGACCAAGGTATTTCTAATAGGTTCACAAGACTAACATCACATTCCTCTTCTCTGACTTTATATGACTGAGTTAATTTCTTTAAACATGTTTTCATTGTCTAAAATCACCTTTCTTTCGAGTTTCATTGTCTGATATTCCACATTCTTACACCCCTGTGTATTTAATCGTGTTTTAGGTACATGTATTAGCGGTAATAAAAATGGCATCTACATGCTATTACTACACGTAAACTAATTCTTCATGAATAACCCAATTGTACTCCAACCTCATTGTATGTTCATTGTATGGGTTAATATTATGATATGACTAGTTCCTATATTTTATACATGTATCTAAGCATACTGCATCAATCCTGAAATCACCTTTTTAAATTGACTTTTGACCTCAACTAGTTGGATGTGGGAGTCCTTTGGTATAAAGATAAAAAAAAAAACCTTTTTATTTATATAGATTTTGCTTTATTTGTCTTTATTACATGTAATGATTATGCAATTACTGTACTGAAACAGTAGATTCGTAATTAAACGAAGGAATCAAAGTAAACGTAAAATCGCAAGAAAGCACCTCTCGCAGATTCTAAAATCTTGCTTTAAATTATATATTTTTATTAGTTGTGAACTATATGAAATCATAAAAAAGTTTGTTGCTCAGGATGTTATATTCTTGCGATTTGACACAAAACAGTGGACATGAAATAAGTAATCTACAGTAATTTTCAGTGTTAGAAGAAAGCAAGTGGATGTAAATGTAGTGTAATCTGGGATTTTTTTCCTCTCAGAAAATCACCATTTTAGTGGGCAATCCCATTGATTTCTCCGAGGAGTTGGAGAGGTTGAAACACAAGATGACTGCGGTGAGTACTGAGTATAACTATGTCAAACTTTTGAATTGGATATATATGCTGGTACTTTGATACATGTATTCCATACTGGTACTTACTCACTGGAGTAATAGATAAAATGTCATTCAGATCGGAGTGCCGGTAAGGGAAGGAGGATAGCAAGATTCGAGGGTCTGCTAAAATGTACTGTAGGATAAATGAATACAGGGATTGTACAATTACATGACAACCGTCATGTTGCCATCTATAATTTGCTGTTTGCTGATTATATCTATATAATCATATATATATATAAATATGAACAGTAATCATTTGATGCATTTAATCCAGTAGAGACCTAACGTTGTGTCATTTTTGTCCGAGTTCAAACAAATTTAATACTTTTTATCTCGATTGTCAATAGGTAGCAGGTTCTATTACATCGGCATGCATTTCAATTCAGGCATGATCTATATACATGTACATATATTTACATTTTCCAGTGTCTTTGTTTATGGTAACACTATGAATCAAATTTGTAAAGTTTAGTTCAAAAATTTCATATGAAATAAAAATGTCAGTAATTTAATATTTTTAAAATCATACATTTGCTGAAAATTTTATAAATATATTAAAGGAATAATGAATCATTGATGATTCTTTTGGTATTATGAGTTGATCATTACCGTTTCGGTTATGGCGTGATCAAATCTACCATAAATGATCACATCATACTATGGAATCATTAGATTTCGTGGTAGCTCAATTTTCGTGGAATTCATGGGTACCTCTCATCCAGGAATTAACATCCTCCACGAATTATTAGGGCTTCAAAGTCATATTTCCTTTTGTAGGTATAAGAGAGTACACGAAATTACGTCCCAACAAACCTGTAAATTTAAAGCAATCCACGAAAATTGGCCCCCACAAATTTTAATGATTCCATAGTAATACTCAAATAATGATTCCTTATTCCTTACTATACATGTATCAAAAATTATTGGCTTTTGTAACCGATGTATATCTCATTTTATTTTTTCAGACTGAGCTCAGGAAACATTTTACAGATATACTTCAAGAAAAACTTTGTGCTCTTCGAAAAGAAGCGGAAGAACTTCACAAAGCGGAGAGGTGACGTCTTCTTTGATACTTGCACACGAGAACTATGCAGCATTATAGTCAACATACAACTCATCAACATTTAGATGGATGTAGAGTACAGGGACTTTAAATCTGTGTTTTAAACTTTTGTTTTTAATATCAGGTTATGTACACACGAACATCTGGGTATGTGCTATTATTGAACTTAATATGTATATTTTTATATGAGATGAATTTGAATGATTGTTATTTAAAGATTAAATGGTAGATACATGGAATCAGTGTTTGTGGTTACTTAGTCAGGGATGCAGGATTTCTTTGAGTTATGGCTACATATGTGTAATTTTTCATGCAAATAACTTAAAATGCATTTAAATATGATGCAGCCTCTACACAGAGAGTTTAAAAATGCACTGATAATTTGATTGGTTTTTTTAAACAAAACATCAAAATTTTGTGCATATACACTACTTAATTTAAAAGAAACTTGGTATTATACTAATATTAGAATATCTAAATCATTGATGATAAAACTGCAAATGTTGACATATCCGTCAGTATTAAATTTTCAATAAAACTACGAACGGTAATATCATGACCAGTACATATTTGTCAAATTTTGGTTTAATTTTTGTAAAATTTGTACACATTAACATTTACATATTGTTTCCGCAAATTTTAACCGCATGCTCTTTTGCCATGGCAATTTCTTATGAACTTTTATTTCTTCTTTGCTATGTCATCAAATGGCGTATTGGAATTTTTATTCTTGCATGTAATAAAACTGAAGGTAAACATGGTCTTCTGGGATATGTTGTTAGGTCAAAGTTTAATCATGAAACATCCCAATCTAATTAAAATTTGATTTTGGATTTGCTAGCAAAATTAATTGGGTTTTTTGCATCATATTGTACATTTTATGAACATTGTCGTAGCTCGAGAGGGACCCACAATACCGTAGCTCAACTGAGCATATCCTAGAAATTCATAGCACTGAGCCAGGTATCATATGATAAATCTTTGATATCTCCACATTTTTTCCATTTATATAAATTGACAATTCAAAGTTCATTATACTCTGTATATACATAAGAAACATAACACTGATATGCATTTATTAATTCTTTATTGGACTACATGCTTTGCAAGTAACACAGCATATATAATGAATATGAGTTGATTCTAGCATTATTTTCTAATACCTGGTCGTTGTATTACAACTGTAGTATACACTAGACCATACAAGAGGACTCTACAACCAAGGTATCAATTACGACTGATTAGCAGTCCCAAAATGAAATACTATTGCAGATCAAGATACAGAAAAATTAGATTGAATCTATTTGGGAATATACCTATATGCGTTAAACAATGAAGTTAGGCAAAACTGTACATCTAAATGATATTGTACAACACAACAAAATCCCTGATACAAGTGATTATATCTGAACAATAAGACAAAATAAATAAATAAATATTGCAACTGTTTTTTACCATTAAAAGACATCAGATGAATGGTAGTTTTTGTTTGTTTTCTCGAGAACCTCTTAGAAACACTGTATTACATGTAGTTGCTAATTTCCAACATTATTGACGTACACACACAAACAAAATACTTTTTTATGGAAAAACAACAAAAATAAACTGTTGGAATTACTGAAAACAAAGCACTAAAGAGAAGGAGATAAGAAACAAATGCAAACTTTAAAGCTAAGCGAATGAAAATCAAACATCTTCCAAAGGAATATTCCTTTGCTTTAGCTACTCTCGCCGTATTGTTATCTGCATGTACAAATTAATAACATGTTCACTGCTTACTTTTCAGAATTTTAAAGGCATTTCAAATGAGAATGAAAGCAGGCAATTAAAATGAAAGATGAAATACTGCACAGAATATGACAAATTAATACATGAACCTGTCAGGAATATATAATGTTACTGATTGAAAGTGTTCTATGGTGTGTGTCCAACACATGTAAGTTTCAATTATTGAAATCACTACATTTCATGTTATATCTTATCGTCTTTACATTGTATTCATACAGTACAGAAGAATATAGCTTATATTTCATAAACACCACATGAAATATTATCTGCATTGTTCTTCTCAATCTCATACACTTGCACTAAGTTTATATCAAATGACAATAGTTATTGGGTACCAGTACATACATACATGTATATTTTATGACTATTGCAATATTCAATAAAATTACATTTTTAAATAGTCTTATTAGACTTTTGCATTCACAATTTTCCCTCCATATTTGAAGAGCTGTCATCTCCATTCAGTAGTCTTTAATATGTACAACCTATTGCAGACGTTCAAATGACATTGACTTTTCCACTGAACACACAAACATATATTTTATAAAAAATAACAGTAGCATTGCATCTAGATTCAAGACAAGCTTAATTGTATGAGGAGCTTCCTCTGAAAATAAAATAATAAAACATTCTGCCATTAATGTTTCTATTAAATTCACAAGATGTATTTTTGGCAATATCACATGAATTAAGGCTTCATTTAGTTTTCAATACACACTCTGTTTAAACTTCTTTCTCCTCTTGGCTTGCTTTAATCCAGTGAAGGGAACATAGTTTTTGTAGAATTTATCATAGTCCTCATCATCATCCTCGTCATTATACTCAATGTCCTCAATGTAGTCGGGGTAAAATGGTGATGCAGGGGCAGACAACTCCTTTTTGATTTCCACCTCAGATTCTTTGCTTTCTCTCAGTTTTATGCTGGGCATACGATTCCTGGAACTACTTTTCTGCGGTCGCTGATTCAGAGCTTGCTTTAGCTCAGGGTAACTCTCTGCTTTCTGGGAATTCTTCTTGCGTTTCCTTCTTGGAGACTGAGGGTGCACCTTTGGTTCCTTCTTCACCAGACTCTTTAACCGCGAAGTCTCTACAGCCAACTCGAGGGTACGCTTGAACTTATCCCTTGCATATTTCAGCCTTTCTTTAGTGGGCCACGTCTCGCTGTTTTCCTCTGGTATCTTGGGTGCGATGGGTATCACTTTATTTGGTTGAACCATTTGAATCACTTTTCTTGCAGGTTCTTGATCCTCTTTACCACTGAGGACCATGGTAAGTTTTCTTCTTGACATTTTCAGTGCACTCCTGGAATCCACATTGTATGGCCCTGGTGTGGCAGACATCTTATTTGGATCACAAGGCGACAACACATTTGGACTAGTATTGAACCCAGAACTGTTTCTACGCTGTAATTTTACATGCTCAGGTGTATCCAATGATTTCAATTTATTCTTCAACAGTTTTCCTTTAGGAGAATTCAAAATAGCCTTCCCCTTTGGAGATTTCATCAAGTCATTCAAGGCTTCCTTCCCTTTAGGGGACACAAGAATATCATTCAGTGCTTTATCATCAAAGTCAAAGTTGAATAAGTTCTCCTCAAAATTTGTAAAGAAGTCTTTTTCCCAATCCCCTGATATGCTGACATCCTCTAGAGGTCTTCCAACATCCATGTCAGTGACATCTGTTTTGAGGGGGCTGGCACCAAGATCCGTATTCAACATGGGCAGTCGAGTTGGACTCATAGGCTCCACTTTGATTTGAATGTGGGATGGTGAAAAGTAGCCACTATCAAACTGCCCCTCTTGTGTTGGATTCATATTGAAGAGATTTAGAATCTAATGTCCACAGAAACTGATGACACAAATAACCTGGAAATAAGAAATTTCAATGAACATTAAATATGCAGTGAGGAAATTCAAACAGCAAAGTAAATGATACCAAAATTCCATGCATAAAAATCAACCTAAATGAACCACTCAAAAATGAATACCTGGTATAGTTTTTAAAATTCTAATATATAGATATTGATACCTCTGATTTTCTTTTTACCTTGACATCTACATATGGTTGACGATAAGATAAAGTCTAAAGCATGAACAAATTCAAACCAGAGAATTATTGAAACTGAATTGTATCCAAACTGCGAAATGTACTCTTGATACATATGTCTCTAAGTCACCAAATTTACAGAGAAACAAATGAAGGTGGTATTCTCACGAGTAAGACCAGTTAAAGGTGTGATAAAAATCTAATTACTCCAATCACACCTGGCAGTCAATTTACAATTGGGGAGGTACATCCCACTGTTATTGTAAAACTCTAATGAGGTCCCCTCAGGGTTGTTAAAAACAACACATTATGTTTGTTATTTATCACAGTATTCATTAATGTTAGACATGTACATATTAATCAAAACATGGTGTATTCTATTTACAATTACAAAAGTAACTTGAAGGTTTATTTTCTCAATTCAATTTTCACAATCAGGAAGCATGCCTTAGAAAAAAATACAAAGTTAACAGTATTTTAGAGTTGTTTAGAGGATTAATTTATTAACCCCCCTCCACCCCAAAAATACCAAATATCACTTCTGTTACTAAAAACAAAAATTTGCTGTTATTATAAACACTGTATTCTTCTTCACAACATTTATCAATACCATTCAACATTATTCATTTGTTAACATATCAAATTTGAATGTGAATTTTAAAATTCTGTCATATAATGAATTGCAGAGGACTAGGTTTAATTTATCAACAATAGAATATTCACTTCATAATATTATCCTTACTGTCAGTGATACCCATGTCAGAGGATAAGAATTGATTCAGACCACAGTTATACAGGTTGGTACCAATCGCCCAAATGGGATATAATAGCCTGTTCAGGATATAATATCCCAAATGGGATATAAATTTAAAGTGCAAAAAATCGAAAAATCTTATTTTGCTAAAAATATGATAAATCCGCATTAGAATAAATGAAATGTAACAACTTTTGGTAAACATTTTTTTCTGTAACCATACTATTACAGAGATTGATCACTCAGTATATCCAAAACTTCTTGGGGATCAATCTTACAAACTGTAGACTTGTAGGAAATCTTGTTAACCAAAAGTTGTTGCATTTGATATACATTAATGCGGATTTATATCAAAAATTTTATTTTTTTGCACTTTTAAATTTATATCTCATTTGGGCGATCGGTCCCAACCTGTTATACCCCTTACCTGGAGTCACATAGAGGTACATGTATATTGACTCCAATAAACGATGTACGTGTATATATATCAACATCAATTAAATTCTTCATTGACAAACATTGACACGTTATTGATTAAAATAATTCGAATTTATTAATGTAAGAATAAAACCTCATTATGGGTCCTTAATTGTGACTTTATACCCGGTCATGAGATAATGTCATTTGCTTTGTTTACCAGATGTTCTGAGAACAGTGACAAGTTGTCATATTTAAGCCTACAACGTTAAAATATTGTAAATCACTGCGATCGGGCGATGAAATACCACATAATGACAAAATATACTTACTTGATGCAGATCGTTCTTTAACGGGTTTATATTTCGGTTCATTCGGCTTATTCTTCCATTGACAGTTTTCTTGATGTTGGTTTCCCTCTTCCAAGTTGGCGCCATGAAGCTCGTTCACTGAATGAATACGATTGGCCAAGTCGATTTGACGACCAATCAAATTTCAGCTCTGTGTAGCGTAAAGCGGTCGGATGGTCTTTGATGTTTACATGAAGAAATGCGTGCATTGTAATGTACATTAAAGGATATTTCACATAAAATATCAATGTTATATTTTTTATTTACTTGAAGAAATGATTTTTTTTATCTCTATTTAATTTATACTTGATTTTAAGGGACATAAAACCAAGATATCACGCAATCATATTTTGAACAAGGATACGTTTTCAAATTTTACATTTTGATGTTCATAAGTATAATCATATAAAGTATTTCAAGAGAATAAAATGAATTTGATTAATTAAAAATCAGAAATTACGAACGACTTAGCCATCATACTATTTTGTGTTCATTTTTATGATTGGCTTACTGCCATACTCCTTGACCAATGAACGGTCAGATATTTATTTTATGCACTCCAGAAATTGCTATATTTAGCCGTTTTAAGAAGGTATGTCTGTTTTATAAATGCAGAAAATGCTTATTATTTTGGCATATATTGCTCTATTTATATAATGGAACTGACAAAGATTATGTGTGAAAGATAGCAAAACGACCTGCACTTCATGTGCATGCCTGTAATTGGTGTCAGTGATGCACTCGGTAACTAATTATCCATGTTTACTCGAACTCAAATATCGACCAAGAAATTTATGATTATAAATATCGTAGAGATTTGTTTAATGCAGATTTCTGGTCTATTTTGTTATACCCCTAATTATGGTAAACCCACTTGTTGCAATGGAGCCTTCTAATTTGAAAATCTGGTCGTCAAAACATCTTTGCCCTAGATAAATATTTTAACTATTGCCGAGCATGTTGACATGCCTGATGGAGTGTGAAACTTGATAAAGAGTTGTCTAGGATAATTTTTAGTTCTTTTCAAAAAGACATGTGGAGAAAAAGTTGTATCTGAACGATGTTAAACAATGAAGAATTCGTTTTTTGCTTAGCACAACATTTAAATTAATGCTTACACTACACAATTCAATGAATATTAATTGTATGTTGAAAATGAAACTGAAATTTTCATACATGGAGTTCTGTTTTTACCACAACTGCAGCATGATTTGGCTGATTTGATTATTTTTCTGACATTATTAGCTGATTAATTATAGCTCGGTTTACTTAAATTTTTTGCATAAGCATATTTCATAGTATTCATCCTTTTTACTATTATACATCTTGCATGCCAATAACTAAAGAGGACCAATGTTAAATGACTTAGTTTTTTGTTTTACTTCTAATTGATCCAACTGAGGGACTTATCCGTAGCTCTATATGAAAATTTGGGTTTATACGCGGTAGTGCTACAGTTCATCAATAACAAAAAAAACTTGCAGTGTACCCCAAAAAACTGTTCTAGTTTTGGACTAATGCAGGCACTTGTTTCTGCAATGAAGTTTACCACACAGTTCAATAATAGCACAAGGAATCTAACTCCAAATTACATGAACTACACCTGTTCCAGAAATTGAGCATCAGACAAGTTTTTTAGTACCATTCTCTTCTACGATTAATTATCTTAAAATCATACATTGCATGGCTGCCTTTATTATTATCTAGCACCTATCCATGTAAACAGCATCAAAACATTGCTTAAATTGTCAACTAGAAATGTCAAAATGCTATGTACAGTGAAATCTGGAGCAGGTTAAGCATGCATATGTGTACTTATAACATATTTGGTATTTGGAAGCTAAAGTTATACCAACTAACTGTGAGTGAATCAAAGCTTTTATCTATTCAATAAGTTGTAGTTTTGTGATATTGTGGTTGTCAGTGAAGATCATTATGCTGAATTTCTGCAATGCTTCAACACTGAGATAAATAATTTTAATCACTTTGATTTCTGCATTTTGCCCGAGACTTGTACATAGCAATTAGAGTTGTGGGAAACTTTTCCAGTCGGTAAGCAATGTTTGGATGGTAAATATGCAGAAAATATATATATTGCTAAATTAGCAAAGAAAAAATGGTACTAATAAATTGTCCACTGCTTTCCCTCTAAAAGCTACTTTGATTCCAATTCACAGAAAAGTCAGTATGTGTCTGTGATTATTAACCTAATTTCCTAACATATTCTATGTAAATATTTAAAACCAAGAAATTCTGCAGACATTTTACTACATATTTTGTCTGTATATGTACTTGCCTCCAATATTCCTTGCTCTTTAGTTCATCTATTCATTTCATACAACTTCCTCTAAATGTTCATAATTGCATTATCAGTGTACATGTTTAAACATCAACTGCCAAGATTTGTAAGTTGATAAATTTTGTTGGCATATCTTTTAATTAATTTGAAAATTTATTATTCCAGAATGAAGAAGAAAGTGGTTAGATGGAAATAACCTGCTTTGTTTTAAGATCTCCTTTAAAATGAAAAAGGTTGGTTTTGTTTGCTCACAATGGTAAAAAAATTATAATTCAGAAAAATTTGAATTTACATGATGTGAATGAATTGATACACAATTTATTTATGATAAGACAGCAAGTTTTTTATTTCAATAAAAATGAGATGATTTTTTTCTTTTGTCTGAATTATCCAAAAATTTCTTTATTTATATGTATTTCAGTGTTTTATCAGTGTTATACAGTGCAACATATATCTTTAAAACATTCAGCAGTATCACATGGAAAACACTTTCATCATCTTGCAAATCAAATTGATGATCCCAAGGGAAATAACTTTTCTGTCTGTATTACCTATCTATATATTAGGAACTGAATGCAATCAAATTAATTATTAACAGAACATAGCAGCAATAAAGAGTCATACAGTTATAACTATTATCCGAGTACATATATGTATTACATACATGTACAACATTGTAAGACCAAAAACAAATTAATGTTAAGTTTTTGGGCACCGCCACATTATAACTTTAATGTCATCTGAAATGAGGAATTTTAGTAAAAAAAAGAAAAATCAATAGAGTTATTCTCCATTTCAAATCTTGCAGTAAGAATAGAATACCTACCTGCTGCATTATAATTCAAAATTTTGACTGTAGAAAACTAAAGATAATATTTTTTTTGCCTAACAAGTAATTAATGATGAAGGCCTTAAAGGAGTTGTCTTTCTTTCTAGGGATCTACATCAATGGAGATTAAAAAGTTTTAATTTTTGTTATCATTTTATTTTAGCTGAAGAGGCGAATTCATGTATTGGTGTCACTGCAAAGCATGATGGGATAAAGAAGGAAGAAGACATGAGAACATACAAGGAACCCAAGCGGATTGATAAGCCGAGAATTCGTGATTCAGCAATAAGGCAGCTCAATGATGCCGCTAAGTTCGCTGCAATTCATTCTGCTGCTGCTGTCAGTTTGCGAGAAGAAGAGGAGGCAAGAAAGCGCGAGGAATCAGAGCGCCCGAGTGGGTCATGTGAAAATCATGTGATTCAAGACTTCAGTGTGGAGAAAAACCTGGTCATCAACAGCCAAACGGAGAGCTATAAAACAGAGGTATCCCTGACAACAGGTACTGTGACTATCACAGAAGTTGCCAACAAACCTTTTCCTCTCTCGAGCAGTGAACCGAAAAATCAAGCTGATGACAAAGACTCCTCATTTTCTTCTTCCCTGTCATCCATCCCTACAGACTCCTACATCTCATCTGATGGTAAACTCAGTGATCTTGATAACTCAGGAATTTCTACCCATGATCCTCCTCTCTCACCTCAGCGGGTCACCGAAAATGGGGTGGATGAGGAAGAGAGGAAAAGTGATCCTGAAGAAGAAGTATTGGAGAAGAAAAACTCTACTCTTGCAACCGCTGAGAAAAAGAAAGCTTCAAAGCCAACTAAAAAGAAAGCACTAACAGATGGTATTGTTAAAATGTCTCCAAAAGATAAGGCGAAGAAAAAAGTAAACAAAAATTCTCCGGAAGTAAAACCTGTAAAAGCTAAGAATGTGAAAGGGAAAAAGAAAGCAAGTCCCAAAGAGATTCATGATGATTCTTGTGCTCTTGATACTTCTTTTGGTGAAAGCAGTAAAACTGATGAAAGTGGAGCTTCCGTGTCTCCTCGTGCATCTAAAAGGACTCCTAAAAGAAATCGTAAATACCACAGCGATGAAGAAGGTCAATTCCAGAATATGGATGATGGAAGCCCAAGTCGGAAGAGGTCGCCCAGAGCTGTGAAGAAGAGGAAAATCAACTTTAATGAAGACGATGATGATGATTTTGAGGATGAACGTTTTGAATTTGATTTGGACATGGATTTACCGGATAAGGTAGAGATAGCAAAACCAAAACCTCCACCTAAGAAAAGGAAAAAAGTGGAATTAAACAGTGAAATTGGTGAAAATGACAATGAAGCTATGGTCACTGATGATTTAATCCCCAAACCAAAAAAGACAAAGGGATTAAAGAAAGCAAAAACTAAAAATAACAGTGATGATGTAGTGCCTGATTCAACTGAAAATGAGAAGGTAAAAGACAGTCCTCCCAAGAAGAAGAAAACAGTGAAGAAAAAGAAGGTGGAGAATGATAAGGCAAATGATAGTGTGGAAAAAGCTAGTGCTATTACTGTGGACAAACCTCCAAAGAAAAAGCGAGCACCAAAGAAAAAGGTGGAGAAAAATGTGGAAAGTAAAGAAGGTGTTGGACTTGGTGGAGATGATGGGGAAGAGGAAAATGAAGTTGGTGCTGAACCTGAGGAGAAAAAGGAGCCAGTGTTGATTAGTTGTCCTTTGTGTGGACAGGTGTCTCGGAGTAAGAGTGCATACACACGACACATCAGGCGGTGTGTGGACATTCCCAGAACCGATAACGGGATGGGGAAATCCTCATCAGGGGATGGAGTCAAGGTCAAAGAAGAAAAAGGTGTGGAGGAGAGTGTGGTTAAGGTGGAAAAGGACAATGTTAATGATGCTCTACTTAAATCCAGTGAAGATAAGGAAGTGAAACCAATTGAAGAAGAGGAAGAGGAGGATGATGAAGAGAAAGACCACTTGGATTCAAGTTTTGACATATCTGGTGATGAGGAGAATGAGGACAAGAAACCAGGAGAATCAAAACCTGAGGAGTCGGGCCCAAAGAAAACGATAAACATTGAAACTCTAATGAAGAAGCAAGGGCCTGACACTACTTATAAGTGTGAGCATTGTGACTATGCCACTCCTAAGCGAGCAATGCTGGGAAGGCATCTAAGGACTCATGGGATATATGTCTGTCTACGATGCAATTTCATATACAACTCCAAGGACGTTCTTAAGGAGCATGTGTTGCAGGAGCATAAGGATCGTGCCGATTACAAACTGTGTAGAAAGTGCAGTCGTTATATTCGCTGTCACGAAATATCATTAGAAAAACATATGGAGGAGTGTACGGGACCTGTGCCATTTAAGTGTAAATTCTGTGAGAAAGAGTTTAAGTACGAATCTTCATTAAAATCTCATATCATTCGCCATGATCCAGACGCGCCTAAACGCTTCAACTG